>OX457027.1:29326983-29780056 GCA_949752745.1 Protula sp. h YS-2021 | reverse complement strand
AACATGAAGATACCAAAAACGAATTGACGTATTATGTTTTTTTTTCACTTTATCCGTATGGACCAAAACAGCTGTCGATAGTTTGAATATGGTATTGCTAAGAGTTTAATTGTTTCAAAAGTAGGTCTAGAACCAGGCTGATAAATTCACCCTAAGTGGTTAAATAAAAAAAAAGTGATGACGTTTGGAGTTCCTGGTGTACGCACATGTAACTTGAGGGTGTTGTGTGGATGTAAAATCGCATACATTTCGACGAATCAGGTGCCGTTCAACCACGAGGCGCTATTGGCGGACAACAAGGAGCAGAAGTTGACCAAGACAGAGAAGAAGCTTGCACGCCAGGGCTACGAGATGGAGAAGAAGCTGAGCATCAGCTACAGCAGGCCCTCCTACCAGGCCTTCTACCCCAAGGCGCCCGGCGCTGGACCGCTAGACATTCCACGGCTCCCCATGTTCAAGTATGGTCCCGTTTGGTGATTTTCGGTGTAGCAAAATTACTATGAAAAGCTTAGTTATGGATAAAAAGTTTTAGTTGGTGTGATCAGGAAGTAAAAGTAGTAAAAAAAGGGGTTCAACTGGTTTGATTTAAAGCTTAATTGGCAAGGTGCAAAAAAAATGTTTTTGCAAAATGCAAAAATATAATATAATCAAATCGAAAAGGAAAGTGCTCACAAATGACATGCAGGCACCTTGTGGTTTAGTGTTACCAATATATAGTGTGCATTTTTGTTATCCTAAATAAAAGACCGATGCACGGTGTGGTCGAAATAATATCTGTGTATTGACGCATTGTAGGCATCGGCCTGTGGCAAGCGTGCGTCCCATGATCATTGGCCGACCATCTCCCTTAATCTCCACGCCTATACCCATGCAGGCCATGGGTGGCCGCACACAGTACCAGAGGCACGCCCCGACTGTGACCAGCTCGAGCGGCGGGCCTGCCCTTCTCAAACCCGGCGTGAGCGTGCAACAGATCAAACTCACTACAGGTAGGGCAAACATTTACTTACCACGCCAATGGCTTTCGTGGACATTACTTCATTATTCTAAAAAATACCTGCAGTGAAAAAAAAAACAAATAGATTTATGAACGACACTTTAGAACCATCTTAAGTAAAAGCCGTGTCTTCAAGAGATTTCTAGAATTATAAGTAAAACATTTCTGAAATTCTGATATGAATTGAAGTATTGCGTTGGTTATAGTGGTAATTGTTTTACTGTTGGCTAACATGAGGTACAAGGAACTAAGGTTTAACAAATATAATGTCTTGTTCTGCATTGAAAATGACGAGCTTTCTGTTTACGTCTAGATATTCCGATTCCTGGCGCCACGCAAGGCATCACTAAGATCCCGGCCGGCGAGACAGTACTCGTGATCCGCACGCCCAAAGGTGTCTACATCCGCACGCCGCAGGGCAAGATCTTCGCCGTACGCTCCACGCCCAAGGGCACGGACATGGGCACGGGGGCGGCTACGGGCGGGGAACCGGCAGACGACGCGGCCAATAAACCAGCGGCAGAAACCAGCGGCGCCATTAGCGCATCGGAAGGTGGGTTGCCTTTTATTCACTCGTTTTCTAGGAATGTTTGCAGTTGAGTGATTTTATGTTGTTTTCTTCTGGAATTGTAATATTTGTATTCTTAATGTCGTGTGTGCGAGCGCTGTAAATATATCATCTTCACAGATGTTCCCAAAGTTTAAAAAAAAGATTGTTACAGCCTGTTTAACACTTTAACTTGTCTGGAATTCTAGTTTTCCTGAACTTCTGCAAATTGAGAATTATGTTGGGGAAAAAACAGAGACGAATCGTAACGCATGACTAAATTCACAGGTTAAATTTTGAATATTCAAAGGATGCTTTCAGACCGCGAATATTACTGTTTTTGCGACTCATTTTAAAAACAGAGATAATCTTAAACTTTGTTAATTAAATTTCAAGATCCCTTACTTCTGTTGTTCAATCTGACTAAAGATCTGGTAGTATAAGGTCAAACATTTGAATTAAAGTTTTCATGATTTTAAAGGTATGGCCACGACTCAAACAATAAAGAAATTCTGTACAGAATTACAAATAATTGAGTGGTTTTGCTACAAACCCTAATTACGTGCTGCTGTAAATGTTAGTCCTTTTTATTTGCGCATTTTCAGGTGCCTCTCGTTTCTAATCGTGTGTATGTGTGTTTGCATGTTTCTGTGTAGTTCCTACGTCACTAATTAATATTTTGAATTTGCGGTAAGTTCTGTAGATAAGGACATCGTTATTGACAGGAAATACACGTTGATCTTCCTGTAAACATTAATTACACGTTATTTCCTGTGATAAATACACGAATCGCAGTTGTTCATAGAAGTCTATTGTTGAAAGAGGAAATGAAATAGTTATATCTATAGCAGGCCGCACAGAGAGATATATCTACTGAAAATTTATTTAAGTAGCTTAAAGGTTCTACATGTTTCTAGTTTCTAGTTCTACCAGTCATAAGTTAACTATTGATACTGCGGAGCGTTTAAACTTTTTATTCAAAATGCTCATGCGCCAGGATTAAGTAAGCGTTACAAATTCTCACCCACACAACTTTCCTTCTATTAATTCCCATAATTGTTCTTGAATCTTAAAACGCATGTCTCAGTGCTATTGTTATTGTTTCTTGATAAGGCATGAGTGTTATGGTTATATTAATACCCGAACTTTACAGAACTAGTTTTTTAAATACAACAGTTGGTGAAAGGAATCAGGGCATGTCGCGATATCCGCAACTCGCCATGCCCCGCCATCCCCCCCCCCCTCCAACCTCCAAAAAGGCCATAACACCATCAAAGGAGATGATCTGTGCCGAGTCGCCTGATTTTTCCCTTGAAATCGTTATATGCTACTGTAGTAGTTAAAATCTCGTTAGAACGCCAGGGTACGAAGTAGCAATTAGGTTACGAAGTGGCAGATTAGGGTGCGAAGTGGCAGGTTAGGATACGAAGTGGCAAGTTAGGGTACGAAGTGGCAGGTTAGGTACGAAGTGGCAGATTAGGGTGCGAAGTGGCAGGTTAGGTTAAGAAATGACAGGTTAGGGTACGAAGTGGCAGGTTAGGGTACGAAGTGGCAGGTTATTTCCGAAGTGGCAGGTTAGGATACGAAGTGGCAAGTTAGGGTACGAAGTGGCAGATTAGGGTCTGAAGTGGCAGGTTATTTCCGAAGTGGCAGGTTAGGGTACGAAGTGGCAGGTTAGGTACGAAGTGGCAGATTAGGGTCTGAAGTGGTAGGTTAGGGTGCGAAATGACAGGTTAGGCTATGAAGTGGCAGGTTAGGGTACAAGTGTCTTTCGCAAGTGTACGAAGTGGTTAAAAAAAGGATACGAAATGTTTTTCGCAAGGGTAAAAAGTGGTAGGTTATGAAATGGCAAACGTACGAATTGTCCTGTTCCCATTAGAAGATAAGGGGACATGGTCTGGAAAGCGATGGCGGGTGGTAGCGTGGAGAGAGAGGTGTGACCGTTTCTACTAAACACCATTGCTACTTGCATGTAAATAAATAAAAATAGACTAGAAATTTTTTTGTCACAGTCCCGGCTGAATATCAGTCTCATTTTCTTAAAATTAGATTTACAGGGAAAGAATGTGAAGCGTTTTCTCATGACTTGGAATATTCAACCATGCGGGGGCGAGGGGAAGGTTAGACCGTAGCTGGTTTCAAGTTATATAATTAGAAAAAAAAAAGACTTGAACTGTTGATGAAAAAATACGATTTCAGTGTTTGCAAACAAGCCACAGAACAATTATTAAAAAGTCTATTTTATTATCTATTTCAGGTAAAGAAGGAGATTCAGAAAAAGATATTAGTACGCAAGCTGTAAGCAAACCTGGTATGACAATCACCGTCACGAATCGCTCTCAGTTGCCTAATGCAGACCCAACGAAAAGCCCGAAACCCGTGCCAAGGATCATAGTGCAGCCGAAAGCGTCCGCCGTTGGAGCAAACATGCCGAAAGGCACCGTTGTGAATATTGTGCCCAGAGTGACGAGAGTGATGTCGGGTAGTTCACCCAGCGTCATACAGCTCCGGCCGAGTATAGGCTCAAAGACGCAAAGCAGTCTGTTCCCGAGGCAGGTGGTCAATGCGAGTAGACAGCAAGGTCCGGCGCAAAAGCCCAAGACAGTTATCATCCAGCGGAAAGATCCCGCTACGGGGCGCATCATTATAACAAGACCGGATGATAAACCGGCGACACCGCCAAATACGCCGTCGAAGAAAAGCGACAAGGAAATCGTGGCTGAGATGCTTCAGAAGCTGGAGAAAGGCAAGAAAGAGGACGCGATGAAGGCGAAGAAGGAGGAGGCGGCACGGAAACAGCGTGAGGAGAAAGAGAAACAACAGAGGGAGCTACTGCTGGAAATGGAGAAGGATCCCAACAGGCCAGCACTGTCCCCGGCCGACTCGGACACGAGTGACTCGGTGGAAGAGTGGATGGAAGATCAGCTGCACAAAATGCGCCAGCTGGCTCGCAAACACGCCGCGGCTAATTCTAATTTAGATTTAGATTCGGATTCGTTCGATTCCGATGAAGAGTTTGATAAAATGTTTGCCGCGCAAACCAACGCTTCAAGTGTGACTTCACAGCCAAGCAAAGACTTAACCCCGAGTTCTTCAAGCGAGTCACGTTCAGCATTTAGCGGGAAAAATCTGCCAATTCCGTCGCAGGCTAAGTCACCAGTGCGAAAACCTGTAGAAACTGCATTTTCTAACAACCAGAATAATGAATCTACACCTGTGTCCCTCCAGAAGTCGCATCAAATGCCCACTGATTCGCAACTGACGTCACGGGTAGATCCTACGGCAGTGCCAAAGCCGAAATCATCCTTCAAACCACAAGTGACAAGCACGCCAGCCACAGTGGGTGTGAGTCCAATGGCTCAACCCATGGCTAAAGCTACTAAGCCCCCGCTGTCGTTCAACCCAGTATCTCAAACCAACCCGAACACACAAGCCAACGCAGCCGTACCCATCCCCACCACGATCTACCCTGGAGTTGCACCTGTGGCACAGCCATCCAGTATTTCACAAACGAAACCTCCAATGTCAGCTCCTAACGCATTAGGTGCGAACTCATCCAGCCAATCACAAGCTGCTTCAATCAGTAACCAACCAAAGCCACCGTATCCGATGAATAGCCAGCATAACAGATTTCAAGCCCCATTTTTTCCCTTCGGCAACAAAGATGCCCCGACTTCGCCACCTGTTGTAGGGGAAAAGAAAAAGCGGGCCCCGAAGGCACCGAAAGATCCGAATGCTCCCCCGAAAGAGCGGAAAAAGCGCGAACCACGCGATCCGAATGCCCCACGAAAGAAGCCCGGACCAAAACCTAAGAACACAGTTACAGATGGAAATATGCCAGCTTCCGTCGCTGGAATTCCTCAACCACAGAATGTACCACACCAAGCAACTGCGGTAAATGCAGATACGCCTGCTGCTAACGTTCAAGGCACGGGGACAGATACACAAAGTATTCCTCTCAGCAATGAGGGAATACCGTCTGCTGGCTTAGCTGCTGGACCTGGGGTTGACACGAATTCTCCATCAGCGGAGAAGAAAAAGCGAGCTCCGAGAAAGCCTAAAGATCCGAATGCACCAAGAAAGAAGCCAGGCCCCAAACCCAAAAATCCATTGGTAGATTTGAACTCGCCTCAAAATCAACACCTTTCGGGCATGGCACCAGGATCTGTACCTAACATGGACGCCCAATTGTCTCAAACTGGCATGACCTTCCCGTCAATCAACCAGTATAACACCGAAGATAATTCGCATGTGAAAAATAGTGAAAACAGAACGGCGCCGTTGCAGAACATCGGACCGACACCTGTCCATCCTGCACAGTCCGTTCACATGGACCCGCTGCCTGCGGGACAAGTTTCTGGCATTGCTCCACAAGGATCCCTACCACCGACGGGAGAAAAGAAGAAAAGAGCACCGCGAAAGCCGCGGGATCCCAATGCTCCACGGAAGAAGCCTGGACCTAAACCGAAGGATCAAACAGTCGATCCCATTAACTTCATTCAAAACCAAAACACTGCTGCATCAGATATGTCAAATCCCGTTCCGGACGTAAATATGACCAATATGAACAATCAAACCCTATCGCCAAATTCATTTTCGCTTCAACCCGCAAGCCAAAATCAGACTGGAGCGCCGCCAAATTTTGAGCCCACCGCCCCGGAAAAGAAAAAGAGGGCGCCGAGAAAGCCTAAAGATCCTAACACGCCGCCGAAACCCCGAAAATCGCAAAAGAAACAAGAGGAGCCTGATGCAGGATCTATTGACCCGCAAGGGGGCGCGCAAGGTAGTTTACAAGCCAATCAGCCATCCCAGATGCAAAATATTCAGCACTCTAGCACAGCTGGTATGCCTCAGACGCCGATGTATCAGCCATGGACTAATCAATCAACAGCTTCTGCCGATAATCCAAGTGGCGTGTACCAGCCGTGGGACCAGTCCTATGGGGTTGGGAGCAACCAGGGATTGTACCAGCCGTGGAACAACAAACCAAATACTGGTAATCTGCCCAATCAAGGCGGGGTCTATCAGCCGTGGAAAACAGTCACTCAGAATTCACAGAGCAATCAAAATGAACCGATTACAGCATTTATGGGCCAGGCCGGCTCAAAATCGAGTGCTGTTATGAACAGTGTTGCATCTAACAATGCTATGGATAGTTCAACAGCCCAAAGAAGGAAGTCGCAAGACGATGGTGCGGTGATTTCTATAGAGGACCTCACAGGGGACGATTCCTTGGATAAATCGCTTGATAATTCGGACTTTTTGAGTAGTGACAGTTCGGAAATGTTGGAATTTATAAACGAAAGTGTTAAGAAATATGGACATATGTACGAAAATACAGGCGGTAATATCGTACCAAATCTGAGCAGCCAACAGCCGACCGCTAGTCGGGTATCTGAAGGAGTACCTGGTTTGAGCACTGGCTACCAGCAGTCCCATGGTGCGCCTGACCCAAACCAGTACGCGTGGGGTATGATGAATCAAGTGCCGGGCTATCCGCAGAGCTACGGCGCCATGGGCGGCTATCAGAATCCCACGGGGTACGGTTCATACAGCCAGCCGGCCCAGTATGGTTGGCCACCTGTCCCTGGAGGGGCCCCTCCCATTACCCAATCACTGGGTTCGTCAAACATGTTTCATCAAAATGTGAAAGCTGAACCGAATACAGGAAGCACTACCGGGGCCGCTCCTCCGCATTCCCAGGGCTATTCTGGTTGGCCATCACAAACAATGTGCTCCCAGTACGGCATGCCTGCAAATCCTTACTATATGAACCCTGGAGCGCCACAGTCGTATCCTAGTGGCCAACAGCAGAACTATTATGGTAGTTAAACACGTAAGTTTTAATAGGACAGGAGATCTGTTAGGTGAATGTCATTGTGTTTAAATGTAATGAAGTTCGATTTGGATTTCTTGAATCACATGTGCTGAAACTATTTATTAACTCTTTAAAAGGGTTTTCAGGCAATCGTAATGAAAATATTACCGAATTTGGCTGGAAGCTACTTGAAAACATAAAGGTTGCGATAGACAGTTTTGCAATCTGAGAAATTAATAGTTAGGCCGAACAGCCGGAATATATATATATATACATATATGTTTGATTTCACCATAAAAGACCATCCGTAAAATGTCTAACAGAATGAACGCTGTTTTGTTACACACTGACAACAAGTCTTTTGACACGGCGTTGAGCAAGTGCTTAAAATAGAAATGTCTTCACAGTTGCTATGGTGTGTCTGTGCTGCAAATTGATCGACTTCCCGCGAGATTTCATTCAACATTATTCACTCCTTAATAATTACTGTTCACACATAGCAAACCTTCGATGATTCCTTTTTCGCTTTAAGCTGTAAATATGTTGCATAGTTTTACATCAGTTAGTTCTGTAGATGTTGATTATATGGCGTTATACAGCAACAACCCCTGGACGCATACACTCGTACACACACATATATATATATATATATTGCTGTTGCTGATTGGTAGCATCTGCATTGTGGACGGAAGCAGGAGATCGGGGATACGTTTTGTTTATGTCGGCTATAGGAACAAGGAAGTGTGCATTTATTTGAGGACTTGTGCTTTTTTTCGCATTTCGGTCATAACAAATACGATACGGTCATGATGTCTATTTATAATATATGATATAATATTATGATATAATATATCTATTGTACATTTTCGCTGGTAGAATTAGGCATGAATGTTGTACTGGTTTCGTTTGAGGATTGATCTTAAAATTGTTACGCCATTTTTGTGTAAGTTCAGATTTGTATTTTTTTTTAATAATATAAATTCATGGATATTATACACTTCGTTCTATATTCAAGTTATTGAAGCTTAATATTATTGATGCTGTGATCTCACTTCAGAGAAATGTTCAGTCAAACATCAAGTATTTTTGTCTCCGGCCTCTAATTATCGTATAATAAACACTGAAATATTGTCATCAGAGTGTAGTAAGTTCATCGATATACGCAGGAGCGTTGTTTTGGAACATTCTTGAGATGTTAAGTTGCATAGGTTTCAGTACTGAAATGTCCTAGATGCCAGGTTTGTAAAAACACGATACTTTTGTGACGCCAGTTGTTATGGAAACTCACCATGAACAGATTTTTATTACCACTCTTTCGGGAACTTGAACTTTGCCTTCAGACGAATTACCCGTTAAGTTTTTTTGTTTGTTTATTTAACACTTGTCAAGTAGAAGACATACAAATGGTGTAGTGAAGTTTTACGGGATCAATGGTTTGGACCTTTTTTTCTATCTTACCGGTCCGTCATTTTGTCTTTACTACTTTTCTAACTGTACCGTCCCTAGGACCTCCAAATGTTGCATATATGTGGTACTTGATCTAAGTTGTGCACTTGATTTTTGTTTTTCGCCTTTTTTTTCATTTTCATGATCAAAACGCGAAGCTAAACCGATGATTTTTTTATCAACAAATACAACGCGTTAAGGGTGCAGCAATATTTGCATAGGCCTCTCGCATGTGCCAACAGCCATACAGCGTTTCATAAATGATGTGTGCTTTATCTGTATGCGCCAAGTGTCATGAGCATAATGAAATGCAGGTTTTGGAACGATGCGTGGATGCAAAAATCTTACCCGGTCATTTAAAAAGACTGAATGTCGATATAAATTATCAGCTTCAGTTACGGCACAATTCTTGGTATGGGGGTTCATATAGTACATAGCAAAGCTATGTCTTGGTTTTTTTTTCTTCTAGAAAGGTTTCTAACTAGCAAAAACGTTTCCTAAAAAGATTTCGGAATCTGAAAAAAAAAAACATTGGCTTGCCTGGAAACGAAGAGGAAACCAAAGTCAGTCTGAAAAGTTCTTAATATTTCGCTTTTGAGAAATAGGGTTTTTGCTCTTTTTAAGTTAAAATCCCTTGGGGCGTTCCGTGGGACTCGCTCATTGCTCAACACCATCTCCCTCCCTTCTTCATATAAAGGCACCTTGACTTACGAAAAACGTAATGTACTTGCAGCCGTACGGTATGAATTGTCACTCCCATACCCGCGGGAACTGCTTTATAACTTAGGTCATCCGTAGAAACTGATAGAAGCTTTAAAAATGCATTCTGCTCGGTGTTATTTCAGAGATATTTTTAACCACTAGTTTTGAGAGGTGGTGGAGGGCAATCGAGTGGGGTTAAAAGAACTGTTAGAAAGTAGATGTTTGTAACTCAGAACCATTGTTCACAGTTAAGCAAGTTAATGAGACTGATCTTGAACTCCTGTAATTTCTTCATTGTCGTTGAAATACTTTGTGCATTTTTTTTTCAGTTCTGTTTTCAAGTCCAAAGTATTTAAAGTTCTAAAAAAAATTGGCCAACTGTATGTCAGATATTTATTTAACCTATAAAAATCGTATATTGCAAATGATATTGTTGAATTCTGGGAAGGAAATGGGCTTTTAAAGAAATTCTCATTGATTTACGAGAGAAGAGCATTTCAGGGGTCACGGTCAACATGCAAGCATTCTGTGGAAGGGCGGGTTAACCAAAAGACTAGTCATCTGAGAGGATTGTTAAGTCTGGAACTGTAGGCTTCGAATATACTGTCAATAAATAAGGAAAGTTGTGTAAATTATTGGTTTCGTTTCCCAAACAATTCACGTTATTTCCTATAGCAGAATGTTAAAACGAATGGGCGGAATTTTTTTTTTTCGATATTTATTTTATATCCAATGAATCGCAAACATACAAGAACATTTTAAAATACACGTTTATTTTACACCTTTGTATTGCACCGATTTTATACTGCTGTTAAAATATACCTAATTTCCTATCGATGTTGGGATGCCCTGAAAACAAACCATGGGCTGGAAAAAGACCCATACTTTTTAAACACGAGATTTAATTACACACTGAAAAAAAAGCATCTGGCATTATCGCCACAAAGTCCCCACGGACAGATAGTATATCAATTCAGTAAAAAAAAAAATGGCCCCGTTTCACACAGCACAATCTGACCAAGGGGGCCGATTGGGGCGCACAGCCAAGCATCTTTGATGAGTGTGTTTAAATGCAACAGCCTATTTTTATACTACTATCATGGCCCAGCACCAAGCAGATGTAAAAGCTGTCCTATATTTAAGATTTGCGGTTTCTATTTGGTGCTGCGCCACTGTATTTGTGTCATACCCAACATTCTAGAACGAGTTCCGATGACTTGCAAGTGCTGAAAACCTTGCCTTGCGTACTGCTATCAGGCTGTGTAATGTTTCGTAAGATTTTTTACGACCTACTAATAAACCTTAAATTTCATGGAAAACCTGCTTGGCACGTCATGAAGTAATTTCCTTACCCACGTTTAAGAATAAAACTGAGATCCTTCTACCATATTTCGCCCATCTTCCCCCAAAACACTAAACATGAAAAAACTCCAGGCTATAAACCTAAAATGGATGCAGCGTTTAAATCACCCCTGCAGTTATCGGCATATTTCATGGGTAAATCCTTAAAAATCCCACGGTATACTTTTGCTCTTTGTACAATTTGCTGTACATCACACTGGCTTGGAAATTCCCAAAATTTCACAGTATAATTCGAAATTTACGATAATTAACATAACACTCTTAAATTTACGACATTTAACTAAAACAATCCAAAATTTACGAAATGCAACACCACATCTCAAGACTCCTTGATATTTACCACTACATCTCCAGCGTTTTGAACTGTGACATTTACTAAGCATGGTAGGAGGGGGACAGCCTTGAAGATGATACCGACCTGTTCATCTCACCACCTGTTACCCCATTCGATAAGATACAAAATAAGCTTCCTATGAACCAGTATAAATTTGACGATTCGTCCTCAATGATCGTCTGAACCACGATAAAACCTTTTCTAACAAGCGCACTTGTAACGTAAGTAACTGTCAACGATGCAATTGAAAATCAAGTTGTCAGAGCTGCGGATTTTTGCAGAATCTGGTCATATTTTTTGTTTAACGTCGTGAAAGAACGACTTGAACATACATCTTTGTCTAAGCGCCTTGACAACCTTGTCTTTTGCAGCTATCAGAAGCAAAATGTCAAGTTAATACCTAGGAAACGGCTCACGCACGCTGTTAGTAAGATCTACGGACTGACTCCTGTCGAAAAACTTTGCTATGTTATTTTGTAGCCCAGAAAGCATGACCTATTTATGACAATTATAATTCAGCACAGAAACAAAAATCTTCGATCTACACATTAAAATATTGAAATTCAACAACTTTATGAAACATAACAGAATAGAACCAATTAGATGAACACACAAATCCATGACCATTCTATGCGACAGTATGCCACAGAATAATAATTAGCTACCAAGCAAGCAAAATGACCATCAGAAATATTCTAGCCTAACATAAAAATCGCAAACTTGGAACTCTTTCTATCTTCAAACTAAAAGTACCGGTATTAGTGTTTTCCAATAAAAGATAACTAACGAAATATCTTTTAATACATGTTATTAAAATAAGACACTATGCACAAAATAGTTTTCTATCCCGAGGTACAAATCAATACTACAATAAAATAAAACTCGTAGCTAGTTCAATTACTGAAACATTCTCTTTTGATTGGATTTCAACAAAAACTTCAACGCATGTACGGCAGCTGTGCTCATTTCTGACAAATTCTGCAGGACCAGGTTGAAGGTTAAAAAACGACTTCGGTGGAAATCAACTAATCGCATGGTGGTTTCACCCCTAAACTTGCAAATGCAAATCATTCTTAAGCATTCTTCCATGTGTTAAAATTTAGTATCAACTAAATTTTTCAGTAAACTTATTATTCCATGTTACCCCAGTTACCTGGTCCAATTTTTCCGTCACTGATTCTCAAAATTCACACTCTTTTGACACCACCACTGAACATTTCTCACGCGAAGGACTGTTTCCTTGAAACCCATATCTAAATATTTGGCTTTGGTCGATAATTTATTTGAACAGCGTGACGAAACATACATGCAAAATAAATGACTTTGTGTTTTCTTACAGTCCAGTATTCATTTGGGACTCTACAAAATTTCACACTTGGACTTCTTCGTTTTTTTGTTCCTTGGGTCTGGGTTCTTCCTGTTGATTTGTCGAACAAGGTCATAAAATATCTGCAATCAAACGTCTCAAATTAAGCGGTTAACTACAAAAACCTGGGGAAAGGCCGTTTCTATTTATTTATTTTTGTACGCTGGAAAACAGTCTGCGATCTGTGAAACGAAATCTAAATTGGACTGAACACATAGCGTTTTTTTTAACAATAGCTCATTCGGTACGCCGCCATAATTTCCACATATTTATCTTTCTGTTATTTTACACGATATGTAATGTAAATGCATTAAAATAATTATGACAAGTGGTGAATGCGAACAGTCTTAGTTGATGCGAGATGATCCCCTGCATAAATCCTCAGATATAATACACCGGAACCAAGGATATCAAACCTATATATCTCCCATGTCAGATTTCATGACGGAAGCCTGGTAGCTGAATGATAACATCACAAATTTCCCATGCCACATTATCCCGTTTTTTTAAGTGAAAAAAATCCTTGAAATATCTTCCTGCTAGTTCCTTCTATTGTGATTGATGTATAAATACTAAGTGCTGTTTGAACATATAGTCATTCAAACGAAACGTACTTCCTAAAAAAAAAAAAAAAAAAAACACAAAAAAAACAAAAAAAAAAAAATCCAAATAAGAACTGGAAAACAATGCCTTCATGAACATAAGTACCCAGTAGGTATTCTCAAGAATACGACTCTCCACTTGCACAGAGTACTTACTTCGTTGACGTTAACCTTTGACTTAGCACTGGTTTCAAGAAAAGCACAGTTCCACTGGCGCGCGAGATTTTGTCCCTGGTCCTTGCCAACCACTCGCTCATCCTCCAAGTCGCACTTGTTCCCCACCAGAATCATGGGCACCTGTTTGCGAAAAGAATGCAATGGTTGTGTAAAATTCTTGGGCTTTCCCTTGCAATCCTACCCCAGTACTATACCCATGTAACAAGTATCTTTTTGTCACTAGGGTTACCATTATTAATACCTTTTAAGAATTTTTCACTTAAATTTTATTTAAAACATGAAAAAAAAATCAGTACTATTCCAAGACCTCACTGCGAACCTTGTAAAAGTGGTTGGGGCAGGGGCTACGGCTGCAGGTGACCAGAAAACCGTCGATTTGTTGAGGGTGGGGTGGACGGTCGCCACACCGCTATTTTCTGTTGCATGCACAGACCAACAAAATTGATCTCGCATGTTCAACGAGTCTATTTAAGAAAAAATAAGAATGCTTACGTCATCGGTGTCCTTGACTCTGAGTATTTGCTCTCTCAAATCCTGCAGATCGTTAAACGTTGACTGTGCAGTAATGGAATACACGAGCAAAAAACCCTGACCGTTCTTCATGTAAAGATCTCTCATTGCTGTAAATTGTTCCTGAAACAAGGAAATCAATCGTTTCAACAGCCTAGAATATTTTATTCAATAATGACTCACTGCTGATTGGACGCATGAATGCAGACCCAGGTTCTGTACGAGTTGTCCAACGCATTGGGTGAGGACAGCAATTATCTCAACCAAACTTGCACCGCCCTCCCCACCCCCGCCCCCCTCCCCAACAGAACGCGACCGTCAGCCACACACTCGCATACACAAGCTACTTTTTGTCTAACCGCAGATACTTGAGACAGCAAACCAAGAAATTTCTACGCCAAACCAACATTTTGAAAAAACTCTTTGACGGCCATAAACAAGACGTTTAGCTTCGAAAACGAACTTATTTCACAATATAATATTATCACAAACTCGCGAACACAATATGACGCAAAATTTGCAGTCAAGATCGGCTTCGTCAAAGATTAAGTTGTACTGGTTTGTAACCTTTGTCAAAGATGAAACCATGAAAACCATTGCCACAAAAGTAATTTTTTACACATGTATCAGTAACGAAATGAAATTAAACAAGTATGTCAGTAAAACTGACTAAGCCCCCCGCCGGCATGCAATTACAAGATTTCAAGACATTTCGATGTCTGACTAAGTCCCCTGGCGGCTTGCAATCATAGGAAATTAATTGTTTCAGGTTCCTACGACATACCGTTATATATAAGTAGGTGCACAACTACCACAATTATTTAATCCATATGCAAGGTTTAATGAAATCCCTCCAGTAGTTCTTGAGATCTGTCGCGGAAACGACACCCTATCCCTCCATTTCAAGATCTGAAATTTTCGGATTTTTGACGAAGTCTGTAGGCCAATTTTTTTCGGCCGACGACGAAACATACCCCAGGTGAGCAACTACAAGCCTTATTCTATCCATGTGCAAGGTTTGAATGAAATCCCTCCAGTAGTTCTTGAGATCTGTCGCGGAAACGACACCCTATGCCAAATGTTGACAGACAGACGGACGGACAGACAGACCCGGATACAATAGTCCCCAGCACCGCGCTACGCGGCGGCGGGGGACTAATAAAGGCAAGTATCACAATTTTAGCTAGCAACTATAAACCATAATTTCGAACTGGCAAAATTACAACACACTTAACAAAGGTTATTACCAGACCTCCGTTTTCAAAATGACGGCACTGCTGAAGACAACTGTTTTATTGTAGCAATTAATTCAAGCACATAACCATGCTACGCTACCCCAATGGGTGGGGGTGGCTGATCGAGTTCAGAAGCTGTTACCAGTTCGCCAGCTTCTCACATGGAATTTTTCTTGAGCACTATGGTTACAATTAATTAATTATCAATATTACGCCATCGTAAACTTCTCGACCACCATACTAACAAAAGTGTCAAGAGGAGCATATTCTCTGTCCCTTATTTGGAAAACTGTTGCCATTCATTAATCAAAATTTAAATAATTAGCGCAATTTGTTCTCTCGGTGATGAGGGCGATGCAAGACTCGGGGCACGCCTCACAGAGTCGTGACTCCTGCTTCTTTTTTTTTTTTTTTTTTTTTCATTTGAAGGGCAGGCGGTCTGTAATTTTTGCCGAATAGTCTACCACTACCACTTATCTGTTAGTTACGTATTGACACATAGTACAAACACCAGTTTGCACACACTTGTCATTCTCTTACGCTGTTTTTTTTTCTCATTATTTTCTTTATAAAAATAACACACGTGAGTCACAGAATTCAGAATTACTTCGACCTTTTGAGAAGTTCATTGAGTCCTTAAATCTCACGAGAATACTAGTTATATAGCATTAAACCAAGTACGAATGTACGATCATCGAACAATCTGGCCAAAATTCATGTCTGTTCATACTTTCCATACGCTTTCTGTTGTGTAATATCTAACTTCACAAATGTTAAATACAGCAGGTTACAAAATGAACACTTTTTCGTTAGCAAATACTCGAAATCTTTCTGCTACAGCACCAGTTGTGGCGTATTTCACAAAAGTTAGATTGCGTTTTGTTTACAAACACCAATGCGGAATTATCACGTGATCAACAACAGCAAAAGGTTAATGATATATGCTAGTTCTAAAGTATGCTAGGCAAAAAAATGCAGAATTACTCTCATGTAAACATAAAGCATTCTCTATATAAATACTTACGGTACCGGCCGTGTCTAAAATTTCGAGCATACATTGCTGACCGTCAACTTCTACAACTTTCCTGTAACTGTCCTCTATTGTTGGGTCATACTTCTCTACGAAAATGCCTTGCACAAATTGCACTGTCTGTAACAACAAGGCAAAAAGCAACCGTTTTCTCTCTCTCTTTTTTTTTTGTTTGTACCACATGATATACAGTTTACAGTAAACGAATATGCATTTTAATGGCCTTCCATGCCTCTAAGGGAAGCCCCAAGCAGAGTTCATATTATTATAATTCACAATGGTGGATAGAGCGACAAAGGGTTTCGAGAACTCTCTATTCCAGTAAGTAAAACGTAGTGAAAAGTCGAAAAATGCTTTTTTTTTTTTTCATTTTTGCGTAAAACTTTTGAGGCAATTTTGACCAACTACACCAATACTGTCTACATCAAACTAAAAATAAAATTTAACACTTCAATGAAACCTACAAAATAACTGTCGTTCACAATGTTAGCAAAGGAAATAATTTTACTTGTATTAGAACGCTATATATAGATACCAAAGGTAAAATTATGACCCTCGTTAAAACAGTAATATGTGTATGAAAATTCTCCGAACTGAAGGAAGTATGACTTCTCAATTTGGGACTTTTCGCTACGAAATAAATCACCTTAAATGAAGACATCTGAGCATTTGTCCAAGTTCCGAAAGCGTTCCCAAGTTATGCTGGAAACAAACTGCCCCAGCGTACCATATTGCAGCTTATAATAAAAGATGAGGAAAACTGGCTAAGATCGTAAAATTTTAATCTTCAAACAGTTTTGCCTATTTATTCTCGCACGTTCTGGGAAATTAGTTGCTGAAAAACAGAATTGTATGCCACTTTATCCACAATACAGCTGTGAAGGCTGAAACTGCACACTTGTGAAGGAACAGAGTTCCATCGTTCTTGCCCTGGCAGATACTGTGCTTTTCATTACGGCTATTGTCGATAATGCCATGACAACCCCATCCTTCTGCAATCAAACATATTAAAACAAAACTCACCAGAGCACTTTTGCCGACACCTCCGCTTCCGAGGACCACAAGCTTGTACTCTCTCATCCTGACCTGTACAATAAAAACATTCTCAAGCTGTTAACAATATTAGCATGCCACATAGAAGTCCTAGCGAACACTTTCCATCTTTCTGCGACACGTGCCATACAGGACTATCCACAAACGTACGAACTGCGACAATTCGCCTGAATTGAAAATTACGACAATTAGAGAATCATACAAAAGTGATTAGGGGCGATTTTTGACATGCTGAAAAAAAACTGGGGATTTTTGTTGGTTAAGTAATAAGTGCTGTTTCTAGTTCATGCCGTTTTTCAACAAATTACCGGCCACTGCAGCATGTCTTATCGACAGCAAATGGCACCAAAACAATCCCAAAAAACCACACAATAAAGGCCCGCATGCATTCATCGAGAACACATCAGTAAAATCTCCTACAAACGAGGGATCGGTTGCAAATGCTGCGCAGTAAATTGCAGTATTAACACTGTGTAGCATGCTGACGCCAAATGCCCATATACGAGCATGCACCAGGGAGGTCCTGGATGACTTGCGCTTTGACTAGCGTCTTGGAAGAAAATCATTAAGAGCCATCTGGTAATCAGACAATGCGGATGAACAATACCACGCAAAATATGTCACAAAACAATACATTTCACTTTTCACTTTAAAAGAACATACTTTCAGTTTTCCGCTATGTCTAATAACACTTTGGGTGTTTCGAATGAAATGCGCAAGAATTACGAATTTCGGCTGCAAGGGAACCGGGTCAAAAAATATAATGAAAGAAATGATAGAAGAAATATAGCGAAAACAGCTCATCCTCGGAACATAAAAGAAATTTAAACTATTCGTTAAAACTTCTAATAAATTTCTAAAATAAAAACAAGACTGCTTTTTGGTGCAAGGGAAATTTGACATTTAGGCGAGATCTCTCAATCAGTTCTTTCATTTTTACGGGTTAAGTTTGTATTCGAAAGGTACGAGTACGAGGATGTAGAAATGGTTAGAGTAGATCGTAATTGGTGACAACAGAATGTTCAATTCTGACTAAACTTGATTAGCCAGACGCAAATTTGCCAACGTTTTCTATTGAAATATTCCATATTCTGCGAAACTTAACAAATAAAAATCGTTTTCAGCCACGGAAGATTGTCTTTTCAATTTCACTAATTTGGATCTACTCCCCTCGTAGAGTTTCTGTGCATTTTATTCTGAACATCCAAAGTTAGTCCTAGATGGCTCTTGCGGTCTTCCTATGACAGCAAGAGTCATAGGTCCTATAATAGAAAATGTCATTGATGTCAATTTTCAAATCTCGGCGCACGACTGGGGCGAACGGCGTTATTTTAGAAAGGGTGCATCACATAAATGGCCCAATTATAAAATATGGCGCACAAGTTTTATGGTCAGATAGCAATTCTTAACTGAGAAAAATACATGTTTTCTTGAGATCAGGATACCGAATCCCTCATTATCGCCCACAGCAATAGTGAATCCACAGATGCAAAACCACGCTTTACTCTAGTTTGGGAGTTTCGCTGAGGTCGAAAATAATGGGCCAGGGTACTTGTCAGTTAGTCCTAGATGACTCTTGCTTCCCAGCAAGAGTCATAGTTCTTATAATATAACTTGTCATTGATCTCAATTTTTCAATCTCGGCGCACGACTGGGGCTAATGGCCTTATTTTAGAAAGGGTGCATCACATAAATAACCCAATTATAAATTATGGCGCACAATTTTTATGGTCAAATAACAATTTTGTAAACAGAAAAATAGATGTTTTCTTCAGAACAGAATAAAGAATCTCCGATTATCGCCCACAACAACAATGAATCTGCAGTTGTAAAACCACTCTTTTCTCCACTTTGGTAGTTTGGAGGAGGTCGAAAATAGTGCGTCAGGATACTTCTCAGTGTGCTTTTTAAGAAAAGGCATGCCACTCCGAACCTCGGTGTCCTGGAACATGCGCCGAAAGATCTAGAGCCGCGAAAATTGAGATCAATGGTGATTTCTATTACAGGAACTGTGACTCTTTCTGACCTAGGGAGACAGAAAGGGTCCACTGGGACTACTTGTCAGTGTGCTTTTAAAGAAAGGGCCTGCCAGTTCGAGCCTCGGTTTCCTTGAACGTGCGCCGAAAGATCCAGAGTATCGAAAATTGAGATCAATGGCCATTTCTATTGCAGAAACTGTGACCCTTTCTGTCCTAGGAAGATAGAAAGGGTCCGCTGGAACTAACCCAAAGTGTGATTAGGCTTATTTCGATGTGCTGTTCAATTTCATGTTTCTCTTCTTGCAGACTGTATACAACCGATTACAGGCTGTTTTAAAAGTAGCTCTAATAAGCGGCACGCGACAGGGTTTCGACAGAGAGATATACAAGGAGTGAAACATAAAATTGAACAGCACATCGTAATTGGCAAAACTGAAAATATGTTCTGTTCATGTGAAAGCAGCATTTTCACCGCTTATTTCAGCCTTATCTACAAACTATGCGTGCCGCAACTCACCATGTGATTCTTACTATAAGTTATGATAATCTTCTGCAGCTAACAGACCACTTTGCAATTTAACCAATTACGATGTACTGTTCAATTTGAATGTTCTTTGCCTCGTAGTGAGTACCAGTCAGTGTGAGGACGAGCAGACTCAGAGCTACGTTAAAAGCTGCATTTTCAATATAAGAAGTCGGAATAAATAGAATAACTTATGAAACATTCACTGAAAAAAATGAATTCGTAGATAGATACTCTATGTCATAAAATAATACCTCCGAAGCGCACAAGGCTTAAAATAGCGAAATATGTTTAAAAATGTCCAAAAAACTTCCACTTCCGCCTATGTGACGTCACAGACCGGAAGTTTACAAAAGATACTCGTTTTTCCTTCTCTCGGGTTTAGGCGGTGTCACCTATTAATGCTCGGTGTTAAAAAGTTATTAAGTACGCAAACATACTTTTACAACAATTTAAACATTTACTTCACCCAAAAGTCGAGATTTGCCAAGCGACAATTTGTGATATGTTTAAAATTGCTCTATCTTTCTTCTTTCTTTTCTTTCTTTTATTTCAGTAAATTCAACATAAAATAAGTGCATGCTATAACATGTCAATACAATGTGAGCACATAATAATGTTGAACGAACCAAGGATAACCCATTAAAGCGTCAAGCGCTTATTTCCAATGGGGTCCTTATCAAGTACAACTAGTATCTGTGAACGCATAAGTATTAAACAAATTGACTAGAAATAGTAAGAAATACTTTGTGATAATAATACTGCAGGATATGAAGTGTGTGCTAAAAGAAACATGATCTAGACCACAAAAGCATTCTTTTCGCGACTAAGACTTCTATTAGCTAAAAATACTTTGACTAGTTTTTTAAAAGACTGTAGACTCGATTGGCTTTTCACATTATTTGGCAAATTGTTCCAATGAAAGATACCCTGATAATAGAACGACTGTTTAGCAATGCCTTGGACACGAGGTACATAAAAGTTATGTTCGCTAGCTCTTGTTACATGGCCATGTGTATGCGACGTTTTAACAAATTTCTCAATTAAGTAGGTAGGGGACAGGCCACGGCTTATTTTGAACACATGATTAAGACTAAGTTGGCAAACTCTATCTGTGACATTTAGTAAACTCAAAGAATTTCGTTGTGGTTGACCAACATGAGATCTCGCTGGAAGTTGAAGGATAAAACGAACTATTTTATTTTGAGTTGTTTGGAGTTTAAGTTTGGTTTTAAGTGTAAGGTTTGGATACCATGCGGTAATGCAATAGTCTAAATGGCATAAAAGGAGGGCAGAACTCAATTTATGACGTATTTTTTGGGATAGGAAGCTTTGTTGTCTATAGAGAAATTTGAGTCTGCATATAGTTTTAGCTATGGTTTGCATGGCCATTGACTCTCCAGACAGATCTTGGTCTAATGTTACACCCAGGTACTTAACAGACAGTGAGCTAGATATGGTTTTACCATGATAAATTACTTGAAAATTTGATACCTTTTTCAGTTTATGCTTTGACGCAAACAGTATACATTCAGTTTACCTACGTTTAGTGATAGTTTGTTGTCGATTAGCCATTTATTACACGATTCCAAATCTTGACTTAGATAGTTTGACACCACATTAGGGTCTTTTCCATATGCAATAATAACACTGTCATCTGCGTATAATAGTAACTTGTTTTTAACCGAAATTTCCATGTCGTTGCTATAGATCAGATACAGTAGGGGTCCCAATAAACTTCCTTGGGGAACCCCACATGTTATTACCATTGGTTCAGAAATTACACCATTTAGAGAAACTGATTGTCGTCTATTAGTTAGGTATGACTTGAACCATGTTGGATCAATACCGATAGCTTCTATTTTATCGCAGAGAATTTTGTGATGTACAGAATCGAAAGCTTTTTGTACGTCGAGTAGAAGAGCACCGACATAGAAACCATTTGATATCTTGTCTTTGATGAAGTCCGTAAGATGAATAAGACAAGATTCTGTAGAATAATTTGGTCTAAAACCTGATTGATATCTAAAAATAAGGTTATTATCTAACAAGTATTGCTTAATCTGGGCATGTAAACATTTTTCCAGTAATTTTGAGACAGAGCTTAAAACACTTATAGGCCTATAGTTGCTGACTTCAAGTTTGTCATTCTTTTTAAAAAGTGGAGTGACTTTAGCATGCTTTAAATCATCTGGGACACAATTACGAGATATTGATAGATTTATGATGTGGGTCAATACTGGAGCTAGCTGAGAGGAACCATCTTTAAGGAATTTGGGACCAATACTGTCCAAACCTGTGGACTTACTGGGATTTATGCCGTTTAGTTCCTTGCGTATAAAATCCTCTGACTGGACTTGTAATTTAATACAACCCGGTACAATGCCTTTATTTCTATAGAATTCCTTGAATTTTCTAGATTCGATTGAAAAAATGCCAGTTGCCGGGGGTAATTGTTCTATTAATTTGGCGACAATAGTAGTAAAGAAATGGTTGATATGATTACAAATATCTAATGTATTAAAGCACAAGCTAGTGCCTATCCGAAGTACGATACTTGAGCGATTTTTTTGATTTGTTGTTATAGCCAAGGGATTTTAGATGGTTCCAAAGTTGTTTAGGTTTGCCCAAATTTTGCTCCAATTCATTTTCAAAATAAGATGATTTAGCATGCTTTATGTCCCTCTGAATTTCGTTTCTTAACCTGTTAAAAGAACACTTTAAGTTTTCGTCATTATTTTCTTTAATAAAATGTAAAAGACCATCTCGAACAGCTATTTTTTGTAAAATCTCATTTGTCATCCAGGGCTCCGTTCTTTGCTTGATACGAATTGTTTTTTCGGGAGCGACACTATTCAAAACATTTGTAAACAGACTATGAAAGTTGGACCAAGCCATATTCGGACATATACTGTTTAAGACTGGAGCCCAATCAACACTTTCCAACTTACTACATAAAGAGTCAACTGTATAATTTTTCATTGAACGAATAGTTACTGTGTTGTGTTCATTAAAAGAATTTCTAACAATTTTTCGAGTACAGTAAACTATGAAATGGTCACTAAGACCCGAAGTTAAAACTCCACTTTGTATCATATCATATCATAACTTGTAATTTTTTTGTACTACGAAATGTGTTATTTAAGATAATTCTATTCTTAAAAATCTAGACAATTGTTCACAATTATGGCATATATTTTGAGGAACGCCGTGGTGAAGACTGATCTGTCATTGCAATACACATGTTTTTAGAAGATTTCATATTGTGTAAATGGCAGCAATTACAACCAATCGCGTCAATGTAGGTTGGTCATCTGCATTTAATTGGTGCTTGAATAATTATAATGAATACACAAGTGAAGTGTTCATCACCTGTTTAAGGGAGTTCTATGTAATAATAAGAAGCCTTGTTGGGTCTTTAAATTTTGTAATACAGGGGGAGAAGGGGCAATAACGGCATTTCTTGTGATCATTTTAATTTGATAACAGCTCTAACAAGAGCAATGCACTAGCCTGTCATAAACCACTGATTTCGCTCAAAAGTTACCAAATATCGTATTAATTGTGACGATCCAAAATTTTGTTATAAAGTGCACTTTGGTTGACCAGTTTACTTAACTGTCTTTCTGATAAAAACTGCGAATCGTTTTTAAATTTGATGAATGTACATCAAAATATGGTGTTGAGAAACCATTTTGCGTACTTTTAACATATAGACAAACTTAATCCAAGATTATTTTTTTTTATTTACGGAAAGTTATTAAGCTTTCAAATTTTTATTACGCTACCAAAAACAAAGTTTATTACGTTTTACCTAGATAAAAAGGTGGCTCTCATAAAAAGGGTTTATAAGACATTCAAAGTAAGAGGTATTCAACATTTGAGAGCTAATAGAGCACGCGCAGCGAACATTCTGTACGTTTGCTCCGCAACCTTCTGCTTCGCGGTCCTTCATTCCGCAAGAGCACTTGATGCGAAAATGTTGAACTGTTTATGGCTATGTGTGACAAATTTCAGGACAAGTAACTTCTCTGAAATAATACAGTGATGGAAAAGTGCTGACGTGAGGTATTTCAAGGCTAACGACAAAGCCCAAGACACCACTGTTCTGTCGAAAATAGGGTGTTCTAATTGAAAATTGAAATGATCCGTGTAGATACGATAATCATCGCATGTTTACAAATCATAACCCGATGCCATCTTCAAAATAAACGTGATGGTCGAGCGGTATGTCATAATCGACCTAACCGACGCTTTCCTAACCTCGAACAAGTAGGGAAAGAAATTGGTCACTGCCACTACCGTCTATGCCACAAGATCGATACTTCTGTCAAGATACCATGGCCGCGACAAATAAACATTATTGGTGGAATCTTTGTTAATTCTCTCCATTCTCTCCAAGGAAAACTTATGCACCATAGTTTCCGTCGAAACAACTGAGGACTTGCGTGGTAATATTCCCACTGAGGTTGACGCAGACTGCCATACTCCAGGGGAATTAAAAGACGCAGACTGTCCCAGTCCAGGGGAATTGGAAGACTCCTGACGCACGATAACCACAATAACAAAAACCAAGGCAGTAATGGAAGATCGGGAACTACTAGCAAGAGACGACGGGGCGTCTCGCGCCAAGTCTTCGTGAGAGCCTTCATTATGAGAGAGGACGCTGGAAACGCAAACAACACCACTGGTGGCCAGCGACAGAGCAACACATCGATCGCTACTGCTACTAAGTCGGGACATGGAGAAATGTACACCGGAAGACGATGATTGAGACGATTGGCAAAGATATCAACCTAACTTGGACCCCAAGGAGATTGTGTTGCAATCCAGTGAAACCTGTAATCCGCTAAAGCTCACTCCGTGTGACCTACCTCACCTATCCATGAAGCTAGATCGGCCAGAGCATTTAGACTGCCTGCAACGTGTGAAGAGTGAATGACAAAAGCACAACTGGCGAACATGCAATATAACCTGTTTGGTGAGACGAGACATCGTTGTTGAACGAATAAAGCCCTGCTTTGTACAAATAAAACTCCACTGTCTGATTGTCTACCAGACACTAAACTATGTGAAGCTTGAGAAACTTGCCTAAAGTTTGACAATAAACACCACCTTCATTTCGAAGACATTGATATGCAATCTGCTCTCCTGATTCGACCAATAACACGTGCGTCCCTGAAAAAGAAACCCCAACCGCTCCAAGAAGCATTGGTCTGTATCTGCTTCGATGGGGCTACAAGAGAAAAGGGCACGCCGTTCAGAAGATTGAGTTGCCACTACCACCAATCGAGATCCCTGACAGCTAACAAGGAAAGACATATCCGATGACCCGGCAACCTGCCGCGACGCAACGCCTTTAACACAAACCGTTGAAAATTCTGGAATGACACCTGCCTAGTCCGACTGTCTTCTCCGTTGCTACCAAGAGACCTAGAAGCGACTGTAATTGGGAGACACGCGACTTGGGAGAAGATACGACCTGTGCAATGAGAAACATAATCTTTTGCATCCGATTTTGAGTGGAAAAAGCCCTGGCCCTAACAAAATCCAGAAACCCAAGAACTCTATTTTTTGAGCCGGGATCAATTCGAACTTCCATTGATTGACCAACAGATCAAGGACATCGCACTGCTTTACCAGTGTGATCAAGTGGGATAGAAAGACTTGCCTGCCTCCGTCCACCAACAACCAATCGTCGTGATACTGGAAAATGAACAACCTTACTTGACGGCCCCAAACCTTGACCACCTTCATAACTAACCTGAGTAAAGACAAGCAGTGCTGTTCGACAGACCGAACGGTAGGGCAAGAAACCAATAGTTTTGATCTTCTGTCCTGAAGACCAAATAATGACGCGACGCTTTGTGCATTGGAATGTGTAGCTATGTATCGGACAGATAAACTGAAGTGACCACCAAAGACGAGAGCATGCAGGCATTGAGCTTTAGTAAGTCAGACAACGCTGCCACGACAGAATCGAAAACGCGGTCGAATGAGACATTCGCCCCCCGATGGGTAAAGCTGCGTCTTGAAAAGAAAGTGAGCAAAACTCTTCCTTGCCTCTTGCTCTAAATATCTGCAGTCCCTTTGGGCCAGCGATACACTCGATTCATGATTGAGGTTTGGAAGCCGGGGGCCCAGGATACGTGAGAGGCTAAGTCTGCAATACGCCGTTATTGGATTTGTAGGCCGCCGTTTTTACATGTAAAAATTTGGACGGTAACAGCCGGGATCAGTGACGTGGACGAACATTCTGTAGCATTTAAAACTCGTCCATCCTAGCTTGAAGCACGTTGAAATGAGATAAAGTCAAAGCCTAAGGTCGGGTAGTTGGAAGCGGAGCAGGACACGACTGTTTACGATATATATATATATATATATATATATATATATATATATATATATATATATATATATATATATATATATATATATATATATATATATATATATATAAAATTTCAGAACGCTGAATTGAACAGTTTCGGAAAATTCGTCTGGACAAAATCTCTTTCCGTGCAAGCAAGTTTCCATAAAAATATACATTTTTGGCAAGTTGTATTTATGGCAATTTTTGGCCGACTTCAAAAATAATGCAACGTAACACATGTACAATATATATATTTTCACTGCATAAAATTCAGAAAGCTGGATTAAATAGGTTTTGACAACTAGTCTGGAAAAAATCCATCTCCGTGCAAACAAGTTTCCATAAAAATATACATTTTTGACAAGTCGTATTTTTGACCATCTTTTGCCGATTTCAAAAATAATGTGACGTTACACATCTACAATATATTTTCACTGCATAAAATTTCAGAACGCTGGATCGAATACTTTAAGAGAACTCGTCTGGACAAATCGCCGTGCTTACAATTTCTTGCCATTTTTTACAAGTCGTATTTTTGACACTTTGGCCGATTTCAAAAATAATACGACGTTACATACCTTCAATATACGTTTATTTATTTCAGCCCTTTTTTATAACGCGTTTTTCAGGATAACATAAAAACGCAACAATATGACTAGAATGGTAAAAAAATATGTATGCTAAAACGGTTAATATAATTATGAAAACTACGTTCTAACCGTATGCCAAAGGGAAAAGCTATACAACAAACACTTTCAGAGACATAGCCCGGACACGAGGGCACACGAAAGCCCACAGACAGACGGAACCTCTGTCCCTTTGTTACATGGGGGATAATAATTGTAATGTAGTTTCAACACATGGGGTACATGTTGTGGTAACTGTGCAGTTAACAAATTGTTATGGCCAAAGCGTCCATTTCTGCCACATTCCAGCAGTGTTGTTACGCAATACAGAGCTAACTTTTTATTGTAGTAGAATGGACGGTAAATTGTACTTCTTGGAATCCCCCACCTCCCCGAAAAAGTTACATTTTCCAGCATTTAAACTATACTACAACTTGTAATATTCCGAGTTGCAAATACCCCACTACAATCTACACCAAGGAGGAATATGCGGTTATTCGGAAGATTTGGCATTTCGATAAGGAACTGTCCCACTGTCTTCAGACATCCCTAAATGTGGACAGAAAAGATTTATTCACTAATCGAACTGTCTGACAATATAATCTACTGTGTTTTGTGTAGATGTAGTCTCACTGAATTTAAAAGCATTTAAAAGCAAGCCTTAAATACAGATTATATAAAATCTTATTTCTGTGCTGCACTTCCCTGAGAGGAGGGGGAGGGGAGAACCAACTACAGTGTAAAATGGTCATAAATTCTTTCGATGGGCACATAGTAACTGTGTTCTACAATGTACTTCTGTGACCTGCATCCTTACTCGGTGAGGCATGAGTCTCCAGCATAGAGATCAAAACTGTGTTATCCCCTTATCCGTTGTCAAGATAGGAATGATGGATTTTTATGACATATTCTACCATATTTTAGGATTTAGGCATTTTTAGCCCCCAACAAGGGGTTTAAGCCCCGGAGGGGGCTTATGGATTGGGCTCTATCCGTCTGTCTGTCCGTCCGTTAACTCTCATTCCTCTTAGATGTGTAGGCCATTTGGTCCGATAGTTCACAGGACTCACCCCTATGGTCGTAGCTTGATGCATGCCAATTTTTTTTTTTTGGCAGTCCTATAAAAATTGAATTTTTGACGATTTTTTTTTAAATTTTGGTGCTTTCAGTGTGGTTTTTAGACTTTGTTTATGCGATATCTCGAAAACAGCTCATCAGCTCTTCGCCATACCTTGCAGAAAGAAAGGCCATATAGTGCAGATTTGCACTGATTTTTTGACGAATTTTTTAAATGTTCACTTAGGTGTTTTTTTTTTTTTTAAACTGTTTTGGACTTTGTTTATGCGATATCTCTAAAACGTTTCATCAGATCATCAAACCTTTTAGAAAGAAAGACCACACAGTGACAATCAACACTAAAGGGTTATTTTTTAGTTTTGTCAAAAACTGAATTTTTGACGAAATTTGGAACTTTCAGTTTGGTTTGTTTTTAGCTGTTTTAGACTTTATTTACGCGATATCTCTAAAACAGTTCATCGGATCTTCACCAAACCGTGGAATAACAAAGACCAGATAGTGCACATCATAACGAAGGTTGATTGTCATCAACAATTGTATTTTGAACGATGTTTTTTTTTTAATTTCACTTTGGTGTGTTTTTAACTTTTAGTATGTCTGAGGTGACTGATTGATGCGGGGGTGGGGGGGGGGGGGGCGGCGGCATACCCGTTTTTTTTTTTGTTAGCAAAAACATTGGCCCCCGACAGGGGTTTTATGGGCTTATGTATTGGGCTCTGTCTGTCTTTCGGTCCGTCCCTTTGTAGTGTATCGAATTATTTTTAAATCTACTCATCGCAGTCTCCGGTTTGGGGCTGTTCTGTCGACGATAGCTTGTTGGCTCTGGGAATCTTCTCTTTGGGGGTAATGTATGCTGTGCTGTTTTTCATACTGGACAAGCGCCATCCTCACATGTTGTTCAAATCGGAATGTTATACGTTTTAGTAAAATTGACTGTTTCGGAAGTGTACTATAGGGTCCGCGGCACTACTACAGCCATGTATAGATTCGTAACGCAGCTGTTCATTTAATAAAGTTTGAAAAGTGTAACTTATACAGGAAACATTTTAAAGTGTTCCTTGCTTTCAGGGACATTTTTTTGTTTTTGGTCTTTCGGTGTCTTCATGTTTTTAAATGACTGTTAACAAAGCGCGCTGATGCTTATTTTTGTCAGTACTTTGAGGCACTTTGATGTTGCACTTTGAGTTACTGCAACATCTGACATGAAAAAAAAAACAAATGATTTCATTTTGTCAATTTTTTAATTTCCTTCTTTATGCGAAATACCAAGTCATTTTCTGTTCCCACAAAGAGAAACGCTATATATTAACAGTTCTATGAAGACAAAAAAGTCATGACAAAAAATAATATAATAAAATAGCTTCATCGCTTTCTCTTCATCTTCATTTTTTTGGCAAATTTCAGTTTCCCTCTGTACGCGGATTTCGCTTGTATTGCTTCCGCGTATTTCTTTTTGTTGCGCCTATAAAAATAATCAAACAAATCAAGTGGTTATGATAACATCAAAATACATATATATATATATATATATATATATATATATATATATATATATATATATATATATATATATATATATATATATATATGTATATATATATATATATAAGCGACGGGTTCAAATGATTCTCCTTAGTTTACAATTTTTCTTGAACACCTCAATTTTTAATATTTTAAAGTTATGCTGAATACAAACTTTCTGAATTCCGCATCAGCCAGTAGCTCGTCGACTAGAGTTTGCTTCCTCTGCTTCTTCGGAACACGGCTGTTGTAGAAATCGGCCGCGTGCTCGACCACTTTACCCATCTGTCAATCACCCATCACGTGACACATATTTTACTCACGAACGCTGTGACTTAGCACACTAACAACAAAGTGTACTGTTACATGACATTGATATATAATTAGTTATTGTTTTGGTCCATGTAAATGCAAAAGTCTGCGGCTGTATTCACAAAAGTTAACTGTTCAGTTAACTGATTCCGCTGACTGTTCCGTTTGCAATCAGAACATCCGAACCTAAACTTGACAAATTTACCCTGCGTAACAAACAAAATTCAACCCAAAATTACACAGCATAATGAACTTTGTGAATACCGGGGCTGTGGATCAAATGCCGAATTACGCGTGATTCTGCGCAGTTTAAAATGCGATACAGATTGCCGCAATACTGGACTCTAGGAAGATGCAATTTATTTATTAACTGCGCCTTTCAGCATTCAGAACACAGCAAATTGCCCATTACAAATAAGAAGGATTCATAATATCAGGTAACTAATTGAACATATCACAAAAGTATGATTACTTCACATTTTGCAGCCACTCGAGAAGAAGCAGCCGCGCAATGCCTGAATCCTAGTCTACACTACAACACAAACCTGGAAGAACTTGGGCAGGACTTTGAAGTCGTTCTGTTTGTAGAAGGCCTTGGGGTCAAGGACGTGGCGCATCTGCAGCACGGACAGGTCATTCTTCTGTTCCTCCGTCATCTCAGGGGCCTTCATGTCAAACCAGTTCTGGCCCTTGGAATTGGCTCTCTCTTGCTGCAAATTCAGTACTGCGCTGGATTAGTGACGCAGTTATAACGTAACAATATGAATAAATACAATGATTCAAAGAGAAACCATTTACTTAATTTCTTACGCATTTGTAGAATGCATGGGCAATTCCAACCCTGCCACCCCCCCCCAAAGACCACCCTTCCAGTTACGTGCACGAGACATACGTCACGTTACGAGACACGCACCTGTCGTTTCTTGCGTGCTGCTCGCAAGCTTTCCTGGTAGCAAGGTAACGTGTGCTTCTTCTCGACGTCACTTGTTAAGACGCTTTTCTTCATTAACTGTAAGACAATATCAGTAACATTACAGTATACAATTGCGATATCAACAGGTGGGTCACATACAGAGGTATAGTCTGTTACACGAGGCCAACTCAGAGTACGCAACATACCTAGCCCATGCATTGATTTTTGTTTTTGTTGTATTTTATAGTGTCTTGATTATAAGGGAAATATTCCTCGCAGTAGTGTGTGCAACAATGAGCCGCTGTTCTGCAGGCAAGGGCAATATTTATTCGGCCAGGTAACCTTTTTATTTGAATACACCCTGTAAGACATCACAGCATAAAAACCCCGAATATCCGATCCAAGCAAAGAAGTGTATTCCTTCACCAAATGTTTTATGTGATGGAATAATGTAAAACCCAACCATACCAGCAAAAGACGTCGGCACTTTTTTTTAATAAACAGTGGAACCTCGTTATAATGAAATGGCCAGACTGAAAAAATTCGGTCCCTATATATCCGATATGTGCTTTAACCGATACTTTTAAACAGTAATAAGCTTGTATTGGTCTAGATAATTATGTCGTTAATGAGATGTATAGCTGTATGTCGTATGTATACCGTTATAAAGAGGCTGTTGTGGAAATGATAATTACACTGGCCATGTACCTCATTTGTTGTGGCGGTTGCCACTGAGTCCAGTAGCGTTTTCTTGGAGTCAGGCTTGCCCGGGTTTGCATCCGTGTATACCTCCTTAGGAACAAGGCCGTAGCCTAAAATCGTAGAAAGCCTGATACTGGAAATAGAAAAAAAATATTGGATTTCCTCAGATATCTGCATGTCATGCTTGTTTTCCGTTATCCTGTGGAAGGAATGTAAAGCTTTTTTTTATGTTATTCACACAGGCGAAGTAGCACGTTTTGCTGTTATTCTCAAAATTATTCCATGCTGCCGCATTTATTCTACAATTCTACACGATCTATTCTCCATTTCAATATTAAACAAACCGTTGTTATAAATGAGCTAAAAATGTAAAGCCTCGACTCAGTAATTTATCAAATTATGAAATACAACAGAAACAATAAAACCTACTTCCAACAAATTTAATGGGTATTTTTATTGCACTTGTGTATCCATTTACTTGCCGAAAATATAAAGGTATAGTGGGATTTTCACGCACAGACAAAAAATATTTCTAGGTGACTTACTTCTTTTCTCTTTTCCAATTCTTTTTCGGACGGCGTTTTGGTCTGTATTCATCATCGGACGAATCACTCAGGGAAAAGTACTCCACTGTATTCTCTCCCGGTGCCTTTTTGTCGCTTTTCTCTGTAGACTCATTCTGCCCAGCAGCACCGGGCGAGCTACTCCGAGCTGCAGTAGTGGCACTGCTATTTCCTATCATGTCTTTTACGTCATTTGCACCCGCGGTATTCTGGGCGTCCGCGGTGGAATCTGAATCCGATTCGCAACTATCCAAGTCATCTGCAAGATTTCTCAAAGTATCCAACTGAGGGCAACATAATTCATCGTCACTGTCAGAGCCAGAATCCCCGCTTGATGCATTCTGGGAAATACCTCTGCTGTGTGTAGATGTTTCTGGCATAGGATCTACTCTGAATTGTTCTTGTACTTCACTCTCCATTTCGGCACCTGTTATCTTGCAGTTCTTATGCAGATGATTTGAACTCGGGATCAGTTTACAAAGATTCAAATCTCAATATCTGCAATAGAATTATATGAATTTTTAAAAAACAAACTGCACTTCTAAAATCATATATTACAATTAGGTATGTGATGCAATTTTCACCTTGAGCATAGCTCGCTCCTGGACACATCCAAGAGCGAGATATAACCAATGCGAAAACTTCTGTTGTCTAACCATGCCAAAACAGGGTAAAAGGTGTATTCACTTTGCTGCAGTAAAAAAGTCTTTTTTTTTCAAAAGGAAACTTTATAATGCATTTTAATACAGACTTACTATATTTTCATGATTTTTTATGTATTCGCATAAAATGGAAAACTGTGAAGAAATTCGCACCGAGCGGAGCTTGAACTCAAGACCTGTTGCAGCCGAACGCACCAGCAATTACCCCAATCTTACCTCCAAACATTACGACTGGTGAAGAAGCGTGAAGTAGAGGAACATTGTGATTTTTCTTCAATTCCACATTTTTACCAATATTTTTTGGGCATTTTTTGTCAAATCGCCTAACAAAGTACAAGCCTCATGCAGCAGCTTGAGGGAAACATTCCTGTCAAATTTCAACGCAATCACAAATCGCCAAACAAAATATAAGCTGTGCGGAGAATAATCCAGGGAACGTTCCTGCCAAATTTCAAAACAATCGGACCAGAAATGTAAGAGCAGCATTTTGAAACACGATTCACACACACACAGACCGGACAACGGATACCATACATGTGATGAGGATAGCTCACCGACGACAGTCGGCTCGGCTAAAAAGTGATAATCAATCTGATCAGTCTATTGAGAAGTTTTTTCATGAACATCACACATACTTTTTTACGTTACAATTTATGAGATGTATTTTCCCACGTATATGGTGCTAAGGATATACCAAAGAAATATCAGTAAAGTAGGTTTCAGTATATGGTGCTGAAGGATATACAAAAGAAAAATTAGTAAAGTGGGTTTCAGTCTATTAATGCCGAATTTCCCGTTCCCATCCTTCTCAAAAAGTCGAGTCACAGTTTCTTCCACAAGGACAGAAACATGAAATTGAACAGCATATGCAGGGTGCAACATAAGTACTCGCCAACTCGCCAGTGGCGAGTAAAAATTCCGATGGCGAGTAGAAAAAAAAGTTACTCGCCAAGATGGTGAGTAGAAATTGCATTTGGCGAGAAAAAAAATCTACTCGCCAAGCTTTCGAGTAAAAAAAAATTGCTTATGTTGCACCCTGATATGGAAATTTGCAAAACTGAAAACGTGTTCCTTTAACGCGAAAACAGCGTTATTCCAGGTTTGTATACAAGCTAGAAGCCACGCAATTTACCATGACATTCTCATTAAAATTGACGACAATCTTCTGCAGCTAACAGACCCATTTGTAATTTAACCAATTACGATGTGCTGTTCGGTTTGAATGCTCCTTGTCTCAAACTCGTACGGGATTTATGTAAATACCAGGACTCCAGTTTATTGGGATAAACAAGCATAGAAGTCAACGGTGAAAATATCAAAAACACTTTGAAATAGATATAGCGCTCCTTTTGTGTTAGAAACCCATTTTAGTACCAGTTATGTGATAAATAACTTTTCCTATATTCCAATAAAGTTTTGACACCTTATAGAAAATCAACTTTTAACAAATTGTCCTTATTTTTTTTATGCTTTTTCCCCATTGGAATTCTACAAATTTCTGCTACTGATCACGCGCACTCGAAACTGTCAACAAGCCAATTCGTACTTTCGGGCCTTTCCGGTTGAGGTACCATTTGCAATTTTTTTTAGCATAAATTATAAAGAAAGGATAAGGGTAAAACATAAATATTCTAATTTGTTCTCAACATGCGCACTTTTAAATAAACAAAGCCAGCATATAATCTTTTAAAAACTATTTTACATATCATCTTGCTTTTTTATAGCCCACTTGTAAATTCTTGACGACGAGTTCACGTCACAACCTTACATCCACCAATGAGAATTAACATTTTCATCACGTGATCAAAAAGTGCCAGTGCTTGCGTCGGGGCAAAACGCATAGTTTCTCACTATTTTATACCAAATATAACAGGGTATTTTTCTTGTTCTGGGCTGACTGCAAACATTTTGGCCTACTTGTCACATGCCATGAAGTTAGTTCTTTAAATGGTTTTTACCGTTTATAAAAATTTTATTACTTAGCTTAAATATCGAAGAATTTGAATTGGTATAAAACAGTGCGATAAACTCCAAATATAGCTCATTATGCCCTCAGTTACCCACAATGCATTGCATGAAGGTGTCCGCAAGAATGTTTTTTCTATCATTCCTTTAAGGCTTTATCCCAACCTAATTCGATCGAAACGCCAAATATTTTCGGCAAAATTTTAAGTACGAATCCGCTTATTAGCGTTTTTCAAGTCTCCGACCTGTTCACGCATTGTGGGTGATAATACAAGACTCTACTCAAAAGAACATGGAGACACCAGTTCCACAAGTGTTTTCTACGTACAGTAATCATAAAAAGCACTGCGTTTACGTCTTAGCTTGGAATGTGGAACAGCTACACGTATGATGCACGTAAAACAAGAAGAACAAATGTATAAAAAAAAAGACTTTTTTTACCAGCTACACACACTACACTGGTGTGAATAAGAAGGCCATGGACCACAATTTATTTTACATAGACTTTCTGTATAACATTTTGTAGTCTGGCACTCTCCACAACATTGCACGATCGAAAACAACCACAAAATCAGATGCACTTTACCTTTAGAAGAACAAAAATAACTAGAAAAATGGGTTCTTTCAACTGGATTTTTGGCATACTGATGGGAATATAGAAACTGCTTGAAAGAGTTAAGGTAATGTCATATCTGTTTGAGCAGATTATGATTTTAACAATAAATAAATAGTTTGCTTTCTAACATAAATGATATTTTCAGTAAAAAAAACTATCCTTGATAATGCCACAGTTGTTCGCTTTTACTTTCTGTCAAATTCAAGTTGAGCGATGTGGTTATTTACAATCAATTTCATGTAAAACAAGCAAAAGATATAAAAAGCAACTCGTCTGCCTAATTATCCTGTTAGTTTCATATGACTTAAAAACCAATGCAACCGAATGTGTCTCCTAAATTTGCAGGGTGTTCTTAAATTTTAAAGCACGCAGTCGGAGCATGACCCGGAAAAGTGGCCTTACTTAAACCACCAGCTAGAATAATCGAGTTGACGACTTTGATTTTTGATATACAGTAGCCTCCATTTAAGTCAAAATCGGTTTACTCAAATTTTCGCTTTACTCAAATTAATTTGAAAGTCCCCATATATTTTACTTATGTAAGTCTTTTAAATTCACCTCTTAAGTGAAATTTTTTAACTCACAATAAAATTTTTTTAGTCCATCATTTTTTTGCAAGAAAATCCTTGTATTTTCACCAAAATAAGAAGGGAAACGCATGTCTCAGTTGTTTGCATATGCAAACCCCTTTGCGTAGAATTAGTGTGGCTTTGTCTCTACACATTATGACACCGAGTAACCTAGCAACGGAGTACATATTCTTTGATAATGGTCTCCGCGGTTACGGAGTTAATCTGTAATTGTGATTCTACAACTTGACGTGCAAACAACACACGCGGCTGGTTAACAATTGTTATTTTACTGGTTCGAAGTAGTCCTTTTCGAGTAAGCGCCCCTTGTCACTTTCGCAGTTAGTTAATATATGTGTGATGGAAAATGGAATCAAAATGTTGTATATATATTTCGGAAGGTTGCTATAAATAAAAAATTTAAAAAGATTTTTCACTGTGTTATAAATATTAAGTATTAATATGATAAATTATATTTGTCACAGCCGAATATTATTCATCATATAAAACAATCACCATACCATAAAAACAACAAACACTTTATGCGAAACCATGAGAGTCACGTGACCAGGCAGGGCAGGGCCAATTTCGGATAACTCAAATTTCGGTTAGCGCAAAATATTTTGCTTGACCCCGACAACTTTGACTTATTGAGAGTTTACTGTATGTAAGAGGAAAACAGAAACTGCAACACTATTCACACATTATCTACACTGGAGAAAAATTATTATTTCGCAATTCAAAAGAAAGCATTTCGTCTGGTTGGACCATTGTAAACACCGCCGCGGTGTTTGTATATCTTGAGAAAAGAGAAATGCTTTAAGCGTTTTTTTGATGTGGTCTTGACGCAGCGAGACATGTGCTTATAAATATTATCAATACATTTCTTTAGAAATGTGTATGCAACATCGATAGCCGAGATTGAAAATCATTAAAAGATGTAATCTCAATTATCGCCCACTTATCAACCCTCTTCAATAAGTCAACTCGCACTTATGGATCTTTCTGATGGAATAGTCGTTTCGACTGAGAATATTTTTTGATAAATTATAAAGAAATGATGAGGAAAAAATTTCAAAATTCTAATTTTCTTTCAACATGCACACTTTCAAATTTAAGAAGCCATCATCTTTTAAAAACTATTTTTCGTACTCGTATTATTCATCCTCTTTAATAGCCAACATGCGAATATATTTCTGGCAAAATGAAATTTTGTTGATTTTTGCAATTTTTTTTTTTTTTTTTTGATCATTTTTTCATATTCTTATCCAAAAATAATTCAGTCAAACGAAATAACTTTTCAGTAAGTTACGAATCCGCTTATTTCAAAACAGACAACCATTTGTGCAAATCAGTCTCCAACTTTACAGAGTTATGACCACATAAAAATAGTATAACTAAGAATCTAACTTGATGTTTACGAAGCAACAGTTTTTAAGTTGCAAATCTTTGTTTTTAACATTTCCGATACATCTACGAGTACGAGGTCAATAAGGTAAAATCGATCGAAAAAAATTTTTTTTTTTCGGCGAAAGCACAATATAGATAGAGCAAACACTATGCTATGAAACATGTCAGGTGTAAAAGACACATATATAAAAGACATCTTTAATTTTATTTTTGTTAAAAACAAGAGATTTCTTCTGTTTCATTGCAATAAATGATGCATAAACAAAGGGGTAATCAGCTGATTGTTCCCGTCTGGTAGCGGCTACTTTAACGGAAGCAAGCATTTATGTTCTCCCAATCACTATATCAGCATGAAGAAAACATGAAAAGTGTCTGTTTATATGCCCAAAATCAATATAAACAAGGAAAAATGAGCCAGTGTAACGGATGTCAGCATTTATGTTTCTCAGTCACAATGTCGCCTTGGGAGAAAATGAAAAGTGTCCGTTTGTACGCATGAAATCAATTTAAACGAGGGAATACAGGCCAGTTCACGTTTTCGAGTGCGCATGCTCAGTAGAGGAAACTAGCAGGATTTCAGTGGGGGAAAACATAAAGAAGCAAATAAGAAAAATACATTGCAATTTATTGTCTCTGCCATGGCGTATCCTAAAGGTGTCAAACCTTTATTGGAATGGGGGAAAATTTATTCATGACATTATTGTTAAAACTGGAGTCCTGTTTTTATCCCCCGTGAAACGGAGGTGATATAGTTATGAGCTCGTCCGTCTGCAGAAAGTACTAAGTTTTGTCCGACCGACTCTTCAAAGAAGGGTATGTCATAGGAACCTGAGACCTTGCATGGTGAAAATACATGTATTGATGATGTGCAACGTGGCATTATTGTCAAAATCGGCCAAAAATTGACGTCGTGGGAAATTGTCAAAAATGGTGAATATTTGGCTTGAAGTTAGCCGTGAGACGATGTTTTGTCCGGCCGATTTCTCATAGAAGGGATTGTCGTTGGAACCTGAAACCTTGCATGGTGAAAATATATATATTGAAGATGTGCAACGAGGCATTATTGTCAAAATGGGGGAAAAATTGACGTCGTGGGGTAACCGGTCAACTACTACTTCAAGGGAAAATCAGGGAAATTAAACATTGGATTGTGAGTGAAAATCTGCGAAAATTTCACCCGAGGAAAGCTGCTCAAAAATCGTTAATTTTTGCTTGAAACTTTTTCATGCATTTTACTTTTACTGCTTCACGGGGGATCCTGCCTTACTGAGGCTCTAGTTCACGCAAATCTCGTGGTTGAAAATGTGAATCCGCTGGTTTCATTGGTTGGTAGTAAGACGCTGATTTTAAAGGGAGTAATGCATTTTTGTTCAAAAAAATTTAAACATGAAGTATTGCTTCAAACCAGAAAGTCCGACATTTCGGCGCAGTTGCATGTAGACTATTCATTGCCAAATTTGCCTCTCCGTTTAAAGAAGTTACCATTTTTATCCCCCGTGAAACGGAGGGATATAGGTTTGAGATTGTCCGTCCGTCTGTCCGTCCGTCCGTCCGTCAGTCTGTCCGTCCGTCCGTCCGTCCCCTCTTCAAGCTAAGGACTTTGTGGACACCACTTCTATATCAACGAAGCATAATTCAGCTTTCATATTTCATACAGGCAAAATATAGGGTATAAAGATGTGCAACGTCAAGGTTTCAGTTTGATCGAAGCAAAATTGACAAATTGACAGGCTTTTGAAAATCGTCGAAAATAGACGTATGTGCACATGTATAGGACTTTGTGGACACCACTTCTATATCAACGAAGCATAATTCAGCTTTCATATTTCATACAGGCAAAATATAGGGTATAAAGATGTGCAACGTCAAGGTTTCAGTTTGATCGAAGCAAAATTGACAAATTGACAGGCTTTTGAAAATCGTCGAAAATAGACATATGTGCACATGTATAGGACTTTGTGGACACCACTTCTATATCAACGAAGCATAATTCAGCTTTCATATTTCATACAGGCAAAATATAGGGTATAAAGATGTGCAACGTCAAGGTTTCAGTTTGATCGAAGCAAAATTGACAAATTGACAGGCTTTTGAAAATCGTCGAAAATAGACATATGTGCACATGTATAGGACTTTGTGGACACCACTTCTATATCAACGAAGCATAATTCAGCTTTCATATTTCATACAGGCAAAATATAGGGTATAAAGATGTGCAACGTCAAGGTTTCAGTTTGATCGAAGCAAAATTGACAAATTGACAGGCTTTTGAAAATCGTCGAAAATAGACATATGTGCACATGTATAGGACTTTGTGGACACCACTTCTATATCAACGAAGCATAATTCAGCTTTCATATTTCATACAGGCAAAATATAGGGTATAAAGATGTGCAACGTCAAGGTTTCAGTTTGATCGAAGCAAAATTGACAAATTGACAGGCTTTTGAAAATCGTCGAAAATAGACATATGTGCACATGTATAGGACTTTGTGGACACCACTTCTATATCAACGAAGCATAATTCAGCTTTCATATTTCATATAGGCAACATATAGGGTATAAAGATGTGCAACGTCAAGGTTTCAGTTTGATCGAAGCAAAATTGACAAAATGACAGGCTTTTAAAAATCGTCATAAATCGATATATATGCAAACGGAGTGGACTTCGTGGATTAGATTAGATTACATTAGATTAATAAAAAATAGATTCGGGTTATATCTGTTCAAAGACAGTTTGTAGTATTGTTGATTTGTCGTTCAAGGAAGGGTGTCCAGTTTCCTGTCAATGGTAATCCATTAGCTTAGATATTGCATAGGGGTAATATTTAGGGTTTCACGGGGGATATTGCTGCTCTCTGACAGCATCTAGTTTCATCAGAACATAAGTTCATAAGGCTTGTAGGAACACAGCAGATAAGGGTTATATGCGTTTCCACCTGTTCTTTTACATGTTGCTCAGTGAAGTTACGCTGTGCCTTGCAGAGAAAACTTAAATAGTGAAAACCATAAATTGTCGCCCAATCTACAATAATAGAGTAAACAGGCAAACCCTGCTGTTTCTGTAGAATGAAACAAAATTGCGTTTTGAAGTCAAAACTGCCACTGAAAAGAAATGTTCTCTCTTCAAGAATGCCCTTGGTGACAGAAGACTTGATACAGAAATATCATTGGAAAAATTAAATGATTTAGTACTTATTGTACAATGTACTTATTATGTCGCCTGCATCGACCCTGCACGGTATGAACAGAAAAGGAAGCATTTTATGTCGGTCGTTTTACAGTAGTTTGGATGAAGCATACATGAGAATCTTCCGGCTTTTCCGTCTTTTTTTTTTTTTTTTTTTTTTGCCAATGGACCACCTTTTCCCGACCCCGTTCCCATGTGTAGTAAAATTTTTCGGGCTTTTTTTTCGACCCAGTTCCCGTGTATGATGAAGGCTAAAAAATATCTTGGAAAATATATGTCACTGAGCATGCTCACAAGTGTAAACGAGTTGTCCCAATAGCGGGAGACATTGATGACATTTGGAGCACTTTAAAAAATTGTTTGGATGAATGTTATTATTGAGATGTGTGTTACTTTGTGGAATTGTAATTTTAGTTTAAATTTAGTGGGTTATCTTTGCCCTTGTGTGTATTTCCTAAAAACGGGAGGACATGCTGGCCAGGTGTATTAGCTGAAAATTACAACTAGAACGATGGACAATTGTTAAAGACCATACTTGTTGTCCAGAACCGGGAATTTGTGGGTTCCTCTGTTACTGGCACATTATGACAATGAAAGGATTTCTGTATGGACTGCTTGATTCAGAGGCGATGATCTTCTATATTTTTTGCTTCGGGATCCGCGAGAGTGGTTGGCACATAATCACACTGAAAGGTTTTTTTTTAGAATTTGCTAAATCAGGGAGATGCTCTAGCTCTAGCTTATTTCAGAGGCTTGCACAACAGCAAAAACAAAATATCATGTTTCAGAACTCATTTGCCCTGTTCATAAACTGGAGCAATTGGAAAAAAAAAGAATGTTAAAAAATGCCCAAGAACCATCTGGCCGAAATGTCACACTTTTCACTTGTGGCCCAGATATCTCTGCCCCAATGTCTCCGGCCCAAATGTCATGGAGAACAAAGCAGTAGTCCTCTATTGAAAATGTTTTGTATGTATCTGAGAGACTGGCCCATGTATTCAATGACTGTTCTAGGAGACTAACATGGAAAAGGTGGAAGAAGAGAGCATAATAGTACTGTTCGATCGCTTGGCTGATCGATTTACCGATCATCGGAAAGTTTTCCTTGGGCAGCCAAAGCTCTCGAGACAGCAGAAGAAAAACAAATTGAAGAAGACACTGTTTAATGCGCTGTTTTCAAACCTCACTGGTCCTCACAGTCGCGGGTAAGAAAACTATGGTGTATATGCCTACTGAGTGTCAGTAAAATGTGTTTCAAAACATTTTATACTTTTCTCCAGAATGTGGTCAATGGTAGGCGCCTCCACATTTAATTATATTGCCAGCTGTTTAAATGATAAAAACAGTGGGAACTTAATCTCTGAGCTTTTAAAAGGGGCCATTTTAGTTGAAATTTGTGGTCTTCCGTCTCTATATTTTCCATTTACATGCCCAAAGCAACTTTAAAAACATTAACTCCCAAGTTGCGGTCCTAGACCACATAAAATAAATACAGCTGTAATAAAATACTGGGTGAATAGGTTGCACAGCGATGGGGCGAGCAGAGACTACGGGGCGGCGGAGACCGTGGACGTGCTGGGGATTGTGTACGAGCTGAGGATGTCCGGGCAGATTGACCGCTCGCATCAGCTGCAACACCAGATGGACAAATACATGAAAGGTGTGCAGACCGTTCCGGTGACTTCACCTGTTAACTCTCCGTGTCGTCTTTGCTTCGTACACTTGTTAACTACCGGCCGCTTAAACACCTAATTTATCACTTAAATGTTTCCAACTGCTTATACACTCACTTCAAAAGCTAAAGGCATTTTATTCTGTGTGTTGCTTTTTTGGAGGTGGAGATCCGGACGATAGAGGGCGCGTTCTACGGCTGATCTTACAGCTAGCCCACTCTGTTCCCGATCCGGATTACAAGCATGAGAGTGAGAAGCCACTTGGGAGCGGTGTGTTCAAACCGCCTGTTGTTTTCCTGCCCAAGGTATGAGTTTGAAACCAAAAACGCTCGCCATAGAAAATAATATGTATTTTGTAGAGTATTTCAAAAACATCCGAGTTCTTTCAAGAATTGTTCGTGTAATGTCACTAAGTCAGTTATCATTGTTGATTGCTGTTTGCTGTTGTCACACTTGGCATTGTATTCGAGAGACGAAATAAGTAGGTGTGAAACTGCACAAACCTCAGTGAGATTACACTTATTTAAAGAAAATCCCTGGTTGTAAAGAGAAAACATTGGAAGATGACATGTTGACAGGATAGGCCACGGCTGTTGCCCCCAGGACCAAGACATTACGGTGACAGTCGACTTCCCCGTAACAGCAGTGGGTACTACACCCACTTTCCGGAGTAAGCATGTGACTTATCATTCATTCTATACACCCACTTAATGTACTTACTACAGGATTGGTTCGTACTTCGCGCATTAAGCGTGTGCCCGATTCCTGCCATCCGATCTTCCGCATGAAGCCCCTGACAGTCTGCTACCACCCCACGTCCCGCATTAAGCGTGTGACAGATCGCTACCACCCACTCCCGCCCAGCCCCGTTAAGCGTGTGACAGATTTTTACCACCCCATTTCCCACATTAATCGTGACAGACTGCTACCACCCCACTCCCTCCCCCTCCCCCGTTAAGCGTGTGACAGATTGTTACCACCCCACTCCCCCCACCCCGTTAAGCGTGTGACAGATTGTTACCACCCCATTCCCCCCTCCCCCCAGCCCCGTTAATCGTGTGACAGATTGCTACCTCCCTACTCCCCGCATTGATCGTGTGGCAGATTGCCACCGCTCCCAGCAGTAATTATGCTGATGATTCTTACTTGCAGTTCAGTAAATGATCCAAAATCGTATTATATATCCAAGCAACTAAATAAAATACATTATACATCCCCACATGTGCCTGCATTTTAAACAAAATACTGTTTTCAATGATCTGTCAATTATCATTGCATTAGATAATTTGCTGTGGCTTGTCAAAATTAATTGCAACTGTGATGTGATAGTTAAAAAGTAAAACTAACATTTGATGAAATATATGCATGCGAAAGTATATCAGAAGGAACGTTATTACAGTGAAGTGTTCCAAGCCAAACGCGTCGATGCGGAAAGTATAGCGACAGTAGACGTGGATGTGTTCCACAAGCCTCCTGGATCCAGACTCCCCTTTGTTTTCCAAGCTGACGTAATCTCATGCTCATTGATCTTAAAGTTGATTAACTAAAAATTAATACCAGAATATGACGAGTTTTCGATGGCAGACACCATTTTGGATTGAGAGAGTTAATTATATATAAAGTAAAATTTCAAGAAATTAGCATACAAAATCTCGTTTTTTATGACAGAAAGAACGAAATAGTGTATTGGGCTTAATAAAAAAAAATAGTCAAATTGACTGACAACGTACGCACTCTATTTTATAGTGTATATAAGCGAGATGAGAACATAAAATTTTATTGCTTTCAGAAGGGAAGCACGGATACTTACCTGAAAGGCAACCAGGATTCGCTGTTTGGAGCCTTAGTTCACAGTCACTCGTCGTCGTTGTCCACACGGCTAGAAATTCCAACCCTATCCGAATATGCCCGCTTTAACGGCATTCAAGTTCCTAAACTGGCTGAGGTAACGTTGAATGGTTTCATGCTTCTTGCTCACATTAAGTTAGCATAGAGATCACTAATCACTGCTATGAACCGTACCTTAAGATTGAATCTTTTTCTTCAGCACATTAAGGATGATATTTGACTGTATATGACGTCATAATTGATTAGATCTGTATTTGATCTAAAGATTTATCTCCTGACTATGCCAAATACTGGATTGTTTTAGTTAAATTTGAATACAAAGGTTGCTTGTTAATTCGTCCACAATAATTTGTCTTACCGCATCATAACTCCTACCTTGTGCCATTTGGGAATTATCGCTGTATTTTTACACTAATTTCGTATAATATCGACCCCACGTGGTGCGAATTAACGTACATATGCCTTGTGTAAAGAGCAATGAAAAGAAGCTTTAGGTCTCTGTTGTTGTTGTTGTTGACAGTCACCTTTGGACGAGGGCTATGAGAGTAGTACATTGACGACAAGCCCGTCGCTAGAGTACATGTGCACTGACAGCGGTCACGCCACGGATGTATGGGACGAAGCTCTCAGCACGAAGACCTCCAGATACCTGGCGTGGGAGAACGTCGGCAGGTAGGGAGGTGGGTGGGGCGGAGGGGACGAGATGTCCGCATATCGTATCACTGTGGCAATAGTACGTACCGCCTGAATTAATCAGCATTAGAGCAAGAGGAAGACTTATCGCATGGGTTTCTCAAACTTGTTCTGTGATTGATTTTCCATTGTTAAACTTGCAGAATCGAGGTCTAAACTGAGACAGAGAAAATCACGGAGTGTGGTTCACAACGTACCAGACTTTCGGGTGGGTCCGGTCTAGTCCTGGTTTCCCATAGTTACACTTGCCGAAATAATGGCAGACCTGAGTAGTTCATCTTGGGTGTCCTGTTCAGACAGACAGCTCTCAGTTTTTAAGAGGAATTGAAATTACTTCAAAATGAAAATAACATGTCAACACAGATCAAAATATCAATCCTTTATACTTTCAGATATATTTTTGAGAAAGAACGGCCTTACTTAACAGAAGCAGGGCCGCTGGCCTTTGACATTGTGTACAGACAGAGATGCCAGGCCCTGAAGCTACTGGACGGAGCGGTCACTTTACCAAGCCAGAACATGCTGACCATGAGAAGGCTGATAGCCGATGCTTTAAACCTTCTCATTGGCGTGCCATCGCTGTCTTTTGTTTTTGATTCAGTGGGTGTTTGTTTGTGTCAAAGGTTAAAATATCGATATCATTATAAGATGTGTATAAAAAGGCTGTGCGAAGAAAGTGTATGAAAGATTTATCTACCGTCTTTTTAATGATAATGGCCAATAGCCGACCTTGATATAGGAAGAATTGAATGAGTCCATAAAACAAAACTCTATGTGAGCAAGCAATTTTTGTTTATACCTGATTTGTTAAATTGGTTTCTAGTAAGTTTCAAACCCAGTGTGAATCTATTTGCTTAGCAAAGAAAAAATCCACTAAAGTACCAAGATAATAGCAAGCAAGTGATAGAATAGGCAGATTTAACCATATTTTAAGGCCATTTACGCGGCTTAGTACAGGCTGTATCATTCACTAAAACAAACGGGCTGAGTATTTTCAGACATGAAAACGTCGCTAGTCATTTTTTTTTTGGTCGCTGCAGAGCAATGGCGTGTTCTCACTGACGGACGGTCTCACGCTAAGCGGGCTGTCGATGACGTCAGTGCAGCAGGCCTGCAAGCCCCTGCTCGAGTGTGCCACCCATTACGTCCGACTTGTCGAGTTTTCACGGCCCATCAGTGTGGACTCTTTCCATTATAAAGGCCTAATATTCCAGGCCTTCGCAGGTGAGTGAGATTTTGTTAGCCCATACCTACTCAGGTAATATGAGACGTTTGTTTGGATAATAATATATTGGTGATTTCTTGAGCAAAAGAACCATTCATACCCCATTGTATAAGCTGTATGTATCCTGATAAAATTAGAAGTTATAAATAACTGAAGAATTATTAGACGCGGGTCACAATACTGATTCAGTAGGATTAGTAGATGCCTGAAATTGCAAGTTAGTAGTAAAATGTGCAAATAAAGCAGTTTCGGTGTTTATTGTTTTTGATAGTTTGGCTAAGAATGAGATTTTAATGCTTATTTGTCTTTAGGGTGTATGGCAAGTTGCGAGAATTGGGGACATGAAAACTTAAACTTTTTTAAACTCTTTTTATTGCAGAAGGAATACGTCGCTATTTACAGCATTACCGCGGTTTTATCTTGTCCCTGACCTCGGACTTGACCTTGATGCAGCTGACCTTCAAGCTGAACTTAGTCATATCTCAGCTGAGGTTCTTAGCGGAGCTGTGTGGCTGTGCGCTTCGCCCACGCATTGTGCCAAGTGCCTTACAAGATGGCTGCTTCCCCACAGTAAGCACTCACGAGTTTGGTTTTTGTGAAACACAGAAAAACGCTGTTAATCCATGTATTCCAACATTCAGGATATATATGTTGGGCACAATTTTTAAATCTGCACAATTTATAAATTGTGCTGCACAGTTTTAAAATTTATAAACGGGCCAACCATTTAAAAATGGGTTGCCCATTTATAAATGGGCGACCCATTTTTAAATGGTCGGCCCGTTTTTAAATCCGAATTGCGGACAATTTTTAAATTGTCCTGCACAATTTTTAAATATTGTCAATTTTTTAGCTTTTTTTCTTTCTTTTTTTTTTTTTTTTTTGTTTTATATTTTGTCAACATTTTACTGTTTTTATGTCCTTTATCTCGGTTCTGTGTGATGTGTTCATATTTATGTATAACTTCATGTATGCTTTGTTAATTTAGGCGCAGTGATGATTTTTAACTCCATTTTAACTTGTCTCTTAGTCGTAGTTGAAAGTAGAAATTAACGTTTCGTAAACTAGTTTAAATTTTTAATTTTTCAATTGGTTTAGAACTGCTCTGGTGTGATTTTTTAATCGAACATATTATTACCTTGTAGTTAGTACCTTGTTGTGTTTGTGAAGAAAGAGGGGGGGGGGGGGGGGGGTGGAGGATGATGGTCACCAGAAAAAAAATCCAGACCACCTTCAAGACATGAATAAAACGATGTAATGTAAGACCCGTTTGTCGGATCCCTTCCAGATTCGGGTAAAAAGGCGTACGGTAAAACCTGCCTGTCTTGACCAAGTTCCAGACCCGGATAAAAATGTAACGTACAGTAAAACTACTGTAGTGACCAACTTCAGATCTGGATAAGAAGGGCCTACAGTAAAATCCGTTTGAGCGACCACCTGTCAGACTCGGATGAAAAAAGACGTCCATTTATCTGTTTTAGTGACCACCATCTGTTTTGTTTATTTTGAATTTTTTTACAATGAATTATGGTTATGTTTGAAGAAATGAATATTTTATTTCAGTAATTGAAAAAAAAACCGATTTTTTTTTTTGAGGGGGGGGGGGGGTTATGGGTTTAGTCGGGGAGACATTTGTTTTTGTTTACAAAAAACCAGAAACTAAGTAGGTATCGATTGAAAGTGTATAATATAAGCCTGTAATCTTATGTTTTGTGTGCACTGGCCGCTCTAGTTTTTCACATTGGTCAAAAATTGCATAAATGGCGACTTGTGTCCGGTTGCGGTCTGCGACTTCGACGACGGCTTGTTATGAGTAGACCAGTGCCAGTTCTAATTGCAATTGCATAATTATCAGTTACAACATAAAAATTACAATTACAAATTAGGCCAATCAATCAAAATCCGGCGAAAATCTTTCAAAAGCAATTACAGCACAGAACAACAGAAGAATACATATAATTAGAACAATAGAAAATCAAACTTGTGAACCACAGCATAAAAACAAAATCACGGAAAAAAGTTGCAATTATGAAATCCTCTAATCCATCAAATGCAGTTTTTGTGAAATACAATTGCAACAATAGATGATTATACTTTTGAACCGAGATAAAGGTCATAAAAACAGTAAAATGTTGACAAAATATAAAAAAAAAAAAAAAAGAAAGAAAAAAGCTAAAAAATTGACAATATTTAAAAATTGTGCAGGACAATTTAAAAATTGTCCGCAATTCGGATTTAAAAACGGGCCGACCATTTAAAAATGGGTCGCCCATTTATAAATGGGCAACCCATTTTTAAATGGTTGGCCCGTTTATAAATTTAAAAACTGTGCAGCACAATTTATAAATTGTGCAGATTTAAAAATTGTGCCCAACATATATATATATATATATATATATATATATATATATATATATATATATATATATATATATATATATATATATAGCCCGGCCTGTAACCATAAATTTTACAGAAAGTGTAATTGTTTAGTGAAATATAACGGGACTTGAAGCACATGTAGCGTCTGGAGGCGTCTGGTTTGAGGTGCTATATGTTTGTGATGTTCTGCAGGGCGTGGCGTTGCTGACGTACGTCTATGACGAGTGTCTGGAGGCGTCAAGCTTCTACCACTACCCCATGCTGCTGTCGCTGTTCAAGAGCACTGTGAAGCCTTATCTCATGTAAGTGTGACGTCACGTACCATGTACATGTGACGTCACGTACCGTGTGTGTGTCATGTCCGCATATGTCAGTGCGAGATGTGACGTCACGTACCTTGTATATGTGTCATGCACGCATTTGCCAATGCGAGGTAAGCGCCCGACGGGGTAGTCGTATTGGCATGCATTGGGCAGTCCTAGCAGCATGCAGACACGAGGTGGGGCACTCCCTGATGTCCTGTTGATATTCGACGGGACACTCCTAATGTCATGCCAGCATTGGGACTTGACAGTTTTTCTTATGGAAGCGGACAAACAAAGTATTGTGAGATTTGCCTTCATTTTTCCCATTGCTCTTTCTTTAGACTGGACTTTTTTCCCACACAGAATTGTCATAGTTGATTTACAGACGACATTGCTTGATTTTAGGCTATTTATTAAGTGCTATCAGACTTCTTTCCACAGAGCTTTTGAAAAGTATGCATAGTAGTTAAATAAAAAAGCAAGGAAATGTCACGTTCCAGGTTTATCACGGAGTGGGTGTTCCACGGCATGCACAGAGATTCCTACAGAGAGTTCTACATCAGCGTGGATTACGACTACCTCCTGGCCAGGGGTCCGTTTTCATTCAATTGTTCACGTATCTTTGATAAAAAGAACCTCCGATGGCCGGTGAATGAAGTTCTCTTGGTATTTGCAATGAAACATTTGTAACTCGGATGTTCCTTGAAAAATAACGTATAGGGTCATTCCACAACGTTTGCACGAGGAGGGGTTGGGTACGTTTTCTGGGGCAGTGCTTACGCTAGTTCTAAATTCAATGGGTGACGTCACAAATTTTAGGAGGGATGGAGTCAAAGTGTTTTGCGTATGTAGTTATATATACCCTATATTTTTTCCCTCACAGATGAGACGTACTGGACGAAAGGCTATAGACTCAACAAGGACGTACAGCTGACCTTGAGTGAAGGGCCAGGGGAAGGCACACCCAACTCTCTTCCAATGTTCCTCAGGGGTTTAGCGAAGGACATATACGTGTGTGGAAAATCTATCAACCTCTTACGCACCGTTGCACCACAGGTGTATATCTTTTTTTTTTTCTTCAAATTGCCTTTCTTGGGTTGGCTTTGATTGTTATTTTTTCTGAATATATCAGTACATTATATGTGATCCATGCGCTGTATTTTCTGGCATTTTTAAACGATCCTCTTCAGTTTGATAACTTTTTTTATACATAACCGGACAATCTCTCAAATGTGTTAAGCGAGAGGTTATTTTTTCTATTCAAACGGCATTATTATTGTGTTATTTTTTAAAGTGTTATTTTCACTGAAACGGAAGGTGCTTTCTGTAACAACTTTTTTACCTGCTCTAATAAAGAGTTCATTCAGTTTATAAATGCTACAGAATTAAGTTTTGTATATGGAATCACCCGACGGCTGCCTGTCTTTGAAGTGCTTCCTGTTCTTGTCTTTGCAGCACTTTCTCTTATCTATGGAGCATGACGTACCACGCGTGCAGATAACCTTATCAGAGCCGGATTTGGCGCATTTGGAGGTCACGTGCAGCGCTTACAGGAGTCGTATGCAAGCCATTGCACGACAACTCACCTTCACAAAGTATGATAGCAGCGTTTGAAAGAATACGCTCCCCCCCCCACCCCTCGACCCACTGGGTTTGATTTTAGCGAGGATGACAACTGATGGTGCTTGAATTAAACAAAAATAGGGTCTGGAAAAAGATTCAAAACTCACTCTGTTAAGATTTATGATTTTTATCATGATGCAGAAGAAATGAAATATTGAAATTTCTTATATTATGGCTTAGATAGGTTTTATAAATGTCTATGGTCTGTATCTCTGGACTGTTAGAAAACGCGGAATGCCATGCATAAGATGCTAAACAGTAAATCTAGTTAAATTGAGAATCTGTAACTTACACAGTAATTTCATTAATTTTGATCTGCTTTAGGCAAGAAATGCGAGAGCGGGCAGAACGCGCCAAGCAGGAGCTCATTGTCCAGGCACGCAGAGCTGCCCTGGAGCACGTGCAGGCCATTCAAGGTAAGTGTCAAGTACACGTGACTTTTGCACGCGTGGGTGCCGTGCAGGAACACGTAGAGCACATGTAGGCACAAACACATGAGGCTCTCCCACGTGCAAAAGAGTAGCTGTTGACACTGGTCTCAACTCTTAACATTCCTAGTTTTACGCTTTATAAAAGTTCTGAAATTTAATAGAATGAGAAATAAAAAATTTATGAACAAGTGTAAGCTGCTTATTTCTATACAAGTGACATAAAACAATTGGTACGCCTTGTCATCGCGGTCTGACATTTAGTTATTGGTTGTTACAGCCAAAGTCAAGGCAGCAAAGGAGAAAGAGAACGTGAAGAAAAGACAACTGTTATCAGAACTCAAATCTCAAATGGAATCGGATCTCAAGGTAATCTCACATGTTAAGATCTTAAAGCGTACATTTATTGTGAGTTGTTTCTTGGGATTCAACAATTTCATAGATTAACTGGAATTCGACTATTCACGAAATTTTGAAATTTATGTATGTTTAAGTTGGCGTCGGGTAAAGCTTTAAATCCAGGACGCTTTGAAAAAAGCATTTGCCTGTGATGCATCATCTTATCTTTTTTGACCAGAGACGCACGGCAGCCGAGGAGGCCATATTGGAAGAGGACAAGGCCCGAATGGAGCTCGTGTCTAGGACCGAGCTCGTGGAAGCCAAGGTCGAAGTGGAGCTCGAGAGGCAGGCCAGGTAACTGCTTATTTTTGCTTGTGACAGAAACGTTCGACGGGTCATCTGATAAGCATTTGAAATATCCAATAAAATGGTATCATTGGGTGGGGGGGGGGGGGGGTTGGTAGGGGGGGGGCAATAATAAATGATTGAAAGAATTAAGGTACAGACAATCACCTTTAGTTAAAAGCAAAAAGATAAAAGCAAACGTTATTGATCAGAAAAATTTCTGCCAAGTTAAAATTCGAACGCAAAATACATTTTTGTTATCTTTATTGCAAGGCAAGAGCTGATTGAGTACTACGCGAAGCTGAGCGAGGAGGCCATGCGCCGTGAGCAGAAGGCGCTGTGGCGCGTGCGGCGCAAGAAACTGGCGCTCGAACGAGCCGACTTCCTGCAGCAGGACGAGGAGGCGCTGCTCCAGGAGCTTGCGGATAACCCTATCTATGAAAGCATAGACGATGAGGCGGTTGGTACCCGAGTCGTTTTGTCGCGTTATTTGTTTTTTAGTGTTAATTGTATTGAGTTCTAAATGTCTAAAGGAAGTTGTTAAACAAGATGGGAATATGTGAGTTCTCTTTTTGTTACACTTTGTTTTATGAAAAGAATTGCCGTTATCTCTGTTTGACGTTGATTCGAGAGATAGGAGTGGTCAATTTTAAAGATAAATAATGTTTATCTTACAAAATTCGATCTTTATAGACTGGTAAAAAACTTCACTCATTTTCTGTAGGATGGAACTGTGATAGCTAACGGGCAACTTCCGGAAAGTGAATTGCCTGCCTGGGCTCAAAAGGGCTTAAAAAAGGCCGCCCCGGTTTTGGGACTGGAAGGCGGAGCGGAGACGCTGCCAAAATGGGCTCGAACGGCACAGGACGGAAGCGTTGTGGAAGTGACCGATGACACGGAGGAAATTGAGGTGAAGTCAGTGCCTCATGTTTCCCATTCTACAATACAGGATGTGCTCAAAATGAGCGACAATCAGACGGAAGACACACAAAACAAGCGGGAAATTCCGCTCGCCACGGATGTACCACATGTGTCGCAGACGTCCAAGCAGGGGCTACTTCGCGTCGATGGTGTTGGTGACGAGCTGGCGAAAGCCACTGCTAAAGATGATTTAGTGACAGTGAAAGAGTTAAACGAGGCCAAAGAACTGAGGGTGAAACACATGGGTGTGGAACCCGTTCAGCCCAAGCAACACCCGTCTTCGTCTGTAATACAGAATTATATGTATCCCACAAATGAGCAAGACTTAAAAAGGGAAGTGTCCGAATCACGTGACGAAAATCCGCCAGTTATTTCTGACGTCGATCCTTTTGTTGATGCTGAAGTCGAAAAAATGCTGAAAGAGAAACTGGTCAGGCATGTGACGTCACCGGCCATGAAGGTGGCGCCAAAGACTCACGTGAGAATTCGTGCGGGTGTTCACGCGACAACAGAATCCAGTGCTGAGGAGAGATACAGGCCGACGATCAGGCCGTCAGAGGACGGCGGTGCGAGCGCGGAGAGCAAGCACATGGGAGAATTCAAGCCGCATGTCAAGAGCGTTGAAGGAATGAGCGCCACAAGCGAAAGTGTGCCGGTCGAAAACGAGGCTGGCAGACGACAGATTAGATTCACAGAGGGCAGAGGTGCGACCGTTCAAAGTACAGAAGAGACTACGAGAAAGACTCTGAAAACTGTGCCCGGAGCTCATGTTTCCGAGCAGTCTACGGAAGAGACCCCAAAATTTCGCCTCAAAATGAACCCGGAAAAACACGCCAATAGGGAATCATCACCAAAGAAAATCAAGGTCTTCAAACCAAGTATTTTTGGTCACGTGTCACAGTTATCTCAGATGGGGGAGTATGATATATTGGTTCCGAAACTAAAGAAACACCTGCATAGCCACGCCTCCAGGGAATCAGAATTGCGCACTTATCAGGTCATATCTTGCCGGAAGAAGGTCAAAGGTCGCGACGTCAATGAGAGGTCAGATGAGGTCGATGCTCCGAAACCTAAGATCAAGAATGTGGGGGAGAAACATGTTTCGCAGGAGAGCGAATTCGTGGACACAGATGCTCTACGCCTACAGAAGTTCCGGCAGAAGAATATTCACGGACATGCGGCTGATTCGTCAGCTCAGAGGCTTCTCTACGGACAACATTACGGCACCGGCCAAATGTTCGCGGATACTTCATTTGAAGACGATATGAGTGAGTGAAGAGTATTGATTTCTTCAAACAGCAGCGTTGCCTAAATTCTGACAGTTTAGTTACAAATTTAATACGTTTTTAAATGGGGCAACACATCTTATCTCACTATCAAGGCTTTCTGTTTGTGTAAATGCAAGCCATAAATGCGTAGTAAAACTTCCTCATAACAAGTCATAAAAGCGTAGTATAGGTAGGGGCCGACTTGGCAAGGGGCCGAGTTGACCCAAGACCTGTGTAGTAAAACTTCCTGATAACGCCCATGACACAGAGAAAACTGTTTCTGACATAGAATACTGTATGAAAATGGCGAAGTCTGAGTGACAGATTATTTTGTAGCAGCAGTACAACCTGGCTGTAACCGAGAGCCCTTGTGATATCTCTTGTGACCCATCCTTTTAAACAACGAAAAGTTTAGCTGGTAGCCCTCAATTTTGTCAATGCTGTGACCTGCGTGGTTATTAATAGCGTCGCTGTGGCTAGGTTCTACTGTACATTAGTTAATACAGAGGGACATGTTTGTAACATTTGGGAATAGGATGTGACCTGCAGATTTGTGGATACAGAAGGTCGTATTCGTTCTTAAGCTGCTGACTTATGCTGTTACATTCCAGGTGAGGTGCCCACAACTGGAGATCTAGATTTCCATACAAACACGGAGCTGATTCCTTATGAAGATAATTTTGACAGACTTGGTAAGTGGGTAAGCTTCCACAGAGAGTACCCAACACCGGTAATATTGAAGTTATATAGGGGCAGCCTATTTATATCAAAAAGTTTGTAATTATATGAAAACAGCACTAGAAAAATGTCAGAGAGAGAACTGAGTGCTTTTTCTTCCGTCATTTGCTAGTGCGCGTTTAAAGGGAGCGGTATTGTTTTTTTTTGCGGTACAGATAATGAGTTAATATGCATGTCTTCCTTGATTATACGAAGCCACACTGCGCCACGTAATACTTGAATTTTGTAGGTTACAAATTGCGGTGTAACTGAAGAATAAATTTTAACTTATAGCATTATAACAAAAATCGTGGAGTATAACAGTGTAAAAACCACCAAATAAAATTATAACGAAATTAGATTGTGAACCGTATATAATAACCATGGTGTCGAGTAGTTTTTTAACACATACCGTTAACTGGCATAGTTTTAAAATCAATTTAACAGTTTTAAATAAACACCACCCAATAACCGTCTCAATAAGGGCTGCTTTACAATCACTGGATACACATGGTGTGGCTCTGTTTTACTAGCGGCCTTTCCCAAGCTTGACCTGATGGCCGGCCGCACGGTGAGTGACCCTGCAGGTGAGCTCTCACTCAGCACGGGGCTGGAGGACGTCTCTGCGCATGTCTATCAGCTACTTCCGTCACTCATGAAGCGCTCCATAGCGACGCCGCTCCTCACTCAGTGGGTGCTCTTACAGTGTTTGTTTCTGTATTAAAACATGGCTTTCTAAAATGTCTAATATTTAGCAGCCCCACCCTCACCCCCCCCCCCAAAAAAAAAAAATTCAAGGCCACAATGACCGCCATCTTGAATTCCTCTTGGGGCTGTGCTCCGTACGATGGTATTTTAAGACAGAACCTATACAGGATCTTGGAGAATGTTTTATTTTTCAAATTAAAGAATTTAGTTGCTTATACAAAAGTGCCTCTCAAATGCATAAATTTTTTTTTCAAATATGTGGCTCTAGTTTTGCACAGATCCTAAACATATTCAACTTTTTTATTCAAACCTTTTCTACACATTTTCTGGTCATTGCTACACCGCCATACATATATAACTAGAATGACATCATCTCTTTTATATACTCTGTCTTTGATGCATGGAAAAAACAGTATCACTTCAGTGACATTTAGGAAGACGTCGTAATTCGCGTGCAGCGCATTGAGATGTAGCGGCTTGTTGTTGCTGTTTGCTAGGATCGCTCTCGTGAATGAGAACGTGCTGAATTACTTCATGTGTGAGCTGGAGATCGGCAAACACTTCGAGATGCTCAGACGTTACATGCTTATGGAGGACGGCGAATTCAGCCAATCCCTGAGCGATCAGCTCTTTGAAAAGGTGAGATAAGTAAAGTAGCAGATAAAGAGCTAACGAGGAATTGTGGCGTCTGTTTCCATTTGGCTTCACGTTATCTGGAAGTAAAGTATACGAGCTGTGGGTAGAAAAAGTATTTTATGCTAGAAAAATAGGTTTCAACATGAAGTAGTTCTTGTCAGTTCTCGAGATTATGATATTCCCGATTTAACCAGTAAAACGATTGAACCATGAACAAGTGTACTGTAATTAAAAATATCGTAAACAAATGTCAAGCAGGACCATATATGTAAAAAGTACACTGATGTTCGGGTGCACTGACCGTTCTGGTGTGAAGGATTTTATTATGTGACATGCAGTTATCGCTAGGACCCAGCGTACACCAGATGTTCAACCCGCTGTACCTGACCGCCGTGTTACGCAGGGCCCTACAGTCCTCGCTACACGGGCATGTGGATAACCCTGACCTCAACTTTATCGTCACCAAACTTCCCAGTGTGCTCAATTGCAATGGTAACAGCTTATCCCAACTTCTTACCTAATTTTTCTAAGATTGGTGTCTGTTTCTGTTTTATTCAATTTGACTTGAAAAATAACAAATTATATTTGGACTTATAGACGCGGTTTTTCACTGGCAAACATTCATATTGAGAATAGAAATGTGCAGATGTCTGAAATATATTATTTGCTCTGTGAATGGATAACCGGTTCTAAATAACATGCATGAATTTTTGCTTGGTTGGTTGGTTGGTAGCGCCGAATGCGCTGGATTGCCTAGAGCTGACATACCGCGTCGACTGGCCCGTCAACCTGGTGGTGGGCGAAGGCTGCCTGCGCGTCTACGCGCGCGTCTTCTCCTTCATGCTACAGCTCAAGCGCGCCGTCTGGACGCTCAAGGACATCTGGTCCAGGCTCAAGCGCGATTGTGAGTCGTCCTCTCGCATGTTCTCGCACTTGCGAGATTTTCGGTTTCGCTAATAGAAAACCATCGTCGCACATATAAAAATACTTGTGTTAAGGTTTTTGTGAGGATGTTATGCGGTTATAAAAACGGCTTGTTTACAGTGTACTTAAAAGTCGCTGACTCCATGCGCATAGCTATGTTTGCAAAAGTAAGTAAACGCATTGGTAAAAGCGTGGACTGAATTTTAGCGGTATTTATTTTTCAGCCACCATTCATAAAGCAAGTGACGGGGCACAGTTTCGACAACTTCAACTTTTTAAGTAAGTTATGTGACGTTTATCCATGCCCGTCCCTCTAGAAATGAACAGTTGTATCGGGAGGGGAGAAGAGCGAGTATATTGTTTTAACACGTGTTTTCTAATTACAAAGTACTTGAAGAAGGTTGAGAGTTAATTATTGGTCACCATTTTATGGATTTATTTACTTTTCCACGTTATGTTGACCATGTTTTATCATGGCGTGTGAGAAACTTTAATTTTCTGTTTTAAATAAAGTTTGCATTTGGACAGTTCATGGTATTTTTTGTAGACACGAGATGCAGCACTTAGTGAAAGTGCTTCAGGGCTACATAGCCAATCAGGTCATCGAGGTCACGTGGCAGGAATTCCAGGATGACGTCAACAATCACGTGACGTCATTAGATGAGCTTATGCTCAGGCATGCCACCTACCTGAAACACTGTCAGGCCAGGTATTCCATTCTGGTCCCTTCTCATGACAAACCATCATTTAAAGAAGAGTTCTTCTTTGTTAAAGCGATTTTTGCCGGGTATTTTAGCAGTAAAGTAGTCACTAGATAAGATTTAATTTGAAAATCAAGAAAATTTTATTACTTCCTATTAAGTTAAGTTAGTAAGTCAAATAATTAGTCGAAGTAAAATGTGCGGTTGCAATATTCTATTCAATAAGGATATCAGCTGTTTTGAAAATTCACTAATATTTAGTGGTAGGCATTCTACGCCTGAACCGAAAAAGGTGCTGATTTAAAATTTTGAATAGGTAAATTCTTGTGATCAGTATGATAAATTTATTTATGTATTTTTATTTTTTTTTTTTTGTTTTTTTTTTTTTTTTGCACAGATGCTTGTTAAACCCCAAAGCACAGAAGGTCCTGAAGGTCATACAGGACATCTTCACACTCATACTGAAATTCGGCACTCAGCTGGTGAGCGCTGATTGGAGGAAGGACCCGGCTACGGGCGAGATCTGTCATCCACACTTTGAGCAGATGTGCAAAACACACAGGTCGTTCCAGGAATACTCCAGATTCTTGTTTAAAGGTACGTCAGGTGACGGAAATGTATTTCGCATTTTCTCGACTTTCCGACGGTTTTTTTTTTTTTTTTTTTTTTTTTTTTTTTGAAACTGCATATATGGTCAGATTGGCATTGTGTAAAATCCTTGCTCGTGTTGTGTTGCTGAGTAGTCCAAAAGCATTCATTTGTCATTATGCTGACAATATGACTCAATATCTGCGCCCTGCTCCCCCCTCCCAAAAAATAATAATAATAATAATAATTAAATAAATAAAACCGCATTAGTTTTTTGTACAGAATCTGAAGTTGCACATGATAAACTGAATGTCCAGATTGCCCTTGTGGAAATGTGCACGCTCGTGCTATAATTTGTGGCTTTGCATCTTTGGTGTAGTGGTGAGCCTGTTGGCGGCCCGCGGCTACCAGCCGCACCTCCAGGAGCTCGTCCTCCGCCTCAACTTCAACGGCTACTACAGGAAAGATGGGCCCTGAGCAGCCCTGGAGAAGTGTGCACCCCTGCCCCCTGACACGAACTTTGTCGGCCTTCTGTTGCCGTGTCTGGATCTGGGACATCAGTGCTGGCGTGTAGAAAAACTGAAAAATACCCATGCTGTAGAAAATAACATTCACGTTTTATTAAACAGCGCTTCTGTGATGATGTAATAAACAACACTTTGCTATTGTTTATGGTCTTAATTTAAAAATAATGTGACATAAAGAAATGTTACTCAAAAATAAAAATAGTACCAATAAAAAATTACAAGTGAACTGGTGAAAGTTTCGTCTTTTTGTCCCCTTGCCCTTCCTTATCTTTCTGCCATAAGTCGACCGTTCAGTACATGAAAAATAGAGAGGTCAATAAATGAGGACGGGGCTTGTACTATTTATTCAGTAACACCGCACACTCCTCCACAATGCCTTGACTGTTGTAATGCCATGAAGCAGTATCTAAAGCTTCTAATGATTACACATTGGGATGTTTTGTTTTGTGATCGTCCCTTTTGTCCCAGTCCGGGATACGTCGAGCACTTGGGACTAGGAAAAGTTTTCTAAGCAGCGGGATGGGCCTCTGTGCGATCTTCTTTTATGACTGGAGACGTTTCGGTTCTTGTGATAAGTGTGCGGAATCCTTACCCTATCCCCGGTACAGAACCCTCACCATATCCCCTGTGTGGAACACCATCTCCGATACAGAATGGCCACCCCATATCCAGCACAGAATCCCACCCCATGCCCGGTACAGAACCCCACCTCCGGTACAAAATCTCCACCCCATCTCCGGTACAGAAGGCCCACCCCATGCCCGATACAGAACCCCCACCCCATCTCCGGTACAGAATCCTCACCCCATGCCCGGTACAGAATTCCACCTCCGGTACCAAATCCCCACCCCATCTCCGGTACAGAAGGCCCACCCCATGCCCGATACAGAACCACCACCCCATCTCGGGTAAACAATCCCCATCCCATCCCCTGTACAGAATCCCCACCCCATGCCCGGTACAGAACTCCACCTCCGGTACCAAATCCCCACCCCCATCTCCGGTACAGAAGGCCCACCCCATGCCTGGTACAGAACCCCCACCCCATCCCGGTACAGAATCCTCACCCCATCCCCTGTGCAGAATCCCCACCCCATCTTCGGTACAGAATCCCCATCCCATCCCAACCCCGGCACACCCTATCCCCAGTTCACAACCCCCTTTCCCTATCCCCGTAGTCTCGATAAATTCACCCTGTCTCATTGGGATACTGGAATATGAACAATATAATTTTGCCAGCGACAACTTTCGGGAGAAGCTTCCTTTTCAAATGTAGCTTGGCGTCCAGAAAGTTGGCCACTTTTTCAACCTTTTTTTAAAAAAAAATTTACCTGCTTTGTCGGGAAATTTCTAAATGTCTGAACTATTTCAGGAACTTCATTAACTTCCTGATTTGGAGACTTGTCAAGCTGTCAAAGCCCCCCAAATCAGGAAATTTACAAAATTCCTGAAATATTTCAGGCACTCCAGACACTTTCCGACTGAATCGTGAATTTTACGAACTTCACGAAATTTTCAGCAAGTTTTAAACTTCCTAATTTGACAGTTTGCAATCCCTTACGGGTCAGTTATTGGAAATGAGACCAAATTTCCGATTTCAAATCGTTTTAGTCTAGTTTTACATTTTTAGGTATCAAATATGTCGGAGAATTAGATCTCTATTGGTGCTTGGTTTTAGTGAACTTTTGATGTTCTTTGGGATCTTTTCTTATATCTATTTTGAACGCCAAACATTTTGAGTTCAGAATAAATGCTGTGCAGTAATGCTGTTAGAGTTTGCCTCGCAGTAAAATTTTCAATACACTGATCGATCAAGTGATCAATCAAGGTACGAAATACACATACACAGACATGTATATAATGATGAGTCTTGAAGGATGTGAGCTCTAGATCAACCCCGTCCAATAAGTAATCAATCAAACGGTACAATGCACAATCATATTGCAAGTCTTGTAAGACTGTAATCGTATGGGGCATTTGGGAAATTAGAGGTCTCGCAGGCTTTATTGCCATCTTATTGTGCATGGGCATATCCCAGCAACAATGGAAGGTTTCATCATGTAGGTTTGTTTTTTGGATGGTTGGCTGCTCGTATAAATTGTAGGATAGGTCGTTAAGAAGTGCATTGTTTTATGTTTGAAGAAAAATCAATTTCAAACATGCAAAAAATTTGACATGTTTCCAATGAAATCGTTATCTTTTTTTAATAATAAAATTAGTTGGTAAACTTTTAGGACAACGAGTTGTTTCTTAAGTGACTTTCAGAACATCGTTATCTGAAAGTATTTTGTGGTGAAACTGTATAAACGTTTCATTCTATCCCCGTATATTTAATTGTGTGTTGAAGCTCCTAAAGTGAAGATCCTGTTTGTTTTTAACGGATGGTCGTTAATTTTGAATTCCATTTTTGAACGTTTTTGAGCAGCCAGATGTTAATGAATAAATACTTTGGAAACCGGAAAAATGTGATAATTTTATTTTTTACAGAGTAATACAAGAAACATCTGTTATCACATAAAATACTCGTTGACTCAATCATCACAACTTAAAACATTTAAGTTTCTCGTAAACATGATTAATATCTGGGGGAGAAAACAGTGACAAGATGGGTTTAATTACTCTTTCATACTCAACAATTTCATTAACCTGTGAAGTTGTGAATCTATGTAGTTCCACATCGTCTTTTTTTTTCAAAACGTCTTTAGCACGTTTTAAATGTTATGGGTATGTTGTGTTGATACTTTTGTAAAAGCCCTTTGTTTTCTGATTCATGACCGGATGTAAGCTGATCTTACTCGCAATGCAAGTGCATGTTATTGTACTAAACAGAATTTCTCCGGAAATTCTGTGAAATTATAGATCTGTAGCAGTGACAACATGGCAACCTTTAAAATTTCACATTAATATCAAAGTTATTAGTTCGTCATTTTCATCTTTTAAGTACATGGTTGAAGATACTGTTATTTAAAATGATGTATTTTGCAATGCGTTCGTTTTTTATCCTGAGTTTAACAATGGGGCTGGTATTGTTAATACTCTTCAAATACACAGCCGATAAAACTTTCACCAGTCATCCAAAGAGCAAATCAAAGGATAACAACGCCACAAGCGAAAACTTACCAATGCCGGAAGCAATACATGCATCAGTGAATCCGCATCACTATGAAAATAGTTATAAAATGGATATGGTGCCCCAGAATACAGGCATATCTGTAAAAGACGTAAATGACTTGGAAGAAAAAGCAGATGTTCCACAGTCACTATGGACAGTTTTTAAATTCAACACCGGACGTTATGGGAAAGGAAAGGAACGCGTGATAAATATACTACATGCATATTATGACAATAGAACTGACCCTATCAGGGTACGTTTGTTTACGGTAGATACAGTGCGAAATCTTAAGGAACCAGAGATATTCTGTCACTTCCGAAACAACAGAACTGGTCAAATATTACATGTAGCGAAAGCAAAAGTCAGGTTTCTAGTTCTTGCTTTAACAAAAAATGTCATAAATGGTAAAAAATTTAAACCGGCATTGTATGAATGTGATGTTTCAAACGTTGAACAGAAGTTCAGCTTTGTGTCTCTGTCACTTTCACAGAATTCAAGCCAAGCCAAATCTATACCCGTAACATATTCCACTGAGGCAAAAACCCACCTGCACGAATACGGGATTTGTGTTAACATAGGGTATGGGATATTAATGGACACTGACGTTAACGCTTTAATTGAATGGTTTGAATTTCATAAATTACTTGGTGTTACCGAGTTTAATATATACAATGGCACTATTCAACCGGAACCAAAGACAAGGCAAGTGTTTGATTATTACATAAGAAATAATGTTCTCAAGTTACACCAACAAACACCGCCTATCGGCAACTATACAACTAGGGAAATGAGACAAGCAGCGAAATTCGCTACACATACAAGCCTTCATGACTGTTTGTACAGAAATATGTACACGTACCGATTTTTAATTGTTGTTGACATGGATGAAATTATCATTCCTCAAAAATACAATAATTATAAGGAGATGATGACTAGTCTGCTGAAAAGTGTGAACGGTAGCAAGACATTCACATTTAAAGCGAGAGATTTTTATCGTGAGTATGAACCAGACAAAAATGAATCCAGCTTATCAACTGCACTGCGACATCGGTATTACGTCAGCCATTCTGCAAGAGTGAAAACATTTCATAACCCGCGTTCGTGTTATTTTATTAACTGCCACAAATGTGAGCGCCCACTTCAAAAACAAGGCTTTGTAAGCAGAGCTGTTGCTTCCGTTCATCACTACCGAAAAACCTGTGTCAGCACCAACAACAGAAAGCTCTGGTCACCAGAAAAATGCGCTTCGTTAGAAAAAAATCGGCAGCGTGATGATTCGATTTTGCGTTTTAGAAAGCCGCTGATAGCACGTCTTCACGAGGTGCACAGTGCATTGGGATTTATATGAGCACAGCTTGACAGAGAAAGTGGCTTAAAAAGTTCTTTATTTCGTTTGCTCGTGTTTTAAACGTTTTTACATACATCTAACAAACAAACAAAAAATAAATAAACATAAATTGTTATGAGAAATTGTCTTTATGTATATTCATCTATGCATTTTGAACATTTTGCTGAACATTTTGTTATATAGTTTAAAGATAAAAGGTTCAAAAACACGTTTATTTGAACAAGTTATTTTTTTAAACTGATTATCATACGCTTTTTTAGAATTTCTTTTCAAGCATGTCAGTTAATGAAAGGAAGTTTAGTAGGAATAAAAATTATAATTAAAATCATTTATGAAGGGGGGGGGGGGGGGAACATTGTGGCCGAATGGTTAAAACGTTGTGGTGCTGTAGATCGTGGGTTCGAATCCCGCTCATGGCTAGGAATCGCAACATTAGCTACACCCCTTTAGGGATATCGATGTGCTTATATAGCTTTCTGCCTTTCCACTTAGGAATATCGTAAAGTGCCAACTTGGCTGCATCAGATAGGAACTATAAGAAACACTGTACGAGCACGTGAAATTAATAGTAATCCTGGATTAACACAGATATGACTGTAATGTGTGTTCGAAACTTGATGTAAAGTGGTTTGAGCAGTTGCTTCAACTGGAAAGTCGTTATATAAAAACCCACCATTAATTATCAACATACAAAACTCACATCAAATATCATATGATACTAAATAAACAAATATTAATTAAATATTTTGTGCTCTTTATACTTTAGATATGGAATAGTTCAGATATCCAGATGGAATATGATTGGAATAGTTCAGATATCCAACTGTCGTATTTGGTCCGGATCTATATTTACAAATGTACTGTTTCCTTAATATACCAGACATGGTTCTCGGGACACTTCATGTAAGCAAATGGTCACATTTTCAATGCGCACATTGCAGGCATCGGAACTGCTGCCGGTCGCAATACCAAACGGTGTTTTTGTTTCTATTACAACTTTAAATCGGTTGTTCTGGCATGCAAGTTCTTTTTAATATGGAACCGGAATAACGTGCTTTTGTTTTAAAAGTTTTCATGTTAAGTATGGTAAACATTAGGGGTGTTACGGTTCGTACCGTAACCGAAAACCGACCTTGGTTCTGTTCGGTTCGGTTAAAAAACCGAAACAGACAAACCGCGGTATTTTCGGGGTTTTTTTGACAGTTTAATTTTTTCACTGATAGTAGAAGCGATAAAATAAAATACTGCTTCGAGCTTTTTGTTTAAAAAAAATATGTAAATTCTGAGAACTTATCACTCGACATTTTAATGTGAACTGTTCCATCAACGACATTAACATTATGTCCTAAGTATATTTCAAGGTTTAAAGCTTCTTATAATATGTGTAAAGACGTTGTGTTTATGGCGTTATAACTAAGAAACTCTGTAAATGCTCTTAAGTTGAATTTGCTAACAAAACTGAATGACTGCTATGTGATATACTGAAACTTAAGTTAGTGCAAAACTGTAATGATTTTTACAGGCTATACTTTTAACATCGTATTTTTTAAAATAAGAATTCTGAAGCAAATGAGAAACCAGATATTTTCTAGTAGGCTGTTCCGGAATAGACTACCGATAATTCGAATGTCACAGAAATCGATTTTTTTTCATTATTTCATTATTTTATGTTGCAGACTACATAAACTATTTATTTACTTTCCTTATAAACAAAAAAATATGAAAAAAGGAAATACAAATAAATTTTTAAAACTTTTATATTTCAATAGATTATTAACACTTGACAAGCTTTTGGCTTGCAAGATGTTTATGAATTTGTGCGAGCAGCCGTTAGTATCTTTTTTTTATCTTGACTGTGATCGTATTTCTTGTGTCATCTCCTCCACTGGTACTACATGCCCTAGGGCCACAAAACTTAGGACTTAGGTAGTACTTGAGATGAACGTGTGCATGACACATTTTATTTTCGCCTTCGATTTCGTTTTCTTGTTTAAAACGCCATCTGAAAAGAGTGTATTTTTTGCAAGTAAATGCGGAGCATTTCACGCATAGCACAGAACACACAGTTGCTCAGCTTTGTGCGAGCTCCCACTGCGCAAATAGATAACACAGCGTATGCCTGATTAGTCAATCAAACCAAATATCAAACCAAATATACACAATATTTGATCAAACCTTTAAGTCAACAAAAGCCAAACATTGCTCGGCTTATAAGACGTATTCAAGCTGTGTTGTTTACAATATATTATTCAAAAAATAACCCATTGAAGGAAGTATTTTTGCGTTTTAATTTTTGTCAAGTGGTTAACATTTCGCTAGCGTAATGAGGTTCTAGTTCAATATTGAACTACCGATATTTTGATAAGCAGCCAACGTAGATTCAGTTTTTCAATATTTTTATTTTTATTTCATTAAAAAATGAAAATTTACATTGTTCAACTTATTTTTACCCTTTGTTATCAGAAAAGAGAAGCATTATTTGATTTCTTTGACATTCGAATTATCGGTAGTCTATTCTGGAATAGCCTGATAAAAAAACTATCTGGTTTTTGATTTGTTTCAGAATTCTTATTTTAAATAATACGGTGTTTTAAACTTAATTGGTGATGTGGAATGATAGGTATATTGATTTTTATTTGAGCTGTTTATGCTTAATTGTAGTTCCTGTGACTTCTTAAATGTTTAACGAGAATTTTGGGACATTTGTTGTTAAAAAATGAACACCTTATTAAACAAGAGCACCGGAACGCTGTAGATCACCTCGCCCTTCGCACATTTTAGTCTGACGGACGGACGGACAAACCAAATCTATATCCCCTTCGCCGGCAAAGTTGGGCGAGGGGATAATAAGCAAAACAATTTTATGATTAATAAAATCATTATTAGGTCTCCTTCTTTTGGGAGACCTGTTTGAGATGCTTCGCCACTGAATAAATATTAAAGGAGTGATGCGTTATTTTTTAAAAAGTATTTTTTTAATTTATCAATTTGTGCCTTATAAATTTTATAAATTGGTGTTGCTGTTTAAAATCACATGACTAAAAGCCATTATTTGTCTGTTATACGATAAATATTTAGCTAAATACACATATTTATCATTTCGGCAAAATTTTAATAATTTTTGCAAAATCGTACCGAAAAAACCCGAACCGAACCGAATAACTTAAGTGTACCGAACCGAACCGAACCGAACCGTGGACATGGCTACAGTCACACCCCTAGTAAACATTATATTGCATAGTTGCAGCTTATGTGATGTAGCTATTAATGAAAGCTGAATTGTGGACGGATAAAACTTGTATCATCCTTCTTAAATGCTTCAGATGTATCATCCTTCTTGAATGCTTCAGATTTGCCGCTTCTTTGAAAAAAGTGTTATATCTGTTAGGCTGGATTTTTTATCTTTGTTTGCTATTTTAGGCAGATCTATAACAGTACTTGCCTTTCAATGCGCGGTCATAAATCTAAATGGAATAAATAGCTATTTTCTTGTAAGTGGTTTTAAGGTCGTTAAATAAAATGATGGCAAGGCTGGGCATAAAACAGGCTGATGACATGTTTTCAATCAGTATCTAATAGGAATGGTCGTCTTTCTAAAACTGTTTAATAAATAATCAATCATAAAGAGCATTACAATCAATTTTCAAATAATCAAAAGTTTCATTAGATCCCATCCTGTCAACTTAAGGCAGCACTTTCTATTTGTCGTAACAGCTTTGGCAGGCAGAGTTATCTGTTTGAATGTTACGATAATTTTTGTTCTCAATACAACATTTATTTTTAACAAAAGTTATGTTCGCTTCAGTTGAATTTGCTGTTTAAATAACCGAACTTTCGAGACCAGATCTTTCACTGAAAATTTCCTACATTATTGATCTAACATATAACAATTTTCTTGCTGACGAATCGACTAGAGAGTAATTGATTAAACATTGTGTGTCACTTAAATGCATCAAATATTGCTTTTTATATTTATTAAAAAGCGATATGAAGGATGCATGCGTTTGTTTGTTTTTCTGAAGATGTTTTTATGTCATTTTTTATCCAAGACAGAACGTTAAAACAATATGCGAATTTCAAAGCATCTATGTTTGAGCTTAGGATTATCTGTTATACTTACATTTATATTTCTAGAAAAACAAAATGAGTTCACAATTTACTCAGCATACAAAAGCGCACGAAAATTTCTGAAGCAAAACTCTACAAAGAATGACAGTCACATGGATAAACTAAACTATTCCAAACCACAGCTGTATTCATTGTGGAAAAATGTAACTTTTATGAGCAGAAGTGCTAAAAAAACGGGACATATGAATGAAATTAATATGATGCATGCATATTTTGATAAGAGAAAAAGTCCCCCAAGAGTTCGTTTGTTTACTGTTGACACAGTAAGAAATTTAGGAGAACAACCAATTTTCTGTCATTTTAGAGTTAATAAAACCACTGAAAAGACTTTTGTAGTACAGGCAAGGATCGAGTTTATTTTTCTTCCATTAACAAAAAGTGTAATCAATGACAGACAATTCAAACCCGCACTTTATGAGTGTGAATTATACAAAGACTATCAAAACTTTGAATTTGTATCTTTATCTCCTTATAATAATAGCACATCAACAAACAAAGATATACCAATAACTTACCCAATGTTGTTTAAAAAGAACGAATATCCACATGATTTTGGTATTTGTGTTAATATTGGATATGGCACATTAGCGGATTCTGACGTAGCTGCTTTAATTGAATGGTTTGAATTCAATGCATTGCTCGGAGTAACGGAATTTAACATATATAATGGAACACTTCAGCTTGAACCAAAAATGAAACGTGTATTTGATTATTACATCACAAAGAAAATGCTTAGGCTGCATCAACAGCCTCCTGCGACTGGAAAGTACAACCAAAACGAAATCAGGCAAGCAGCAAAGTTCTCTACATATACCAGCCTGCATGACTGCTTATACAGAAATATGTACATTTACAAGTATCTAATAGTTGTTGATATGGATGAAATTATTATTCCACAAAAGCATAATAATTACAACGAGATGATGAATTCTTTTAGCAACACAAATGGTGATATTTTAAATACTCTTAATTTTAGAGCCAAAGATTTTTATCGAGAATATGAGAAGGATAAAAAGGAATCAAATTTATCGATTGCTCTGCAACACAGATATTTTGTTACACACAATGGCAGAGTAAAAACTATTCATAATCCACGGTTATGTTACTTTATTACTTGCCACTATTGTGTAAAAGGTTTCAGTAGCTCGCGGTTTGTGGGTAGAGAAGTGGCTGCAGTTCACCATTACCGTAAAACGTGCTTAAGTACTAACAACAGAGCGCTGTGGACACCTGAAAGGTGCTCTGCTTTAAATAAGACACGAAGAATCGATGATTCAGTTTTAAGATTTAGAAAGCCGCTTTCAGAGAGACTCCTAAAAGTGCATAGGGAACTTGGATTCATTTAAATCCAAATCTGATTTTTGCTTGTCATAATAATCATTCTGATTTGAATTCAATGGAAGTGAAATCCATAATTTCCTGGGGTTGAAACTATGAAAAAAACATGTGTGGTAAGCTATGGGTTTCAATTGCATTAGATTGCGTGAAAGAGAAAATCCATTTATATGCATACTAAAACAAGCATCTACAATCCGTCTTTGCGTGCTTCGCATTTAATTTAAAGTGACACAAAGCCAATTAAAAATATTTTGCTTCATTTGTGTTTTTAATTGTCATTACTTTAGAGACTGCTGTCATGGCAACATTTCATTTTGCACAAGAAGTTAAAAATAATCAGAATGGTTTTGTTACTATGCGTGTTAAGTTTAGCATTCTTTAATATTACTTTACAATTTAAGCAACGGTTATATACTATACTATAAACCCAATAGCCTACTCGATCGGTAGCGGGTACAGGTGATGAACTGCCCTTCAGATGCTTAGAATAACCATGTTCCAAGCATATACAACAGAGCATTCATATTGACAGCTAATTTTTGTTATTTCACACATGGAAATTTAAGAATTAAAATATCTCGCAGATGGAACACTTTTCCAATGCTCTGTTCTAGAATCAAGCAGTATTCCAAAAAATACTTTTTGGTATGCAGTATAATTCTCAGAAATGACACACGCGATACACCACACTGATGGTTCCCACTGAAAAGGGTCATGCTTAATTTAAGTTCTCTAAATCCAGCTAAACCAGATATAACATTTGGCCTTTATTAGTAATATGGTATAGAACATTGCACGTTTATATATAACACAACTCCTTATCAAACCTTATCAAACCTTATCAAAGTTTGACATTACTAAACATTAGAATGTTAGAAAAATTAGACACCATTTTTTCGGACGCTACTCGTTGTTGTGTTCTGCAGAATGCATACGGTAGAGTAAAGCTGATATCCCGTCACCAATTCTCAGGACTGAGAAATTTATCACCTTCATTAGTTAACTCACTACTTATTAATTATCACAAATAACGTGATTTAACTTACTGAATAAAGTATCGAACAAATTTTCTTAAACTTTTCTTTATGTTGTGAAGTATGATTTGATTTACTGGAGAGTAAAATATTCTCCAAAACCAAAAACATGTTACTGGACATTGCATCAATCCCAGCTAGGTTTTCTAAAGACTTTAAACTTTCTGAAATATCTGTGTCATTGTTTATATTACATGTTAATTGCAAGGAAAGAATAAAACAAATAAAGTCGGAATTAATGCTTATTTTCTGCATAAAAAGGTTATGTTTATATATGCTCTGCAACATTTTTAGAGTTGAGCTTGAACGGAGTGTTTCTAAGGCTGTTGCTGTTATTGTATTTGTACCATCAATTCATCTATGAAATTGAGGCGTGATCATTTAATATTTTAGCATATCTTAAGAAACATCCCAAACGGAGATGGAGCAGGTTCATAATGTTTCTTCGTTAAACAGCTAAACGTTAGCGGTGTCGCATCTGTTAATGCTGTGTCAAAATCTAACGCAGTGACAACCCAAAAGTGACAACCCAAATTTTACACTTCATTCCAAATGTTAAGTTTAACAAATGTTTAAATAAAAAAAAATCAAGGATCAGTAACTATAATGTGCAAAATGAACAAAGAAAGATTTCAGCTTTATCTGTGTTTATCTTTTTGGAGAAAATGTTATACTAATTTTAAGAGTAAACCGTATCTACAAATAAATTTTTCCAAAATTAATCAAATAATATTTGAAAAAGACTGAAACAGAAATGAAAGGAAGTGGTAGTTTAAAATGTGAACTAATTTTCTTTGTAACATTTTTTCAAGTCTCGATGGACATCATGTTAGACCACCGGGTTACATATTTACTACACCACCTTAACAGCTTAAGGACAGCCAGAATGTCCAGGAATATGACAAGAAGCCCAATTAGCATATTTTGCCAAAAATAATTACCGAAATAGCAAAGATTATAAAATGATGATAAGCATTGTTGTAAGGAGCTGAAAATTATTACACCAGAGAGTCAGAGTCTCGTTCTATTAAAGATCACTTGTGATAGTCAAACAGAGTTACAGCGTGGTAGAAGAACACCTAATCGTTTTAAATCCGTAATCATTTGGACGTAGACTCTTAAACTGTTATCGTTTAAAATTACATATTCCTGAAACTAGCTAAAATCAACATTATAAGTCTTTACGTATATTCGAGCTTCATTTTTTCAGCGTAACCAGTTGGTGCCCACTTGTTCTCACTTGGCATTGCCTCGAATTCTTCACCCATTTTTTCTTCCTTGCTTTTTAAAAAAAAATTTTCGTCTTCCGCCGAATCGGTTTCCAGACATCTCCTCCAAGACCGGTGAAGCTAGACCAATCAAACTTGGCACATATATGGAGGGTCATCAGAGGTGATGCACCTGATAAAAATTTTTGACCTTGACCTTACTGGTCAAGGTCAAAGGGCGAAAAAGGTCAAACGGTTTTCAGACAATTACTGCAAGACCGTTGAAGCTAGAAAAGCCAAACCTGGCACATATATAAATGACGATGTTATCTGAGGCACCCGCTAAAACTTTTGACCTTGACCTTGATGGTTAAGGTCAAATCCCAAAAATCGTTATTTAAGAAAAACAATGATTTATCTCGAAAACGGTAATAGAGCTATTCTGACCTCATTTTCGACCTCCAGGTCACTTTCGAGCCCCAAACCGAAAGTTGTCTTTATCTCGAAAACGGTAAGAGATAGAGCAATCGCTTTCCAGACATCTTCTCAGAGACCGCTGAAGCTAGACGAACCAGACTGGGCACATGTATGGAGGGTCATCTGAAGTGGTGCCCCTGATAAATATTTTTGATCTTGACCTTACCGTTATAGTTGGTAGTATTTAGGAAGATGTTCTACATTCAGACATATGAAAATTGTTAATAAACAGCAATATAATCTATCTTCCGTTTTAAGTTATCTTTCCAAGTGGGGTCTAATTCGCTGTGTGAATTTCGGTCTAGTTTTAATCGCTCCTTTGGTGATCAGCTCGAAAAGTTATATATACATATGAAATTAGTATGGCCACACGCTGCCACACTGCTGTTTATGAAAGAATGATAAAACAGTCTAAGTAACATCGATAAAATTATTACAAATGAGTAAATATTGAGATTTCAAACACAAAACAATAAAATCAATAACTCTTTCTTTTAATACACTTGTCTCGTTACATTATAAGAATTAACTAACACTTTCAATGCACATACTTGTAATCAATCGCGAAGGATTTGTTTAAAATGGAACAAAGAAAATTATCGACTATATTGCTTTGCTGTCCTTGTTGTCTTTCATTGTGTGCCTCCCGACAGAAGTAATTGGTTTCATTTTTGTTCAGGGCAGTACTATATACATGTCAGATATCCTATCAAACTCAGATATGTATATAGAACAATTAGAAATTGTGCAATTAGAAAAAAATAGAAACACTACGTGGCTCAAAAAATTAAAATATTTTCGACACGCTTTATACTTAATCTATACACCAAAGGAAAAATTATACTTATACAAAAATATTGTTAGATCATAATGGAAAGAAAGAAACAAATATCTACCAGATACAGCTATCAACAACTGAGATTTTCCACAACTGAAAATGTTAAACTTCTTAGCCTTAACATTACTATCAAAGGTTCATCATATTTTTAATTCAACGCATGCAAACAGCACTTTGTTGTCTGGGTGTGTAAATCACGTATAGTGCATATTTGATTGATAATTGTTGCTAACTTTATGAACATGACCAATTGCTTGCTTATAAGTTTTGTTAAATTGGAAATAAACCTCTTGTGGAGGAAAACGTTTTTAAAAATTATTTAACAAATATTCATTTTTAAAACTTTTTTTTTGTATTTTACAAGGCATAACCCAACCATTTACTTAAAAGTTTTGCAAGGGAATAAATATCTTCTGAAATAATGAATCTTCTGAGGATCTTTTTAAAACTCAGCTTAGCAGCTTCATTTCTGGCTTTGTTGCTTTTTAAAAGCGCTGTTAAGAGAAAGGGCATGGTTTCGTTACAGAAAGAGAAACCTCCCAATCTCTATGTCTCGGAATACATTTCGCATTCAAATGACACTGAAAAATTTGTCAGAACCAAAAACCCATTTTTAAATTATGGCTACACAGAGGATAATTTTCAATTAGAAACGGTATATTCAAAGGAAAGGGTGCTATTTGATACGAAGCAGAAAAGAACACTCGAAAATGAATCCCAACGACAAGTGTGGAACAATATTACATTTACCACGAAAAAATCGGGAAAAGAGCAGAAACATGTGATTTATACAATGCACGCCTATTTTGACAATCGTACGGTACCAGCAACGGTTCGCATATTCACAATTGATACACTGAGAGATCGAAGTCAACAGCAGATTTACTGTCATTTCATGAACGACGGAACTATAGAGCATATAGTATTGGCACGCGTAAGTTTTTTAGTTATCCCACGCACTAAAAATACAATAAAAGGTAAAAAATTCAGGGCTGCCTATTACCAGTGTCAGCATTCAGAATTGGATAAAAAGTTTGATTTCGTATCTCTATCACCCTCTGAACATGACGTTCTTGTAGGCAAGCACATACCAATAACTTATTCTGAAATGCCAACCAAATACGAACACCAGTTTGGTGTTTGTGTTAATATAGGTTACGGCAAATTATTTGATAAAGACGCAATTGCTTTAATTGAATGGTTTGAGTTTCATGCGTTGCTTGGAGTAACCGAATTTAACATATATAACGGCACTCTTCAACTTGATGAAAAAGTGAAACAAGTGTTTGATTATTACACAAGAAATGGAATGCTGCAACTACACCAGCAACCACCCCCAACAGTTACGTATGGTGTGAACGAGAGTAGACAGGCTGCCAAATTCTCTACATACAGCAGCCTACATGATTGTCTCTACAGGAACATGTACATATATAAATTTTTAATTGTAGTTGATATGGATGAAATTATCATCCCAGAAGGGCAAAATAATTACAAGAAAATGATGGATTATCTTCATAGCAATAACCAAAATAAAAATATGTCCTTCCTTTTCAAAGCAAAAGATTATTACCATGAATATGAATCTGACAGTGGGGCCTCGAATTTATCTATAGCTTTAAAGTACAGGTATTACGTATCACATTCTGCGCGAGTCAAAACTATACATAATCCACGCGCATGTTACTTCCTGTCATGCCACATATGCCGGCATGGGATTCATAAATCAAAGTCTGTGAGTAGAGCAGTAGCCAGCGTACACCACTACCGCAAGACCTGTGTGAGCACTAATAATAAAAAACTGTGGTCACCAGAGAAGTGCGCCTCCTTGGCTAACACTCGACAACTTGATAATTCCATTCTGAAATTCAAGGAACCACTTTTAAAACGTCTGGAAAAGGTGCATAGTGATCTAGGATATAACTGATGAGCGAACTAAAAATATTGGTAATACAGTTAGTTCTGTAGGACGTACCTATGGACATAATTTTATTTCGACACAAGCGGATTTTGAGCGAAATGCAGTAATCACAGTACTTATTGCTTGTTAATAAAGTTTCACGAATTGAATCTGAACAATATATTTTAACAACTCCCAAATTAATTTCATTTTCACTTTTTTGTGGCCAGCCCCGAGTATATCTAAGGCTGTTTAATGTAATGTTGGACATTTTGAAAGGGACCTTTAATTTAAACCTTTATACCATGAAACAGATATTATTTATTTGACATAACCAGGTCAGAAATTAAATGTAATTTAAACTTCTTACACTGTACTTGCTTTCTGAACAAAAAATACGATTTTTTTGTGTTTGTTACCATCTGCAGTATTAAAAACAAAACAATTACTGTACATATTAGTATATTCCCTGAAATCTTTAGATGAAAAAGAGTCAAAATGTTGGGCTATTGGGTGGACATATTTCCAAATGACTCAAACTGACATAAAATCTCGTAAGAACTTGGTTGATTTTTGGTATAAAACATCGGAAAATCGGTGGTATTTTAAGAAAGTGAAATGGCATAATTCCCAAGGCCTGATTAATTGGGGTGACAAGCACTTTTTAAAAGGGGGTATGAAGTTTCTCAACTTTAAGACTGTTTCAACAATCATAGTGAGGAAATGAGGAACAACTTTCAACATCTTGATAGTTTTGAATAATACATGTAATTTGCTTTCTTAGCTCAGAATCGTGGACACTCATGGGAATAAGGCCATTATATTACAAAGCCAGTTAAGTATATCAGTGAATATATATCAACATATGGCAAAGGAATGGTCGTACAAGAGAAACACACATATATTTGGAATTATTATCACTCCCGTAGCCCCCCACGCCTAAAATATCACAAACACCCTCTTTCTGACAGGCACTCGCGCTTGAAAATTCTACGTCTTAATGATAGGAGGCCCAGAAAACGTTGCTTCGGTCAAAAAATTTTTATGAAGGGTACACTGAGATAAGAGAAGGAAATTAGCAGTTCGTATAGAGTCCATTTAAATGGACCCACAACAACGGACTTTTTTCTTGGTCTTATTTTCAGGCTTCATGGACTCCAATTGCTGCCTCGCCATAAACAGTGGTCTAATCGTAAAATACCATAGTACGTTATAACTGGCATAATTTCGACGCATTTCAAACTTATCGGCTAGAAGAACCGATCAAATTATGCCCCAAATGAAGTATTTTTGGTTTCATCCAAGACATTGCATGTTGACCCCTGTGATGAGACTTTCATATGTAGGTTAAAAGATGAAAAACAATGTATTCTTTTATTAGAATACACCGTTTTTAATCCTTTAACTTAATTAAAACTGGAACTGGGTTCTATGAAAAAATGGCGAGTTTTCTGAGCAAAGAACAATTTACGAATTCACGCTAAATGCGTCAATAGACTGCTCATACTTATGTCATTAAATTAACAGGCTGCTTATTACATAGCATAATTTTATGTCGTTTAATTCATAAACAAGCATTGTACTTCAATAATTGCCTCAGAATATGCCACTTTCTCAGAAAAAGATTAATGAACATTTGATGTTTGGCATTTGTATCTTAAAGTGAAATGCAAATCCCAAACAACTGATTACAAATCAACGGCAAGGTTCTCAGGGCTGTCCGGACGCTTTATTTTGAGCACTGGAAATGTGTGTAATAAGATTTATAAAGTGTCTCATTCTGTCAGTTCACCTTTGTGGTGTGTTGGTCAAGGCACTTGCGAAAGATCCCCAGTTCAAAGTTAATTAAGGCATACCGCAATACACCAATATATTTAAGGCAGCAATAAATTCAGAATGAAATGCCATTTTTTCAGTTTGTCATTTTTCTGTTGCCATTTTTCCAGTTGCCATTTCTTCCGTTGCCATTATTTCCGTTGCCATTTGTCGTTGCCAGTGTTCCGTACCCCGTTGAAACAAATCCTTCTGCAGTCTGTAGCACTGACACTACGAGCCTGAAAAGCGAGTGAGAACAGCCCTTAAGGATAAGGAAGGGTTTTCCGACCAGCCCAAACGCCAGTATGTTTTTATTACACTTGGGGATTTTCAATTTTCAAGATTAGGTAAAGTGTTTGCATATGATTCGTTTGCGCCATAATCTTGTCATGCTAACTGCTCTGAGACGGTTATAACTAGGACGACTTAATTTGGCAGAGGCATGCTGTGGCATGTCTAGATGGTCCATCTAAATTCTACAAAATTCATTAACATTTCATGTGCAAGAATGGACATTGAAATTTTGCCATTGAAGCATGCGAACTATCAGTACGGAATATTGAACGCTCCACAATAAGTGAGCAAATATTGTGCGTGTATGCTTGGTGTTGTATCTTGCTGTTAGGCTAAACAGCAAATATCTCAGCAGGGATGCTTGTCTCCCATGTTTGGGGAATGCTCAGCTCCCCACTTGCAATTAAATTTTACTCACATTATAAACGAGTGAAAGTTTGTTGCTTATTTAACACTTGACAAGCCTTTGGCTTGCAAGAGTTATATGAATATGTGCGAGCAGCCGTTCGTCCTTTTTTTTCTTCTTGACAGTTTTTCCGATTTTTTGTGCCTTCTTCTTCTTTGACACTATGGGCCCTAGGACCATGAAACTTGGGACTTATGAAGAGCTTTATCTGAACGTGTGCATGTCACTTTTTATTTTCGTTTTCTTGTTTAAAACGCTATGTGAAAAGAGTGTATTTTTTGCAAGTAAATGCGGAGCATTTAACGCGTAGCACAGAACACATAGTTGCTCAGCTTCGTGCGAGCTCCCACTGCGTAAATGGATAACACGGCGTATGCCTGATCAGTCAATGAAACCTTAAGTCAAACAAAAAACCAAACACTACTCGGCTTATAAGGCGTATTCAAGCTGTGTTGTTTGCAATATATTATTCAAGAAATAACCCACTGAAGTATTTTTGTGTTTAAATTTTTGTCAAGTGTTTAACATTTCGCTAGCAAAATGAGGTTCTAGTTTATTCTAAATTTATTTATTTAACACTTGACAAGGTGTTGGCTTGATCTGAACGTGTGCATGTCACTTTTATTTTCGTCGTCGATTTCGTTTTCGTTGTTAAAATGCCATACGAAAAGAGTATGTTTTTTGCAAGTAAATGCGAAGCATTTAACGTACAGCACAGAACACCACACAGTTGGTCAGCTTTGTGCGAGCTCTCACTGCGTAAACAGATAACACAGCGTATGCCTGATCAGTCAATCAAAGCTTAAGTCAACAATAACCAAACACTACAGGCTTATAAGACGTATTCAAGCTGCGTTGTTTGCTAATATATTTAGCTGGTATTAAGGTATCAACCTATGGAGTTTTTTCTTGACAGTTGTTCGAATTTTTAGAATATTATAAGCCGCATACATGCTGTGGCATAAGCTCTGTACATAGTTGCATAACACACTCTATGCATGTTGTAAAATACTTTCTATTATTCAAGAAATAACCCATTGAAGGAAGTATTTTTGCGTTTTAATTTTTATCAAGTGTGTCAAGTTTGTTAAGTGTGTATTATTATTATTATTATTATTTTAGTTGTTTGTATATTTTCAAAAGAGGTTCAGCTGTATTGTTAATGCGAATTCTATAATTATATACTGCTTTCATTTCGGTTTGTCTTAACTGTTCAAAAATATTGAAGGAATAAACAAACAAAATAAATAAATAAACGTTATTATATGCGAAGACTGATTCGTCCATTTGTTACAAAAATGTGACAATATGACGTTACATTAACGTTTATGACCGTTAAATATGGAAGTCTACATGGCAAAAATCCAGGCATCGCAAAAATTGGGAGGGAGTGTCTTTCTTGCGCAGTCGCCTTCTGCATTCAATGTTGCATCAAAAACGTTAATTAGAGCGGCCAGTGCACATAAAACGTAAGAGCATATAGCTTATATTACCTGTAACATATGTTTGTAAGCAAAAACAAATGTCTCCCCGACTAAACCAATAATTCCGCAAAAGCCATTTTGCTTTTTTCTTATTATTGAAATTCATTTCTCCAAACATAATGTGGCTCGATAATGTGGTGATTTGGTAATTGGTAATTAGTGATTAGGCTTTTTTGACGGTTTGTGAACTGTGCTTAGAACTGGGTTATCATGTGCTTAGCATTCTTACTTGTGATTTCTTAGTTGTGAGCAATAGATGTTTCAATGTATAATAAATTAGTTTAAGTGTAAAGTGTGTTTCTAAAGAATTGTGCCAATTTCTGCCATATTATGCCAAGACCAAACAGAATTCATAGTCAAAAATTAAAAAAAACATATTGGTTGTCACTAAAACAGGTGTTACTGCACGCCTTTTTTATCCAAGTCTGGAATGTGATCGCTAAAACAGGTATTACTGTAGGTCCTTTTTATCCGGGTCTGGGAGTAGGTCACTACAGTAGTTAAACTGTACGTTATATTTTTATCCGATTCTGGAAGTTGGTCAAGACTGGCAGGTTTACTGTACGTCTTTTTATCCGAATCTGTAAGGGGTCATGACAAACAGGTCTTACTTTACATCTTTTTATCCAGGTCTTGAAAGTGGTCTGTTTTGCTTTTGTTTTGCTAACCGTCATCAACGTCAGCCAACTAATGTAGCTACGACTGTAAACGCAACCCTAACCTTTTCGCCTAAGGTAACGGTAACGGTCTGCACCCTAAGTGTAGTTATAGCCATGATATACCGCCTTGTCTTCGTTTATTCCCATCGACCAAAAAGCACTATAAAGACATTCTTCATAACTGCGCATCAGATGACGCACCTTGGTGGGAGAAGGGTGAGAACATTTCAGTGCCAAAATGGTGAACTGCTTCTCATAACAAAAGATATCAGATGACCCTCATTAAAAAGCGAAGCATGCTTCCAGGTACTGCAAACAATGCTAGCTAATACAAAATAAAGCTTGGCAACTGAATCAAGTTTGCAGTGAAAAACAAACAATGGTTAGACCTGCTAAGACCTATGAATACGACAATAGCATTCCATGACCTCGCAGATAACGGCTTCATCATGCACCACAACTGACACTGACCCCTGACTGAGTGGCATGTTACGTAATAGCCGTAGATTAGAAACGCACAAAAAGCTCAATTTCAGGCAATAAGAAATAGCAAATCGACCGACAGCAATGCTTTTGCTGTTTTTACACATTCCATAGAATATAGGAACACTCAAGAATCTTCTGTAAATCGCTGAAATCGCCAGCATAGTTATCAACTCGGCTGAGTTAACAAAGGAACCCACAAAATGGGAAGGCAGGGGCGTGTTGACGTCATACACCTATCTCAATTGTCTATACGAGTTAAATGTTTAACTAAAACCGTGCGACTTATCCGAGGAATAACTGCAACAAGTTTGACGTCGATCCGACTTTGACCCACTATCGAGATGTTTTGCTTAACAACAGATAAATTTTTAGGTAATGATGCTTTTCTTAATTTCACTACACGCGTCAAAAGTTGAAACAGTCGTTTGACTGAACCACCCATATAAAGCTGTTAGTTGATACGACTTTCCCTTAGCGAGACATTTTGCACACAAGATCTTGTCCAAATTATATCGATATTTTACGTAATGGCGTCATACGTGTAGCATTGAAACACCCCAGCATTGAAACACCACATCATTGTATGGGCCCATCCAATGGCTGGGCTAAATCAATACAGAGGCTATTGAAACAGCACATACAGTTTCTCCCCATAAAACACGACTATACTGTTGATGGGACGGACCCTTATATTTCTTTGCAAAAAAATGTAGAAAATAATGTAAATAAAAATCCGAGAAGAACATTTATAACATTTAATTATCCACTTACCATTTTGCTTTCAACACCTATACTTAACATTATTTTATTAAAAAGTCAGCTATAATCTCAACACAGCTTCTCTTTCTCTCCCCTCCCCCTGTTGCATTATGGCACTTCCTTCCATATTTCAGCGCGTTGCATGTGTACTTTCCGTGCCTGTGAAAACCACACTTGTCGCTGTGAGCTCGCAGTGACTAAGTGCGTATTTTTTCTGGGTTTTAGCTGTTGAATTTTAAAGTACATCTCAGACATACTTCACATTTTGCTTGTCAGGGTACAGGAGGCATATTTAAATATTTTTTTCGAGTACGGTATAGAGACTCGAAAATTCCTTACTGACTCCAGCTCAGTGTCCTTTTGCAGGGCAGCTGGCAAAGTCAAGGTGGACTGCTCATATTTTTTCTGTTCTTATTCGTTTTGGTACTTTTGCTCTTTTGGTATTAATTGATCAAATCTCCACCGACTGATCCGCCCCCCCTCGCTTGGGGGATTTTCATAGTTTTTCTGTACTGGGAACGAAATTGACTGTCCTCGGTATTTAAACACGGTAAATTTCTCATCTGCAGTAATATATAACAGGAAAAGCGCGGAAAATTGGACAATTTTACCCACTCCCTATTTTTTGTTTTAAGCTTTTCCGCGTTGTTTAGTACGCGCATTGTTGCCATATTTGATACAAGTGCTCAGTAACACTAGTGGTGCTGAGGTCCCGAAGTGGCACTGAGGACCCGACAAATTTTTCATATGAACTCCCCGCCCCGCCCCCCTCTTTAATTGTGTCTTAAAATCACTGCTTCTTCGCCCCCCTCCCTGCCACACCTTTAGGCGACGCCGTCAGGGGTGGCATGGGATCTTTTATCTTATTGTATTACTACCGCCCCGCCCCCACCACCCAATATGTTTATCTCAATATCTTACAGTTTTTTTCCATAAAATATGTATAAATACACATGTCTATTCACAAAATGTTGAAGAAAAAAAGATGCGAAATTTCTTTTTTTTGGCATATATATATATATATATATATATATATATATATATATATATATGCCAAAAAAAAAAATATATATATATATATATATATGCCAAAAAAAAGAAATTTCGCATCTTTTTTTCTTCAACATTTTGTGAATATATATATATATATATATATATCCCCCCCACCCTCACCCTCCCTACGCAGCAAAGACAAACTGCGGTTTTTTTTTGGCCTTTCCCATCGGCTTTGTAATTAAAGCCTCGGAGTGGCTTGATCAAAGCAGCAATATGAGCAGCATTGTTTTGGTTTTAAGCGTTTCTTTCAGCTTAAACCGCCTGATATAGCATTTTGAAGCATTCAGTACCACTGGTGGTACTGAGGCCCCGAGCAGACGGTGACCTCGCTTCAATATTGGATACAATTCCGCCGGTCTTGCATGTGCTGTTTCAATGGATGGGATATTCCTATGCAACTGTCTGTAGATTTGGCCCATATTCTTGATCAGATGTGTTGTTTCTATGGATGGGTATTCCTATGCAACTGTCTGTAGATTTGGCCCATATTCTTGATCAGATATGTTGTTTCTATGGATGGGGTATTCCTATGCAACTATCTGTTGATTTGGCACATACTGATTCTATATGTGCTATTTCTGTGGTTTACAGCTATAGGATGGGCCCATTCTACACCTATCAACCATTGAAACAGCCCATCTTGTTCACTTCACAACTCAGTTTGTTCCCATTTTTAAGGGGAGAAGAAAGTACGTGCTATTCCTATAGCCAAATATGGGCTGAAACTATAGAAGCGCAAAACAATGAAGATGGGGTAAATCAATACCTCGCTGTTATTGGATGGGCCCATCCTACGGATGGGCTGTTTCAATACAACAATACGCCGCACTCGTTCGTTGTACTCGGAATAAATAGATCAAGTCTGAAGTCGATCCAATTTTTCGTTCTCGAGATATCTTGCACACAACATTTTGCTCACAACAGACTGACACAGACACAGACAGAACGTACAAACACTATATGTATCCCCTTTGTCGGTGAGACATGATATAGCGTCGGGAAAAGTTGGAGTTTTTGCCAACGAAAAGCAACGCCGCATCTAAAGAGCATTTTGATCCAACGGATGTTAAAGGCGCCAAGTATAGATTGATCTACGGTCGCGATAAATCACAACCATTCAGCCAACTGTTCAACGTCGTGTCAAAGACGTTTTTTGTGTTCGTCAGCATTCAAAACCACCTCGCAACAAATCTTTGCGATTACGCCGGGGTCAGTGACGCAACCTCCAATCGACGTCAGAATGTTTACAGGGATATAGCATGTAAGAAGCTCTTGCGTAGTCTTGATGCAACTGGCAAATTTGGCATGATTTTTCGCGCAGATTTTTTAAATAATTCTGAAATTTTAAACATTCAGGAATCCTATTTTTTGGGATCAAATGTTAGTTTCTCTGCTCAATAGCGGAAACAACCCAAGTTTCATGATAACTTGCAGTTATAATCGCTTATAAATGTGATATATTTTGCAACCGGGAGGGGCATTCACGTACCAAGTATTACGGGCGTCCATGACTTTTTGAAACGACCCCTGCGTGTGTGCTGATTAGGCCCCAACCCTACAGGGTTGGGGGCCTATAGACTTGGGGTGTCTGTCTGTCCGTCTGTCCGTCCGTCTGTCTGTGCGTCATCGCTTTTTTGTACAAGCGATATCTCGAGAACGCAGAGGCCTAGAGACTTGATGTTGGGCTCATTTGAAAGGTCTCGACTTGTAGATGTGCCTTTTGGCCATTTTGGCCGAATTCGATCACGTGATCTTGGCCACATTGGCCAAAAACGCAAAAAAATCGACTTGTGTTTGTACAGGCGATATCTCGAGAACGCAGAGGCCTAGAGACTTGATGTTAGGCTCATTTGAAAGATCTCGTGTTGTAGATGTGCCTTTTGGCCATTTTAGCCGAATTCGATCACGTGATCTTGGCCAAATGGGCCAAAAAACGCAAAAATCGACTTGTGTTTGTACAGGCGATATCTCGAGAACGCAGAGGCCTAGAGACTTGATGTTGGGCTCATTTGAAAGGTCTCGACTTGTAGATGTGCCTTTTGGCCATTTTGGTCAAATTCGATCACGTGATCTTGGCCAAATTGGTCAAAAACGCAAAAAATCGACTTGTGTTTGTACAGGCGATATCTCGAAAACGCAGAGGCCTGGAGACGATGTTGGGCTCAATTGAAAAGTCTCGACTTGTAGATGTGCCTTTAGGCCATTTTGGCCAAATTCGGTCACGTGATCTGCTAAATTTTGGGGGTAAAAAAAGAATAGCCGCCAGCCAGTATCATTGTTTTTCAAAGTTTTGAGCAGAAGTAGGACATTTATTTTTCTTGACCTAAACTGGCCAACAGGTTCAAAACCATAGACGACCCCTTACAATTTTGGGGGCGTTGGGGCCTGTTAGTGTTCACTGAATACTTGTTTTGAACTAATATCCCTTCGAAGGGAATTCCGAAACAACTCGCCTTTTGCTGATAAACGCGGAGCACTGAATGCAAAGTACATCCCCCCCCCCACCTTTTTTACGAAAGTGCTATTCAGGGCGGACCGCGTCTGGCCTCAAAATTAACCTTTTCTCCGTGTTTTTTTTTGTTTTTTTTTTTTTTGAAAGCATGGCAGCACATAGCATACCACGTGTCTTGTCTAGTCGAAAAAAATAAGGCACTGGAAGTCGAACAGGCGTCGATTTCGGACGTTGATATTCTGATTCAGTCCTATCGATGTTGGAAAACTTTTTAAACTATGTGGTAACGGCTCAATGGTGTTGTTTTGTGTTTGAAACGTACAATTATTGCGCGAAGTGTTTTGATATATTTTACTTTAATAGGTACCGTGATGGAAATATGGTGAATGCTTTGCCCTGAATCCGGCCAGTGTCCTACGCTATGCGATGGATCTATGTCATACTTAACAACCACAACGCTTAAAATCTGCCCCTTAGTTCAGGCAAGCTAGATGACGCACAAATGTGGACGTGATAAGCTGAGTAATTATAATGTCCAGATGCCCCTTTTTAAATTCTGTTTGTCTGGATTTGAAATGAGAAGCGAAGTGGAACTGTTTACCTTCAGTTTTTGGCTGGGAAACAGATCCGGAAACAAGTGACGTGTTACGCTCAACAAGTTTGTCCAAGGACAAAGTCCCAGCTTACGAAAAGCAATAAGACCCATTCCAGCGTGCATGAGCGAAGGAATTTCCCTGAAATATCGGGCTTCAAAAGATGAGACGGCAAAGAGCTAGCTCAATAATTAATTTAGCACCGGACCAGAACATAGACCGATAAATGCATACAAAGATTTCTCCACGTGAAAAATGGGGAACAGAATTTTTGTATCTCTGGTAGACTGGATAGTCTGCCATAGATACCTTCAAACAACGCTCGCATTTCGGACCAGTGCGCATATTTATGTAACTTGCCTCGATGCGCGGTTCTTATTCAGACAAGTACGCATGTTTATTTAATTTGCGTTGATGCGCGGCTCTCATTTTGGAACCGTGCACATGTTCATTTAACTTAATAAAGATTAATGCGCGGTTCTTATTCCAGACCAATGCGCATGTTTATTTTACTTTCGTTGATGAGCGGTACTTATTTTGGACAAGTGCACAAGTTTCCTTAGGTTGTCTTGATACGCGGTTCGCATTTCGGAAGAGTTTCCATGTTTATCTAACTTGCACGGTGCGCATGTTTATTTAACTTGCGTTGACGCGCGGTTCGAATATCGGACCAGTGCGCATGTTTATTTAACTTGCATTGATGCGCGGTGCTTCTTCTGGACCAGTACAAATGTTTATTTAACTTGCGTTGGAGCGTGGTTCACATTTCGAACCACTCCACACGTTTATTTAAGTGGCGTTGATGCGCGGTTCGAATTTCGGACCAGTGCGCATGTTTATTTAACTTGCGTTGATGCGCGGTGCTTATTTTGGACCAGTGCACATGTTTATTTAACTTGCGTTGATGTGCGGTTGGCATTTCGGACCAGCGCCCATGTTTTTTTACCTTGTGTTGATGTGCGGTTCTTATTTCGGATCAGTGCGCATGTTTATTTACCTTGTGTTGATGTGCGGTTCTTCTTTCGGGTCAATGCGCATGTTTATTTACTTGTGTTGATGTGCGGTTCTTATTTCGGATCAGTGCGCATGTTTATTTTACTTGCGTTGATGAGCGGTACTTATTTTGGACCAGTTTACAAGTTTCCTTAGGTTGCCTTGATGCGCGGTTCGCATTTCGGAAGAGTTTGCATGTTTATCTATCTTGCGTTGATGCACGGTGCTTATTTTGGACGTGTGCATATGTTAATCTAACTTGCGTTGGTGCGCGGTTTGCATTTTGGACCAGTGCGCATGTTTATTCAACTTGCGTTGATGAGCAGTTCGAATTTCGGACCAGTGCGCATGTTTATTTAACTTGCGTTGATGCGCGGTGCTTATTTTGGACCAGTGCAAATATTTATTTAACTTCCGTTGGCGCGTGGTTCGCATTTCGAACCACTGCGCATGTTTATTTAACGTGTGTCGATGTGCGGTTCATACTGCAGGCCAATGCGCATATTTCTTTAATTTGAGTTGATGCGCGGTTCTTATTCTGGACCAGTGCGCATGTTTATTTAAGTTGCGTTGATACGCAGTTCTTATTTTGAATAGTGCGCACGTTATTTAACTTGCGTTAATGCGCAGTTCGGTTCGCATTTCTAACCAGTGCGCATGTTTATTTAACTTGCGTTAATGCTCGGTTCCCATTTCTGACCAGTGTGTTTGTTTGTTTAGCTTGCGTTAATGAACGTTTCGCATTTTCCACCAGTGCGCACGTTTATTTAACTTGTGTTGATGCGTGGTTCGCATTTTGGACCAGTGCGCATATTTATTTAACTTGTGTTGGTGCTCGGTACTTATTTTAGATCAGTGCAAATGTGTATTTAACTTGCGCTGAGGAGCGGTTCGGAATTCGGACCAGTGTACCTGTTTCTTTAGGTTGCGTTCATGCGAGGTTCGCAATTCGGACCAGTGCGTAGGTTCACTTAACTTGTGTTGAAACGCGAATTGCATTTCGGACCAGAACGCATGTTTATTTCAGTCCCGTCGATGCCCGACTCTTATGTCTATTCAACTTGCATCGATTCGTGGTTCTTTCTTCGGACCACTGCGAATGTTTATTTAACTTGCGTTGATGCGAGGTTATCATTTCAGGCCACTGCGCATGTCTATTCAACTTTCGCCAATGTGTGGTTCTTTTTTCGGACAAGAGCGCATGTTTGTTTAACTTGCGTTGATGTGCGGTGCTTATTTTGGACCGGATCGCATGTTTATTTAACATCCGTCGATGCGCGGTTCGCATTTCCGACCATTGCCCATGTTTATTTAACTTGCGTTGATGCGTGGTTCTCATTTCAGACCAGTGCGCATGTTTCTTTGGGTTGCGCTGATGCGCGGTTCTTTTTTTCGGACCAGTGTGCATATTTATTTAACTAGTGTTGATGCGCGGTTCGCATTTCGGACCAGTGCGCATGTTTCTTTAGGTTGCGTTGATGCTCGATCCGCATTTCGGACCACTGCGCATGTCTATTCAATTTGCGTCGACGCGTAGTTCTTTTTTCGGACCATTGCGCATGTTTATTTAACTTGCGTTGATGCGCGGTGCTTATTTTGGACCAGTTTGCATGTTTATCTTCCGTCAATGGTTCACATTTCGGACCAATGCGAATGTTTATTTAACTTGCGTCGATGTGCGGTTGTTAAATCTGACTACTGCGCAAGTTCATTTAATTTGCGTTTATGCGCTGCAGGAGAAGATTCATTTATTTTTTTTTTAAATTCCGAAAAAATTCAAAAGTTTTCCAATTCACTCAAAAAGCACAAGCCGTATGCATGACCCCCTAAAGTCGGCTTGTAACAAAAATCAATGAAATCTGATAAAAACAGTAGGAGGAAATGCATTTTGAAGTTTTTTTATTCAAAAATTCACCAAAAATTCTGATCGACTCGAAAAGCACAGGCCGTATTCACGACACCCTAAGCATGCCTCAGCCCCAAAATAAATGATGTCTGATCAAAACTGCAGGAGAAGATGCATTTTGAGGTATTTTCATCAAAAATTCCCTATCGAAATCAAGAATTCCCAAGTCGAGTCAAATAGCACAAGCTGTATGCCCGACCCACCTAAGGATGCCTCATACCAAAAGTAAATGAAATCGGATTAAAACTGTAGAAGGAAATGCATTTGAAGTTTTTCTTCAAAAATTCCCTAAAAATACAGAAATTGTCGGATCGACTAAAAAGCGCAAGCCGTATGCTCAACCCCTTAGGGATGCCTCAAACCAAAAAAAAAAAAAAAAAAAAAAAAAAAAAAGAGAGAGAGAGAGAAAGATCAAAACTGTAGGGGAAAATTCATTTTGAAGTTTTTTTCTTCAAAAGCTCCCTAAAAATACAAAAATTGTCAGATCGACTAAAAAGCACAAGCCGTATGCACGACCTTTTAGGGTCATCGGATCTTTGAGAGGTTTCGGATCAAAAATGTAGGACGAGATACATTTTAAATTTTTTTTCTTCAAAAATTCCCCAAAAATTAAAAAATCACCCGATCGACTAGAAAAGCACAAGCCGTATGCACGACCCTTTAGGGGTGCCTCATACCAAAAATAAATCACACCCGGTCAAAAATGTAGGAGGAGACACATTTTAAAATTTTTTCTTTAAAAATTCCCCAAAAATTCAAAAATCACCCGATCGACTAGAAAAGCACAAGCCGTATGCACGACTCCTTAGGGATGCCTCACACCAAAAATAAATGACATCGAATCAAAACTGTAGGAGTAGATGCATTTTGAATTATTTTCTAAATTTTTGCTTAAAAAATTCCCCAAAAATACAAAAATTGCCCGATCGACTAAAAAAGCATAAGCCGTATGCACGACCCTTTAGGGGTGCCTCATACCAAAAATAAATCACATCCGGTCAAAAATGTAGGAGGAGATACATTTTAAATTTTTTTCTTTAAAAATTCGCCAAAAATTCAAAAATCACCCGATCGACTAGAAAAGCACAAGCCGTATGCACGACCCCTTAGGGATGCCTCACACCAAAAATAAATGACATCGGATCAAAATTGTAGGAGGAGATGCACTTTGAACCAAAGTTTACTAAATAAACAACTAACTAACTAACTAACTAACTAACTAACTAACGGACACCGCCCGCAAACCGATAGGAATACCCCAGCTTACGTGTAACGTAAGCTGGGCTAAAAAGTATGCCAAGATGTGTCTCTGTTGGGGTTCTTCATAGCGCTGCATTAAACTTACTTTCGGATTAAAAGTTCCATGCTACCAAACATCCGAAAAATGTAAAATCAACACCTGTCTACCTACAGATGACAGAAATATTATATCTGCGAGGCGTTCCTGCGACCTGTGTACAGAATGGCTCAAAGAATATCTCCCCATGCGGCTGCCCCTTCTTTGGTTGGGGGGGGGGGGGAGGGGCACAAAAACTGTCACAAACCGCAATGTTTTGGATATCTGTGTATTAGAATTGAATGAAGTAAAACGCGAACAATTCTCAGAGCATTAGCTTTTATTGTGTTAAATAATAAATCAGAGTGTTCTGGTTTACAGCATTGATTAGTAATAGCCTCACTCAGACAAAAGAATGAAGTTCAATTATGGCCTCGTGCAAGCCAAAAAAACCCATGGTGTCATAGAAATCCGGCATGGCTGGGAAGGACAGGGGGAGGGGGGTGAAATTTAATAACGTGATATTGTTAAAAGTCGCACTTAATCAGCAAAAAAGAACTAGTAAGGAAACCACAGAGAGAACTGAATGATTCCTTGCCGTTTGTTTTTGTTTTGCAACCATGGGCGTAGACATCCTATAATGCTGAATTTTCAACGACGTTTTTCTTAAACTTCAGAAATACTCCTGCATTCAGGAAAATCTGTTCCAAGAACACGACACCGGTAGAACTATAAACAACGTATAGAGTATCTGACACAAATTTGCCAGGTTCATATAACTCAATGAGCAGAACGACGGTTATAAGATATTTCATCGAAAAGTATTATCAAATCATGTAAGAAATGCTCAACAGTTGTTAAAGCCGTAACTTTATTTCTTAAGACGCTCTTCAACCAGCATGCAGACAGCAAACACTTCTCTCCTTCCACACACCCCGTTCTCAGCTCCTCCATCCCCCCCCCCCACCCATCCCCCATACCGCACGACGGCGGTGTCTGCAGAAACCGCAGTACCATTTCAGGCGCGGGGTGGCATCCCTGCCTGCAAACCTAAAAGAACCAATCAAAAGGCAGAAGACTATCCGTGATCAATCAAACGATTCAGTTGACAAATCCTCGTCCATGGAAGTATCTCTAACTGGCACCTCTGTACTGCAGATGGGTTGTTTTACCACGGGGTTATAGGTCCATTTGGGGAAGACGCGCTTGTATAGGTTCATTAGTATCGTGTCTTGTGACTTGAGCTGCCCGTCAAAGACGCACTTCATGTGTCCGTGGGTACCTGTGAAATACAGACACAAACTTTTTATCAAAATGTACAATATCATTTATGTGCCCTGCGGGTGTAGAACGCTTGACCAACTTGCAATCTGTTTAGCCGCAAATTGACCAACTGCCATTTGACCAATGGACATTTGACCAACCCCTTATTGAAAAAAAAAAAAAAAACATTTGACCAACTAATCCTCTCTCTGTCATTAGGTGTCTCCTGTTGTGAGTTCTAAGTGCCTCGTTAATCTTCGCGCTCCGGCATTATACCAACAGACCCAGGCCTGGTGGACCCTGTAGTGTCATCTCAGGTACGTTGGTCACATGTCTGTTTTTTTTTCATTAAGGGTTGGTCAAATGGCGGTTGGTCAATTTGCGGTTGGTCAAGTTGCAGGTTAGTCAGATTGTATGTAGCCCGCACCCTGCGACTCCTGTGGAACACATCGTAACGCAAACAGCAAAATTTCGCGGCAAGCTGCAGCTAGAACAGCCGCAGCGTACGCATTTGCACACAATTACTTACACGAGCACATGTCTACATGTACGGGCGCATACTGAACCCTGACAAAGAAACATGCTGGGCTAACGCATCGCAAAATGAATACACTACAAACAGTCAAACTATAAATGTTAGCTGTGGAATAAAAAAAAATCTTCGTGAAAAATTCTTTCCGCACTGAAATTACTGAAAGACGTGTTGGAGTACATCTCAATCATATGAGCCACTTTCTAGGTTTGTTTGATGAGCCTAAAAAGACTTCTACCACATTAAGGGATTCATTGTTCAAAGCTTTCTCCATAACAGGCCCTGCAGCAGACTCGAGATTTCGAAATGGCAAATGCTAAAGAACACCACCAGTAACTGGTACCCCCATTCACGACACCCGCCGCAAGGCAATGTCTGGGGAAAAAAATCACGGTCTCATCCATACGATCTATATTTATCTGATCACTTCTCCTTATCACCAACCCCTCCCCCCCCCCCCCCAACTCGCCTCTTCCCCACCCTTGTTCCTCTCCACACCCTCCATCGACATTCTGTCGCAAAGAGCATCTTGTCCATGCTCCAGTGCATTAATTTTTACCTAGCACGAATCAAAAGAAACCAAACCTCTTAAGTTGGATATTTCAGCATTACGGTGTCTATACATAGTAAGTTTATCGAGCAAATGTCACTCTGACTTGGCACTTCGCCGGACTAGGAGTGTCTTCCCCTTCAGGCCTCCCAGGGTAAAGAAGACGAGAATAGAATCCAATCTACAGGTCGGTAGGCCAATTAGATACGATTACACATCAGCAGACAGTTACATCAAGTCACAATACGGATTAATGGCTTGATCTTACCTGATTTGAGCTTATGAAAACTGAGTTCACAAAGAGGCATTTACCCGTAAGAACCCTTCCAGTTCTTGTCTATTTTTTACCTATGGAACCATTGTGTATGAGACATGCTAGCAACGCACAAGTTGTAACATTAAGACATCGCTAAATAAAACTAAATTGAACTAATCAGCATACGCCGTACTGGGACTGAAAACCGTCACCTGATTATATCACGTGATACGTTTGAAATGAATTGCCACTGACAAAGGACATGGTGTGCGAACCCTATACGGACCACCAGGTTGAGGAAAGACGTCCAGAATAGCAGATGCATCGCATGGATATTTATTTGTGCCACATGCAGTTCAGTCAGATGAGCTACTAGCATACAAAAAGATGAGATATACTTCAGATGCTTCTGGAATATTACTGGGTTTAACCCCACACAAGCAAGAAACATGTACGCACAACGTGCACTAGGAACTGGCACAAACTGTCGCTCCCATTCATTAAAGCAGAGTACATGATTGCCGTAATAGGAAATGCGAATTTTATTATTTTTTTCCTGTTTTTTTTTTGCAATTATTAATTCCACGAATGTTTCGTATTTTGCCATCGAAATCGACCAGTAGACTAAAGCTTGATTGGTACCAATAGTATTCTACAAAATGGCCCAGTAATCAAACGCACACACAGATGATGAACATGAAAAAGGGGAGCATCTATATCACGAATCGCTGCGGCTAATTACTGCTAGCGGATTCCGCCCATTAACAATGCCCGAGGAAAGTCACTGTTCACACCTCGTTACCCGTCAACAGTTCTTCATAGAATTCAAGAAAAAAGATCATACTTTGAGATACAGTTAGTACATTCAATAGACCCCGCAATGAACAAATGGGTAGATAGTTATTCAGTTATTTTATGTTTGTAAAAATGAGAAAGAAATAAAAAAACCCCTTCTTCTGTTGCAACGCTAACATTAATTTCACACAATCAAACCATTTTACTAACCCACGTATAATAATTTTTCACAACTGTAACTGACATGAAATCGATCAGGTAATGCTACGGGGACATTTTTAGTCAGATTCTATTTTTAGTGACCCAGACATGGAAGAAAAGCTAACATTTTTCACGCATAAACTTATTTTCTAACAGCTTTCGTTTTTTTGTTTTCCTACTAATTTCATAACTTCGTTTGCGTAAGCTGACATAAGAAAATAGATTTGTGCATGTACACAAGATAACGCAATCTATTTGCTTATTTATTTATTTAGCGCTACAAAACAACAGCCGTGTCTTCCAGCTGGGTGAGAGTAACCTCTGCTTCTTACAGTCAAACATCTCTAACATCGCCAGTGACGTAACCGCAAATATATATATATATATATATATATATATATATATATATATATATATATATATATATATATATATACATACATATATATATATATATATATATATGGCGAGAGACTTGAGAAAAGGTCTGAAAACTCAATTTGAAAACTGGGTCAGTCCGTGATCAAGACCGTGCAGAAGAGAGGTCGGTACAGCGGCATTCCGCTTCTCCAATATACTAAAAGCACTGGTGTTTTTTTTTTTTTTTGGGGGGGGGGGGCTGATATCTACGCTTGTCGCTAAAATAAGATAATGTGCCATTCACTGTGTCAATTATATTGGAGCATTGTTTTTCCTAGATTACACATTTTGTTGCACTTGCTTGTTCCATATTTTTTAGATATTGGTGTCTACATTGGCCGAATGTACTTTTTTTTACAATTTCAGAATTATATTTCATCTAATGGAACTTGAAGAAGAAAACACTCGCAAAGAAAAAAAAAACAAACAAACCTAACATATCCCGGATGTGTCCACGCCTACCCCACTTGGTGCGCAGTTCTACAGGCTTAAACCACTGGATGTCCTCTGTCAATCATAAGTAAAACAGCCAATCAGAACATGCGATTCATTTTTTGTTTTTTTTTTACATTTGTGTTACACTTTAGTAGTTGCTGAGTCGTAAACAAGTACAGAATCAATGTCGCAAAGTAAATTAAGCCACGTGACTCCTGCTTATCACCACGTGACTCATGCTTCACTTATCATAGTACGCGAAATTGGCCGTTCGGAATCCCATGAAAAAAACCAATGACGCATCAAGTCAAATATTATGACATGGAACCTCACAAATAGCGAACCGTACCACTAAATTCACGTACAGGTTATCCACTGTAATATCTTGTTCTTATGAAAAACATCGTAAACACACTTTGAAAACAACCTGTTATCGGTGTGTTGACCGAAGATAGCGCAAAGCCCCTCCTTAAGAAAAACAAACAAAATGCACGACTGAAAAATACACTCTTGGCGTATTTCACGATGTTTACGGTATTCACGCCAAATTACCGTACCTCTGTTGAAGAACATATAGCGCACGGTAGCCATCTTCTTACTGATCCGGAACGGATGCCCACTGAGCACAATCCGCTTCGCCACGATGCGATCCGGATTGACGGACAGCATGGTCCCAACTGCCACCAACTCATGCCGACCTGGATCACAGTGTACACCAAACCTCGTTAACGGCGCTAAAATTATTGTGAGAAATTTTAATATTGAATACTGTATTCAGCAACCAAACGAAACATTTACGACTCATATGTGACTTAACTATTACTTTAGGGCATGCATTTAAGACTGTACATGACTTAACTATAACTGAATTTCACTTCGAGTTGACCAACAGTTGGCTTGTATGGAAAGTTTAATTCGGAGTGTCAATCAAGCGACCACCAAACATTATAAAATATTAAGTCTAATGGCCTAACAGACCCTATGTAGCTGGGATGTTGCATGACAAATCAACTTTCTAAGCACGGTTTCCATTTAGGCAAGATGATGTGTTAGTGTTATTCATAATTCTAAAACTCGATAAAGAGGCCGCTGTGAATCATGGTGTACGCATGTAAGATCCACAATGCTCTAGTGCACGGTGCACATATGTTTTATATAAATTCACACAAGAACAGTCTTTTATTGTATCAAACATGTTGCAGTTATGTCAATATTGTCATTTATAGGTGAAAATATCTTTGCAGCGATAAGATTATTTTTGTTTCTTTTTTCCCCCTCAAGGCCTCCACTTGGTGTTGCTTACTTGACACTTGAATTCTCACCCCGTACTCCAAAGCCCACTCCACACGAGGAGGGGAGAAAACTATACAAACATGTCAAGAAATAACACCATGGATTCGATTACATATGAACAGCGATGCTGGTGTGCCCTTACCGCTGTTGATTTGCTTGAACATGAGCACTTGGGCGGGAGGGAAGGCGATCGGGGCGTACACTGTGGCGACGGTCATACACCCGTGCGGGAAGAAGCGCTCAAACTGAAAAAGAAAAACACACATATACACACAAATGCTCTGTATCTACATACCCCTACTTCGGTTACTCATGCAACAGCAGAACTCAAATATCGTTCGAATTAACGATTCCTTGCGGTACCTAAAGATGACTGTGCATTGCCAGTTTAAAGATGAGAGGTCAACATTTTTATCAATAATGCTTCATGTTGATTCAAAATAAATAAATACATGGTGAATGTTGGTAATCGTGACAAACTCGAATCTTGGGGATATTTATGCAGAATTTGTGTTATTGAACAACTGTACCATGTCATCTATTTGTAGAGCAACCACTAAGGTAGTGCTAATTGATATTAAACGAAACAGATTACGGGATGCGGAGTTCAGGGGGGGGGGGGGAGGGGGGGTTGCTGGCCACCCCTTTCCCCTTGGATCCACTAATGGCCGACGTCCTACCATAATTTAAAGCTGGTAATTTTGTGACACTGCTCAGCAAAAGTGGAGCGTTTTATTTTAATTTTTCCGGCAAAACTAATGCACAAGTTCGACAAAGGCAGTGACCCCTCCCCTGGGCTCCTCCTATTGTGTCCCCGAAAACAGGCATTAAATTTGTTGATTTCACTCACCCTTATATTAAATTGTCAGACTATAGAAAGTGTATAACAGACTGTTCATCGCAGCATTAAAGTGTCACTTTTGTAAGAACACATAGATGGCTTAACACTCGTTCATTTGCTCCAGCAGAAGAACGGAAAGGAGAAGAAATGGGATTTATAAGAAACTTTTCGATCCTGGATTGAATTATGCTCCCTTTGGAAACGTTTATTTTTGCACAGCTTCAATTGCAACACCAAATATTGCACTGAACAGTCGCCACTCCGCAACTATGACGGTTGTTTTTTTTTTTTTTTTTTTTTTTTGCTCTTGTGTTTTTGTTTTGTTTTTTTTTTTGTTTTTTTTTGTTTTGTTTTCGCACTGAAGTGAGAGGGATCGTTAACCCCCATTTTAGAAATAAGTTCCTTATTTAGAAATAACAATAAAACAACTGTGCGGGTTTAAATTGAATTTCAGAGTTTTTACAGAGAGGGAGAGAAAAAAAAGCCAACCCACAAAACTGACGTGCATAGCTTATCTTAAGAAAACAAGAAAAAACTAAATTATTTTTGGCGCCAATTAAATCTCAGAAGAAATCAAGCAGAGACCATTCTCGCTTACTCAGGTCAGGGTTGTGAGAATTTGAAATTGGATAGCATTGTCAACGGAGTTGCATGTTTTTTTACTATGCACGAATCCGTTCTAAAAACAAAAGGCACAAAGTAAAACAACATACTCGCTGTTGTTAGTAGCTGCGGTTTAGTGTAAAAGATTATTAAAGGAGATAAAACACTACCCGTTCTTACCGGCCTTTTCCAGTGCAATTCCACCAATTAGAAGATATTGACTTATTTCGAATCAACATGAAGATATTATTGGTCAGTTAGAATATGTTAACATTTATACGCTTTGTTACCTGACTTTGCTGGTATTTCCATTACAAATAATATCTGTATATTTTTTTCGCTTCACACTGGAAATCGACCAATGAGATTACTGCAACTGCCTTACAAATTTAAATTGTTTCATGTTTTATGTATTCGTTGAATAAATCTGCTATGATAACTTGTTGAAGACAGATTTCCTGAAACAGAAATTAGGTGCCCTGGACATCACTGAGGTGCGGACGCATGCCGGCGTTCAAGTGGCTTGCTCTTCGAGAAGTGTTACACTGTAACGTTACACATTTTTATACAACCGAAAAGTGGTACTGGTATAACGAGCACTCTGACACGAGGTTCGCGGTACGGTTTGATACCAGTTCTCATCTAAGACACACACAAGACCCATAATGACACTGGAACGAGCGATAATAGGGCTGAGATTTCGCGGTCGCCCGGTCGCCCGTGGCGATCAACTTTTGGCTTGGGCGACCAACTTTTTCGAGTTGGTCGCTCGAGTGGCGACTAACTTTTTTCTAAGTATTTTCAGGTAAATACTGTTGATTATTTTAAACACCAATTTGTTGTTTTTTCGTGTGAGGCAGGCTACACAAATTTTGCAAAAATTGCGCAGGACGACTAACTTTTGTGCCGGGCGATTAATTTTTTTAAGTTAGTCGCCCGGAAAGCGACCAGAAAATTTGACGAAGTCTCAATCTTGTCAGATTGATGACACGATGACACGCCTGTCGCTAAAAAAAAAAAAAAATCCAACGTTTGTCTGTACGAGTCAAGCGCCTCTTTTAATCCTTTCAGATGTGTACAACAACCATGTCCCGGGCGCGACAAGACTCGGATAAAACTCAGTGGAAGAAAGTTATTTTTTTATTGACGAAACGCCCAGGATAAAGCCGTGACCTTGTCGCAAGCGAAGTGCTAAATTGAAGAAAATCGTCCTAGATTTGGCGCTAAATCAAAATGAACTGGCGTTACTAATGGGCTAATTTTATTGGGTGCATTTCGTTTGCTTCTTCATGATAAAAAAGGCGGGAAATTCTCAGAATACGCGGGAATTAGTTCTGGTGCAGACTGTACTGATTTATCTACAAGCATTCCAAACACTTAATTGATTTAGCGATCAATTAATAGGATTTTCCAGAAACTGGGAGAAATATTTGTTTTAGTCCAACCTACTTTTAAAACGTGGCAGATATTTATATCGGAAGATGCTATTGGTTCGACATGTGATTTCTTGAAAAATGGGCCGTGTTAACCTTAAACATTCGATGACGTAAGAATATCGGCTGAAGTTGTAAAACTGTCAGGAACGAATTCAGCTAGCAGTAAAGTCATTCTCAAACGAGGGTGGGGAATTAAAGCTAGAAAAGAACTTAGCTGTTTCATGGATACTCATTGTATTATTATGAATAACGTAGCTGCTGTTTAAATTAAGAAGCAATCTTCAAACATGCTGTTTTTTGAAAATAAAAGTCCATAATTGACTAGAATATTAATGAGATGTACAGCCGTATGTTGCAATGACCACTGAGTTTTTTAACTGGCTTTGAGTTCTCTTATAGCCGTTAAACTGTGCCTGCAAGGTTCACGTAAACGCCAAAGGCCTGCGTCACCGTAACGACACCATAACTCGGTGACGACGAGCTTCTAGCTAAAGCGTATATCACTGCAATAGGTTACTTACAACGCAGCCAAATAAAAAGTGAAGAGCTGCAAACCCGCTTCCGTTTCAACAATATGTTCCTGGTGTTTCTCGTTCCATAACCTTTCACGCACTCCCTCAGATGTTTCAAATATGTATGATATATTTAGTTTGATTCTGTGGCCTTGGGCTGGGCGGGGGGGGGGGGGGGGGGTGAGAAATATTCGGCGCCTTTTCAATCTCAAGTTCAATACAGCTGCAATGCATCATACACAGAGACAAATCCGACTCCTTTCAAAAGATCACTATTACGCCATGTGTCATTGGTCTCAGCTTCTCACTGAAACTGATCGCTGTGTACGTAAGTCTGACATTTAACTGGGTAAAAATTAGCTTCAATAATCTGACCAGTAGAAAATGGGAGGAGAAAGAAAAAGAGGAGTCTGAGAGGAGATTATCCATGACAACGAAATCACAATCCAACAAGCTCAAGGTTTTCATCTGTCGCTTAACTAAATGTCGCTCGGCTAAATGCCGTACATTCCTCGACACCATTTTCACAGAACTGGGACACCAAATTAAAAAAAAATCAACTATTTAAACTGCGTGTGGTGTGTAAAATAACATTGAACAGGCACAAACTCCGTCGGGGTGACATACGTCGGCAGGCAAAAGCTCAGTGACGTCATCAAAAATCACCAAAAGTGCCAAAGTATCCTGTCATATGAGACATTATTATTGAACATTTCTAAATTCTTCCAGCCTTGCTCATCAGGACATACCTCATGCTGAATATTTATGTCCTGTGACGTCACTACTTCTGACGCCAAACGACGTCAGAAAGTGCTCTTTATCCGTAAACAGAATCACGACAAACTTGCGAGTTTTTTTCTGCCCCCCCTCCCCCTTTCCAGAAAGACAAACACAAACAATGACAGCGTTGCTCACAGTTTCCTTTCTCTCATCGCCTCCGTCACGACCCGACACAACACGGCAAAACAGGCCTCAGGTGAGCCGGAAGTGCTAGTTTTTTGTCTGTGTGGGGCGCAAGCGATATCCATTAGCACTAAGACAACTGCCCTTAGATCTAACAATACACTATGCAAACACCTTACACCCACCTATCCAGTAAATAATCGACTACACTGTTCTTGATTCAAACACAGTCCTTTCGAATCGTTGGATGGAACGAGTAACAGGAACGAGTAACACCAACCAACCTCTTTACATTCTTACCATAAAGAAAACAAACTGAGTGTTTTTAATACATACTGTCCCTCTGCAGGCAGAACGTGTATTAAACATGGGGACAGGACAATTCCCACCAGCCAATTCCCACCCGACAAATTGCCACCCGCCAATTCCCACCCGACAAATTGCCATCCGCCAATTGCCACCCGACAAATTGCCACCCGCCCAATTCCCACCCGACAAATTGCCACCCGCCCAATTCCCACCCGTTTTAAAATGTAAATTTGCACGAAGCTGTTACAGTTTGAATTTTCGATTGATATTTTAGAAATATTGAATAGTGAATTTCTCAGGCTATTATTTCGTCGAATTATTTTTCTATGTGTATGGGTTAGGTTAATTTTGAAATAAACATATCTATTATGATATAGTTTTATTTTCAATCAAACGGGTGGGAACTGGCTCGAGTGGGAATTGGGTAATTGGCTTCCCTCCCCATAAGGAATCGAATAATTCTCAGGTCTTCAAATATACCTGGTAATAAATCGAATAGCTCGGAGACCGTGCGGTTAATCCCACACGATGAATGGGGAAAGCAGGCCCAGAATCAGCTTGATAAATTCACCATGTGATTTGATAGCGCTTGCACCTCGGATGTCATTCTGCGTCATGCGAGTGCGCTGCGGTGCTGCGGCAAGGCGGGCCAAGGCCGGGCCAGAGCTAACAAGTCCCCAGTGGCTGCGGCGCCCACTAAACAATCTGACAAGATCGCGCATTCAAAGTGGCCATCAGATCTGTAGAAAGCTGACATAGCTGTCAAACATCCGAAGCACATCACTTCCGGGATAAAACCCGAACACTCCACTTGTACCGATAACGCTGATTTTTTGACAGAATTTGTCACAAAGCGTTCTTATCTGCTCATCTGACCTCTTTGAGACAGAATCAAGGTCATGTCAGTTCAAGGGGTGCAAGTCCTTTGAACCCAGCACACTGAACCACGTCAAAAAACGGGGCACACAGCTGAAGATGACAGTCGCTAAAACTACTCCACATAAGAGTGATTTCTGACTGTGGTTATGTTACACTTGCCAGCACTTTCGTTCTATATAATTGTTTTTTTTTTTTCAATCAAATTGGTACTCGCACCGCATCTTTTTGTTACAAATACTTGCCGCTCAAGGCTACGTCTGGGAGATACTTTTCTAAACTTCACACCAAACTGTGGGACATGAAACAGGCAGTCACATCGAGGTGTAGGACATGAAACAGTCACATCGAGGTGTGGGACATGAAACAGGCAGTCACATCCAGCTGTGGGACATGAAACAGACAGTCACATCCAGGTGTGGGACACGAAACAGGCAGTCACATCGAGGTGTGGGACATGAAACAGACAGTCCCATCGAGGTGTGGGGCATGAAACAGGCAGTCACATCGAGGTGTGGGACATGAAACAGGCAGTCACATCGAGGTGTAGGACATGAAACAGTCACATCGAGGTGTGGGACATGAAACAGGCAGTCACATCCAGGTGTGGGACACGAAACAGACAGTCACATCCAGGTGTGGGACACGAAACAGGCAGTCACATCGAGGTGTGGGACATGAAACAGACAGTCCCATCGAGGTGTGGAGCATGAAACAGGCAGTCACATCGAGGTGTGGGACATGAAACAGGCAGTCACATCGAGGTGTAGGACATGAAACAGTCACATCGAGGTGTGGGACATGAAACAGGCAGTCACATCCAGGTGTGGGACACGAAACAGACAGTCACATCCAGGTGTGGGACACGAAACAGGCAGTCCCATCGAGGTGTGGGACATGAAACAGACAGTCCCATCGAGGTGTGGGGCATGAAACAGGCAGTCACATCGAGGTGTGGGACACGAAACAGACAGTCACATCCAGGTGTGGGACACGAAACAGGCAGTCACATCGAGGTGTGGGACATGAAACAGACAGTCCCATCGAGGTGTGGGGCATGAAACAGGCAGTCACATCGAGGTTGGGGACATGAAACAGACAGTCACATCGAGGTTGGGGACATGAAACAAACAGTCCCATCGAGGTGTGGGGCATGAAACAGGTAGTCATATCGAGGTGTAGGACATAAAACAGACAGTCCCATCGAGGTGTGGGACATGAAACACAGTCCCATCGAGGTGTAGGACATGAAACAGACAGTCCCATCGAGGTGTGGGACATGAAACAGGCAGTCACATCGAGGTGTGGGACATGAAACAGACAGTCCCATCGAGGTGTGGGACATGAAACAGACAGTCCCATCGAGGTGTGGGGCATGAAACAGGCAGTCACATCGAGGTGTGGGACATGAAACAGACAGTCACATCGAGGTTGGGGACATGAAACAAACAGTCCCATCGAGGTGTGGGGCATGAAACAGGCAGTCACATCGAGGTTGGGGACATGAAACAGACAGTCACATCGAGGTTGGGGACATGAAACAGGCAGTCACATCGAGGTTGGGGACATGAAACAGACAGTCACATCGAGGTTGGGGACATGAAACAGGCAGTCACATCGAGGTTGGGGACATGAAACAGACAGTCACATCCAGGTGTGGGACACGAAACAGGCAGTCACATCGAGGTGTGGGACATGAAACAGACAGTCCCATCGAGGTGTGGGGCATGAAACAAATAGTCACATCGAGGTGTGGGACATGAAAGAGAAAAACCCATCAAAGTGTGGGACATAAAACAGACAGTCACATCGAGGTGTCAGACAAGAAACAGACAGTACCATTGAGGTGTAGGACATGAAACAGGCAGTCCCAGCGAGGTGTGGGACATGAAACAGGCAGTCACATCGAGGTGTGGGACATGAAACAGACAGTCACATCCAGGTGTGGGACACGAAACAGGCAGTCACATCGAGGTGTGGGACATGAAACAGACAGTCCCATCGAGGTGTGGGGCATGAAACAGGCAGTCACATCGAGGTTGGGGACATGAAACAGACAGTCACATCGAGGTTGGGGACATGAAACAAACAGTCCCATCGAGGTGTGGGGCATGAAACAGGCAGTCATATCGAGGTGTAGGACATAAAACAGACAGTCCCATCGAGGTGTGGGACATGAAACACAGTCCCATCGAGGTGTAGGACATGAAACAGACAGTCCCATCGAGGTGTGGGACATGAAACACAGTCCCATCGAGGTGTAGGACATGAAACAGACAGTCCCATCGAGATGTGGGACATGAAACAAATAGTCACATCGAGGTGTGGGACATGAAAGAGAAAGACCCATCAAAGTGTGGGACATAAAACAGACAGTCACATCGAGGTGTCAGACAAGAAACAGACAGTACCATTGAGGTGTAGGACATGAAACAGGCAGTCCCAGCGAGGTTGGGGACATGAAACAGTAACTCGATTACTATACCTTATGCTTATCGCCATTGGTGTGCTGCGAATAGACTGGCGAGGCGGTAAACCGGCGACATCCCACGTGAAAGACCATGCTCTCCTTCGATTTGATTGGCCGCCCGTAGGAGGACGTCCTCTGCACCATGTAGTTGCACACTGACATCTTCTGTTCGTGCTCCAGAAGACCAAACATCACCACGGGCGTTCCCGCGCTGTAGCTCTCTGGGCAACAACATACATACTTTTTTCATTCTTTCTTGGAGGTTACATATTACTGACATCTAAAAGGTATTATTATTTCTATTTGCTTATTACACTTGGGGATTTTTTAAAATCCCCTAGTGTATTGAATTTGTACGAAAATTTCAGCAGCAGTTGTGGCATGTTTTTTTTTCTTTTGAGTTTGTCCGTGGAACTAGTCAGAGGCCGTTAGGGCTAGATAGATGAAATTTGGATATAAACTTCAGTCTGTCTAGTTGATCCTCTTGTATATATATATTTTTAAATTCGCTTAGTTTTTCAATTAAAAAACGACAAAACAAATTTGCGAAACAGGCGGCAAGAAGCTGAGAGCAGTAGTTTAAATTGGTATGATATCAGCCTCGGTGTATTGATCGCCCAACTCTCAATGAAAGCCATCACAGCATGCGTATGCAAGTTTAACTTGGATGCAGCGTTTGGGTTTTTCCCAATTGCTAAAGAGTGATGAAATTTGGCTCACTGATAGGGGGTGATTAGACGCCGTAAAATCCGCATTTTTTAACCATGACCTTAGAGTACAATTGACATCCTCGAACATGGTCAATGTCAAAAACCGAAAATGGGCCATTATCTCGAAAACGGTTAGAGATAGAACGATTTTGAACTTATTTTCGACCCTTCGGGCCTAAAAGACGATATATAAGATTTACCTCGGTGACCTTGACCTCCTCGGCCATGGCCAAAGCAAAACACCGGAAGTGGACCATTATCTCGAAAACGGTTAGAGACAGAGCAATTTTGAGCTTATTTTCGACCTTAATTACGGTATATAGGTGTGCGTATATATAATATACAAATATAAGGGAAATTCTATTTGAAATTTGGCTCACTGATAGAAGGTGATTAGACGCCGTAAAATCCGCATTTTTTTTAACCATTGACATCCCCACAGAACGATTGACATCCTAGAACATTGTCAACGTCAAAAACCGGAGGTGGGCCATTATATCGAAAACGGTTAAAACAGAGCGATTTTGAGCTTACTTTCGACCCTTTGGGCCTAAAAGACAATATGTAAGAGGTACCTCAGTGACCTTGACCTCCTCGGACATGGTCAAAGTCAAAACCCGAAAGTGGGCCATTATCTCGAAAATGGTTAGAGACAGAGCGATGTTGAACTTATTTTCGACCCTGTGGGCCTAAAAGACGAAATGTAAGAGGTTAAGAGTTCAGAATGGTATTTTTTGTGACCCCCAAGTGTAATTTTCGCTACTCGGTAGCGAAAACGGTCTAGTTTTACATTAATATTTCTTCCTTGACGCGACGTCTAATATTGCAGTAACAGCAGACATGCACGATTCGCATTCTTTACCAGAAAAAAAAACTGATAAAAATATATTATATTACGATTAAAACGAATATAAAAATGTCTCTGTTTTAAGCTCAACCGGAGGCCAAAAATGACAATATAATACAAATCTGCCAAACAAAAAAAAGTGCTTTCCTAATAAAAGGCTAATCGAAGCCTCACAATACTGACCCTTTTGTCGGCGTTAGACCCTTTTTAGTGCTATTTTCGGTTCTGAGCTGCGAATTTCATGTGCGTCAAAAAAGCTTTTTTTCCGCATACTTTTAGTGTGGGCTTGGCGACTGTCACGTAACTGTGATAACCCTTCAGGTTACATTTAAGTGCTTCAATACGACCTGTGCATTTTTTTCTACCCCGTGTCACAAAATTAGTGAGATTGGGAAAAAATTAGCACAGAACTCTTATTGTTCTTCATTTCCATTGTACCGTCTCAATAAGTAAATGTGAATACTATTTTAATACATCAACCAACATTATTTCAAAGGCCCGTCTGTATGTGTGCGAGGGAAGGATGGTGGAGGTGGTGGGGGGGGGGGAGAGGGGAGGGGATGGTGGTGTGGGTTAGACAGTGTACGGGACTTACCCATGAACTCCTTGGGGACATTCGCCACATGAACAGTCACGTACCACCCAGGCTGGAAGCAAACACACAAGAAGGAAATGGCTCTACATTGCATGAATCAGTTGTGAGAATACTGTTTTCTTTGATCTCAATTAAAGAAAAAGACACAATCAAAGTGTGAGTGAAAAAATGCGGATCATTAAAAATGGTGTGACATGCTTGGCTGACCTTTGACGAACCGCTGGGAGTCTTATGTTATGCACAGGGCTGTCAGATGGTGTCTCGTTTATTATATACAGTAGTTACACTTAAGCTGTCGATTATTGGATATCTTACTTCCGAGTGTGTAATCGGGTTTCGGTGCAAAAACGCTAAAACGCTCATAATTCACCGCAGCCCGCGGGGGTATTTAGTCGAGAAAGAATAATTGCATTATCGAGCTTTTATTTGTACGAGATTTTTTTTCTGTGAATGGAAAGAAAAAAATCTTATTTCCAGAAAAAAATGAAAGTTTCTTTTTACCAGTGCGCTAACTATATCAATAGACCAGTAATCTGGTAAGGGCTTAACAAAGATAGAACAACGTTGGAACGTGAACAATTTGCAAAGTACTCAGCCGAAGTCAAAATGGAGTTAGACTCTAAATTGTACCAAAGCTCCTTGTGTGTCCTCAAGTGATCTTAGGACGCGCTTTTTGGTTCTGTTGAAGTTTTCAAACTGGTAGATTCTAGCGTAGTCTTGCGGTAGATTCTCCTTGGCATCCCATGGTGATGTCCGAAAGCTCTTCAATCCACGGTATCTGCACGACAGAACACAACAGAAAAGGGCGCCAGTTAGTGACTTATGTAAGAAGTTCCATGGTTCTCTTAAAATAAGGCTGTACTGAAGGCGATTCAAGTTCTGGCTGACACCCATCACGATTTATGTAAAAGTTCTTATGAAATTATTGCGCGTTGCAAATTTTTTTTTCTACTCTAATAGCACCGTATTATTTAATATAAGAATATAAGAATAAAACAATAACGCTTCATTTTTCTTACATCAAACTGTGAGAGTTAGTTGAACAATACCAAGTCTTATCTTTTGGCGAAAGCAAAATAAAAATATTGGAAAATTTTATTGTCATTTGGTTGTTTAGTAAAATGTCGGTAGTTCAGTATTGAATAACCTACCGAAATTTTGAATTTTTAAAAATTTATCTGTATCTAAATTTCTTCATATTTTGCTATTTCTAAGTCAAAACTAGAAATGTGTCCGTTGGAGCACGTATAGCCCGCCTGCCCCCATTTGTCACAGCCTTGAGAGAAGTTTTTAGGCACATTCTTGACATAAGTTAATGACATAAAGCTCTACACGTGTGCATGTACTGAAAACGTGTATTTTTTTAGCCTAAGTTCGGGCGACTCTCATGGACTGACGGACGGACCGACGCTGATCCAAAGGAGAGATACACAACTACAACCCATAAGCCTTCAATCCATATAGGTTTCAAGTTGATTGAAACAAAACTCTAGGACAAGTTCAGTCCACAAAACTTAAAAACTGCACTGATAGCCGCTCTGCGCCTAAGTTCAGAGGTCACTCACGGACCGACGGGCAAACCGATGCCGGACCAAAGGGGAGGTGCACAACTACAACCCATAAGCTTTCAATCCATATAGGTTTCAAGATGATTGAAGCAAAACCCTAGGACAAGTTCGGTCCACAAAACTTAAAAACTGCACTGATAGCCGCTCTGCGCCTAAGTTCAGAGGTCACTCACGGACCGACGGGCAAACCGATGCCGGACCAAAGGGGAGGTGCACAACTACAACCCATAAGCTTTCAATCCATATAGGTTTCAAGATGATTGAAGCAAAACCCTAGGACAAGTTCGGTCCACAAAACTTAAAAACTGCACTGATAGCCGCTCTGCGCCTAAGTTCAGAGGTCACTCACGGACCGACGGGCAAACCGATGCCGGACCAAAGGAGAGATACACAACTACAACCCATAAGCTTTCAATCTATATAAGGTTTCAAGTTGATTAAAGCAAAACCCTAGGACAAGTTCGGTCCACAAAACTTAAAAACTGCACTGATAGCCGCTCTGTGCCTAAGTTCAGAGGTCACTCACGGACCAACGGACAAACCGACGCCGGCCCAAAGGGGAGGTGCACAACTACAACCCATACGCTTTCAATTCATATAGGTTTCAAGATGATTGAAGCAAAACCCTAAGACAAGTTCGGTCCACAAAACTTAAAAAACTGCGCTAATAGCCCTTCTGCGCTTCAGTCCACGCATGTACTAAGTCACAACGGAGCCCATTTTTTCACCAAATTAGGCTTATTTTAGCACAGAAACACGTTTCAACGCCTAATACGAAATTTTTGTTTTGGGTCACGCACGCACGCACACAAACCCGCACGCACGGACAAGTCAAAAACATAATAGCCCTTCCGACTATCGTCGGGCGTGCTATAAAAATTAGTTGTTTATACAGTCTGCAACCTAAATGACGAAATAATGACAAAGTTTCAATTTCTGTGACATTCGTTTTATCGCTAGTCCATGACCTTCCAAAAATATCTGGTTTCTTCTTTGCTTCAGAGTTCTTATTTTAAATAATACGGCGTTTTTTACTTAATATGTTACTAGTATTTTTATGTTTGCAGCGACTTTTGTACTTTGTTGTTTGTGTTGTTGTTTTTCTTATTTAATTTTTTGCAGCGACTTAATAAAATGTACAATGAACCGATAAAATTTGTTTGGAGTGTGTGTGTGGGTTGGTGTGGGGTGGGGGGTGGGGGGTTGTAAACGCAAAAGCCCGCTCATTCTCCGTATCCGGTATAAATCCCTCCTCCCCGCCCCCTTCATTTGAGTTTTTAGGGGCTTAAAAGAGCTTGTGATGTTCTTGCATCTATTTTAAATGTTTCTTGATCATACATTTTTCATTTTCTACCAAGTTTGTTTCAACTGCATTTTCTTAACAAGCATGTCCAGGGACATGGTGACCAGCCGTGACCTACACTGGGATTACATACAATCTGATTAGTTGAAGGAAAATACTCTAATGTGTAAACACTCAAAGAAAATTACTTTGAAAATTACTCTAATGTGTAAACACTCAAAGAGTGCAGTTGAAATGAACTCCTTGGACAACACTTCATGTATGTTTTTTAGATCAAAAGCAAGGCCATGCGGAGGTCGTCGACATTCTGTTGAAACGAACTGGTCACATCTCAGTATGGGATGAAAGCTATCTATTAAAAATTTTTTGTTATCATCGTCGACTGTTAAACGGCTTTCAGCCAATGCGATAATGTCACACGCAAGATAGTTGTCATCACAGCGTACCAAATCAAAATGAGCGGCCATACTCAAAATTGTATGAGAAGAAGCAATTTGAAAATTAGACACAAAAAAATAAAAAAATGTCCCCCATTTGGTCAATTTTTTTCGGATCGCCAAAATGAGTAATTTTTCAAAAGAGGCCTACCTAGGGAGTATTCGTGAAAAATTTGAAGAAAATTTGATCAAAACTGTGGGAGAAGAAGCATTTTGAAAATTGGCAACCACAAAATTACCAATGTCCCCCATTTGGCCAATTTTTGCGGATCGCCAAAAAAACATTTTTTCAAGAGAGGTCTACCTTGAGAACAACTATCAAACATTGGAAAGGAATCCGATCAAAATTGTGGGAGAAGAAGCAATTTGAAAATTTTACACCAAAAAATTAAAAAATGTCCCCCATTTGGCCAATTTTTGGCGGATCGCCAAAATAAGTAATTTTTCAAGAGAGATCTACCTTGAGAACAACTATCAAAAATTGGAAAGGAATCCGATCAAAATTGTGCGAGAAGAAGCAATTTGAAAATTGTAGACCAAAAAATTTGAAAATGTCCCCCATTTGGCCAATTTTTGGCGGATCGCCAAAATAAGTAATTTTTCAAAAGAGGTCTACCTAGGGCATATTCGGGTAAAATTTGCGAGGAATCCGATCAAAACTGAAGGAGAAGAAGCATTTTGAAAATTGGCAACCGAAAAATTTGAAATGCCCCCCATTTGGCCAATTTTTTGCGGAGCGCCAAAAAAAATAATTTTTAAAGAGAGGTATACCTAGAGAACATTCGTGTAAAATTTGGTGAAAATATGATCAAAATTGTTGGAGAAGAAGCATTTTGAAAATTGGCAACCACAAAATTACAAATGTCCCCCATTTGGCCAATTTTTGGCGGATTGCCAAAAAAAGTAATTTTTCAAGAGAGATCTACCTTGAGAACAACTATCAAAAATTTGAAAGGAATCCGATCAAATTGTGCGAGACGAAGCAATTTGAAAATTTGACACCAAAAAATTAAAAAATGTCCCCCATTTGGCCAATTTTTGGCGGATCGTCAAAATGAGTAATTTTTGAAAAGAGGCCTACCTTTGGAATATTCGTGCAAAATTTGAAGAAAATCTGATCAAAATTGTGGGATAAGAAGCATTTTGAAAATTGGCAACCACAAAATTACAAATGTCCCCCATTTGGCCAATTTTTGCCGGATCGCCCAAAAGAATAATTTTCACGACAGGTCTACCTTGAGAATAACTATCCAAAATTGGAAAGGAATCCGATCAAAATTGTGGGAGAAGAAGCAATTTGAAAATTTGACACCAAAAAATTAAAAAAATGTCCCCTATTGGCCAATTTTTGGCGGATCGCCAAAAAATGAGTAATTTTTCAAAAGAGGTCTAACTAGGGCATATTCGGGTAAAATTTGAGAGAAATCCGATCAAAACTGAAGGAGAAGAAGCATTTTGAAAATTGGCAACCGAAAAATTTGAAATGCCCCCCATTTGGCCAATTTTTGGCGGACCGCCAAAAAAAAACATATTTTCAAGAGAGGTATACCTAGAGAACATTCGTGTCAAATTTGGTGAAAATATGATCAAAATTGTGGGAGAAGAAGCATTATGAAAATTGGCAACCACAAAATTACAAATGTCCCCCATTTAGCCAATTTTTGGCGGATTGCCAAAAAAAGTAATTTTTCAAGAGAGATCTACCTTGACAACAACTATCAAAAATTGGAAAGGAATCCGATCAAAATTGTGCGAGACGAAGCAATTTGAAAATTTTACACCAAAAAATTAAAAAATGTCCCCCATTTGGCCAATTTTTGGCGGATCGCCAAAATAAGTAATTTTTCAAAATAGGTCTCCCTAGGAAATATGGGGGCAAAATTTGAAGAAAATCTGATCAAAATTGTGGGAGAAGAAGCATTTTGAAAATTGGCAACCACAAAATTACAAATATCCCCCATTTGGCCAATTTTTAGCGGATCGCCAAAATGAGTAATTTTTCAAAAGAGGTTTACTTAGGGCATATTCGTGTAAAATTTGAGAGGAATCCGATCAAAATTGAAGGAGGAGAAGCATTTTGAAAATTGGCAACCGAAAAATTTGAAATGCCCCCCATTTGGCCAATTTTTGGCGGAGCGCCAAAAAAAATAATTTTTAAAGAGAGGTATACCTAGAGAACATTCGTGTAAAATTTGAGAGGAATCCGATCAAAACTGAAGGAGAAGAAGCATTTTAAGTAAAAGTTTACACACGTACATACACACATACATACGTACATACGGACGACGGATACCCCTCTATGGATAAGATAAGACCAGCCCGACATAGTCGGCTGGTCTAAAAACCAGTTAACAATGAAATTATAACTCATTTAAAAAAAACTTCAAGTGTTGAGGTGTACTTCAGTCTAATTGCTATTAACTATTCACTATTTGAACAGAGCATGTTTCGTTATTTGCCACTGATTTCCAATCACCCGTACATCACCTTCCATGGCGGGGGGGGGGGGGGGGGGGCACTTTTTACCGGGTATGCGAAATTAAAGGGCTTATAACCGGGAGGGAGGTTTCTAGAACCGTAAGGGGTGATTCGAATTTCCGCTCAAATCTTTAATGCACAGTACATTCTAAACGTCATCAAAACTAATGCCACAAAATTTAAAGATCCCGCCCGTGTCAATAAAAACGAGTCACGTTTTCTCACACCGGCTACGGGAACGTGCGGTGTTTATTTCTTTCAGTACGCCATCACTGCCAATCCTTTTAACATATTACTGCAATAATTAAGGATCTGAGGTGAAGAATCCCTGTGAATACCTTCAAGGGAGACACTCCCCTATACCAAAGCTAAGAGATTCCAATATTCCTACAGTTAATGAGACGAAAAAAAAGCCCCTGAATGACATATATGTTGTCCTGTGTAGCTATTAACCGAATGCTTAGAAGTTACCAGCAAAGGAGTGGCTCGTTTTTGCTTAATTAACAATATCATATAAGACATCTCTTCGCGTGTGTTACCCCTGTCCACAACAAAGTCAACAGCGGGCGAGCAGTCTTGCCAGGTAGCAGAATGGATTCTCCCAACCTTCAGCTGCCGTACATCCACATAGGTTAACTGTGTCCAGTTAACTGTTCAGTTAGCCTTAACAACTTTAGTTGGCAAACAGAGTTTGTTAACTCATAAGCATGAAATAAGTTAATGAAATGTCAACCAACCTATTTTGTTAACTGGTGCAGGTAACTAGAAACACTTTTTTTTTAAAATAATAATCTACCTATTTTTGTTTAAGGGGGAAAATAAAGCACTATCGGCAAACTGAATGTACTTCGGAATAGATTCAAGAGGACCAGTCTAACTGAAATATATAGAGAATCACAGAAGTTGAATTGTCCTTGATCTAAGTTAGTCTGTTTCAGAACAGACTAAGCTTGACTACATGCCTTGTTTAGCAGATAACGAACAGATGTGAATTCTTCTTTGCTTGATATTTTCGGTAGAAGTCAACTGAATTTTGTTGGAGATTCCAAAATGACGTAACAATGGCAAGGTCGTCGTCAGGAGAAATGACTGTAATCCATAAAATTTTGATAGCTTATGTGTGTGTGTGTGTGTGTGTGTTGGGAGGGGGGGGGGGTGAGGTGAGAGGGGTGGGATCGGGTCGGGAACACTTTCCTGTCAGAGTTCGTCGTAATATCCCAGTAAACTATGCGACGTCGAAATAACGTTGAGCCGATGTTGTACCGGACGTCGGATCAACGATGAGTTTTGGTTGTTTATATAAGTCGAAACATCGTCTATCTTCCGACGTTACACAGATGCCGATTACTCGACGTCAATTAAAGGTTGCAAATGAAGTCGAAACAACGTTTATCTCCCGATGCATAGATGTATAGACGTCGGGAAAGCGACCTTGTTTTGACATCAACATAATCTTAATCCAGAAATCCCGAAGACAGCTACATTTATAGTGTGGTTTACCCTCCGTCACAGTACCCCCCCCCCTTGGGTCATACGGTTACGCTGGAGACGTATACAGTCGATTGTCATTAAGTACTTTCAAAAGTACTCGGGGGTGGGGGGGGGGGGAACTTTTGCTTTTGAAATTCCCGTACTTTACGTCCTCGTTTCCGCCTACTTCCAAAAGTTAACCCACCTCGAACAGTCGGTTAACTTTTTCAGTTAAACTGGGTGTTTGGGGTATAGTTGACTGACACTTAACCGTTGTGAATAGCAATTCAAAATTTTGATTTAACTAGTGCAGTTAACTTTCGGTTAACTGTAGAAGTTAACCTTTCCTGTTAAGTTTCGTGAATGGCGGCGGGTGGTTCACAGCAGACTCGTTGTTCTGCCTTATATTTTACACAACGAGCAGCAACGCAATTGTGCGCGGATGCGGCTATAACCTAATATGGTGGTACATCAATTTCTGTAAAAGTTGAAAAGTTTATTTTTTCAAGCTGGCCGACTAATTTACTATTACAAAGACCATAACTGCAGACGAAAATACCATTCCTACAACAATCATTCCAGTCATATTTTTCAATAGAAACTCAGCTGTTCAACCAACGGCTTAGTGACTGGTGCTTTCAACGCAGATCCGATAAAACGTCGCTATCCTCCATCACTGAATCATATCAATCAAGCATCAAGTCTCCTGATAAATTACCGCTTTCTTTGAAGTGAACAGCCTTTACTTTACGACCAACGAATGAATGGAAACACAAGTACAATCCCTAAAGTTTTAGCTCAAAGCTCACGTGACGTCATTCATTTTTAGGTCGCTATAAAACAATGAGCTTTTTTAACACTTCAATTCAAGGTTGACCGGTTACAATCAAAAGATTGCTTTTAGGCCCAGCACCTCATCAAAACGTACCATTTTTTTTAAACAAACAAGGCAACGACTGTATTAAAACGAAGCGCTCCATGTTTTGCTGCAAAATTAAAAGGCGTAAACATATCTCGTTGTTGCGTTGCGGAATCGGAACATAAAAGCTGGGGTTTCGCAGCGGTCAAACCTCGAGGAAAAAAATCACCCAGTCCACACACGTCAGAAACCAGCCAATCAGAAATAAGTCGCTTCATTTTTTTATTTCATTTCTCTCAAAAAATGAAACAAAATCAGAGAACTCCTAAAGAAAACAGTGAAGTTCTAAGAAAATTGCCTGGACTATTAGTTTTGAGGAAGTCACAGACATACCATCCGACAGGTGAGAGGAAAATAGCAGTGCTGGCCTTAGCCTACCATATGTTACTATGTTCATGCCTTACCAGTGCATATTAATACAAGGCTCTTTCGCAAGTTGCGACAGATCAGCCATGATATACCGCACTATATTTTCTGGTCACACTTCTTCGGATATGGCAGCTGATGCGTAGATGTGCAAAGCAGCTAACACATAAAGAGTGTCTTTCCTTTCATTTCACTATCGCCGCACTTGCCAACCAGTCTTGAATATCCCACCGGAACACACCTCGAAATTAGCGAGCCCGAGCACGAAAGGATCAAGATTTCTGTCAAGTAAATTTTGTTTTACTGTTCACTGACTACTTTGGATTTTATCCACATCATCAATTTCCTTCCTTTACCTTAAATTTAATTAAAAAAAGTTGATGAATAAGTACGGACATTTAATGTATCCACTCGGCTTCTGTTGTTCTTTATTTCGATCGGAAGAGATGGGGGAGGCAGGGGGGGGGTGAGGGGGTGCACACCTTGTATACACACAGGCGGATACATCCATGGTGCGCCTAAGCCGGCGCTCGCCGAATACACGTCACGTCTGTTGGAACAATGAAAAAAAAAATACAATCTGTAACGGGATCAGTTTGGAAACCCGGGCACACACTGCCTACGTAGTTCTCTGTGAGACATTACGTCAGCAGCGATGGGAATAATTCGATAGAGCATCCAAGTCTTTACCCTTGCCAAATCATAGTCGTCATCACTTTGAGCGTGTCGGCTAATTTCCACTTCTGAGAAGCGACTCTTTTTTTTTTTTACATATATCAGTTGCATCACACGAATACCAATCGGCTACCACATTCGTGGGAAAATCGGGGTAATAAGTCCATCAATTGGATGCAGATTCTTGTAAACTTTCAAAGTATTTTCCTTTGGCAGCTGTTGTTTTCATGTGAGTAAAAATAAAAGGGCAAAACGTCTTCGACAAGTCCTTTTTCGTCATGTGAAAGTCACCCTTCCAGTGTTTTGTCACTTTGTCGAGTTTTTAGAAAGGCGAAAACAACGGATTCTTCCCATAAATGAACTAATCATCACAAAAAGTTTCCATTTTAATGTAGTCAATTGTACTAAAAATTGACCTCGAACTAAGGGACCTTACAGGCAGTTACTGGATGCAACTCTACTGCCCTGGGAGCGCAGACACTATGTCGCTTAAACCAGCATGTCGAACTGACCTGCATCCGGGTAACAACTTGCAGGAAAGAGTGAACGTGGGACCATATTTTGGGTTCAACAAGTGGGTCAGTGAAACGGACTATGTTCCCCGCCGGTGTACAATCACAGTATTTGATTTTCTTAGGTTGGACTACAACCCTTCGTATCATATTCGTGAATTTTAAAATTCCAGCTGGGCCAATGTCCTGGGGCCAACATGGCTCATTTACAATACCAATTCTTGTTACCACCCATACTACCTATGTGTATAACATTTTGCCAATTGTTTAAAAACATGTAGGCTTGAGTGTGTTAACAAACTCATTCCAGTATGTAAGGGTTGTGAAAATTTCAGCTGGGCCAATGTCCTTGGGCCGACAGGGCTCATTTACAATACCGACCTTTGTTGGTTACAATACTTCCTATATGTAAAATATTTCAACAATCGATCCAGAAATGTAGGCTTGAGTGTGTTAACAAACTCATTCAACTGAGTAAAGATTGGGAAAATTTGTGAGGTTCAGCTGGGTCAACGTCCTTGGGCCGACACGGCTCATTTACAACACCAAACCTTGTTGATTCTAATACTACTCATAGTTAAGATATCTTGTCAATCGATGCAGAAATGTAGGCTTGAGTGTGTTAACAAACTCATTCCAGTACGTAAGGGTTGTGAAAATTTCTGAAGTTCAGCTGGGCCAATGTCCTTGGGCCGACAGGGCTCATTTACAATACCGACCTTTGTTGGTTCCAATACTTCCTATATCTAAAAGATTTCAACAATCGATCCAGAAATGTAGGCTTGAGTGTGTTAACAAACTCATTCAACTGAGTAAGGATTGGGAAAATTTGTGAAGTTCAACTGGGTCAATGTCCTTGGGCCGACATGGCTCATTTACAATACCAAACCTTGTTGGTTCCAAAACTACTCTGAGTTAAGATATCTTGTCAATCGATGCAGAAATGTAGGCTTGAGTGTGTTAACAAACTCATTCCAGTATGTAAGGGTTGTGAAAATTTCTGAAGTTCAGCTGGGTCAATGTCCTTGGGCCGACAGGGCTCATTTACAATACCAACCTTTGTTGGTTACAATACTTCCTATATCTAAAAGATTTCAACAATCGATCCAGAATGGTAGGCTTGAGTGTATTAACAAACTCATTCAACTGAGTAAGGATTGGGAAAATTTGTGAAGTTCAGCTCGGCCAATGTCCTTGGGCCGACATGGCTCATTTACAATACCGATCCTTGTTCGTTCCAGTACTACCCATATATACAATATCTTAACAATCGGTGGAAAAATGTAGGCTTGAGGGTGTTAACAAAAAAAGTGTCGACAGACGGACAGACGAACCCGAAAACTACAGTCCCCGGGCGGGGGACTAAAAAACGCAAAAGCAAACAATGATAAGTAAGTTCCCAAAAATTATGTGATAGAAAGAATCCTGATAACTACAGTACGACGTCGTTCTAACGACATGGCCAGATAACTACAGTACGACGTCGCTCTAACGACATGGCCAGATAACTACAGTACGACGTCGTTCTAACGACATGGTTGGAACCATGAAATCAAGCTGTAAGTTGCTATATCCGATATCAGTACAAAGAGGTTCTAACATACCAGACTAGAGGATATTCAAACGGTCCCATCAAAATTGTGTGAACATAAGTCTCGTAAGTATTTCCTTCTAAAAATCTACATTTATTTGCAATGAATGTAAATGCTGTATATGCAGACAGAATCTATTAAAAATTCAATGGACCTTGCGTGCAATTCACATTGCGTGCAGAGTGAGGCATAGGTCACGTGATTCTCCATTTCCGGATCCTGTGAGCAAGTGTTAAAGGCCACTCAATACTGATCGGAACGGAATTAAACTGAAATTAGAAATTAGGCCACATTGATCTCTAAGCTCTATGTCACAGTGACCAGGAACGGAAAGGAGTGAAACTGGACGGAACACTCCGCCGAACTTTTTTTCCAGTTTTTACGAAGGTTCTATACAGATCTAGAAATTAGAACCCTCATCGTTATGTACCATTTCACTTTTCAAAGAACGGAACGGGTTTTATTAATGAATTAGTAAAAAGTGACGTTTGCACGTATCAGTTTGTATGTCGTTAAGTTTTTATATTTTCTGCCCATTCCATCAATCATTATTGCATCAATCATTATTGTCTTTGGATTGCCCATGTCTCTCCTTATTTTTGGAAAGCTGGATATATATATATATATATATATATATATATATATATATATATATATATATATATATATATATATATATATATATATACACATATATATATATACGAAAGTTGCCAAGGTTATAATATACCGCTACCCAGCAAACGTTAGCAAATATGCTACACGGGAAATATGACATCCGGACATAACGCCGACGGTCAAAACGCCGACAAGTGTGACAGGGGATAAAAATCGTCGACCATTCTCCCCAGCGAGTGTTATTAGAAGTGTGTCGCCTGTTTAGCTGTTACACCCCTCCCACTTTACCAGTGACAGTCACAGGGGAGGAAGGAGTTGGTCGAGAGTTTGACCACGATTCATGTTGCCTTCAGAAGTTTAATGGAAATGAGTAGGTGGTAATGGTGATTTTGGCATCTCAGTATGCTGAGCCCAGCCCCTCCAGCGGACATCAAGTCCAGATTAATTCTGTCCATAGCAACAGGTATTTATTTAAGGTTTTTAAGTTGCGATCTGCATTAGAGAACAATTTCATCCATTGTTTCGACTTCAGAATGGCCCACAATAGCTGTGTCATTCCGACTTGTAATTTATTGACATTGTATATTTTTCTGGCGGAGAATGTTCATATATAACGGCATATTTGAGCATATCACACAGTTATTTACTGCATAACTTATTTTGTCACATAAATTAAATATATTAACAGACATATATACTTTAGTTCAGCCAACATTAGTTAGTCGATGTTTTATTCCCTGTTAAATTTGTCGACGTTTTGACCGTTGGTGTTTTATCAGTTGACTTTTTAGGAGTCGACGTTTTATACGGCATTCGAAAAATATCAATGCAAGCACAATACGATTTCAAGAAAGTGTTGAACGGTTTGATTTAAATTAGCAAAGCTAGCACATATTCGAAAGAAACACCTGTGAATGCGTCCATTGCCTTAGTTCCATTCAACATTTCCTTACAGGTCAATAATGTTGACTCAAAATAAGTCAATATATGTTAAATGTTGAGGACAACTTTACAATTGAATAAATCGATTTTTTTACGATTAGAAGGTTTGTGTATACCAAATAAAATTCGTCACTTTCAATCCTCTAATGAGCAAAATGAAAAACAATTTTGTTGTTGTTGTTTCATGGCTGAGCGCCCTTTAAATGAACAACAATTCAACAGTACACGTCGGTCACCTGTCCAGGCGTAGCTTTTACATCAGGCACCCAAGAGCAGACAGAGCAGAAACAAGATACTTTGAAAACAAGATCCAAGCCTTTGAGGCCAAAGCAACGAATGTATTTAATGTTTTTATCTATTGAAAGTGCTCAACTTTCACCGAAAAATATTGGAGTTTTTTTGTCTTCATGTGACCCCTCCCCCTCAGTGTGGAGGGCGACAAACTGGGTGCTGGAGCAATCAAAACAATGTTTTCAAAAGGAAACGGCATGCGACAACTGCAGGTTTGTCAGCCCTGAAAACAAACACTATGTTTGAGTTGTTTCATGAAAGATTTCCCGGTTATGGTTGAAATATCGCCCCACCGCGAGCCACAGCAAGTACCAGCCACAAAACACGACTTTGCAGCCATCCTCAAGCTTGGCTCCCTCTCCCCCAGACCCCACCCCCAAATAAATATATAAAGTAAGCGTATACAAAGACCGATTTGCTGGCTTAACTGACATGGCTCTCACATGAATCTCTCATATGAGAAGCACATCGCTGGGTGTGAGGTGGAGGCGTTCAGAAGCACAGCACAAGTCACGGCATCCGATCCAGGGAGGCGCCTCTTTACTTGTCATGATTCGCCCTTCAGTGACAATACAATGAGCCTAACGAGGCGTGCAAAATGGGCAAGACAGATGACAAGGTGTGTTTTCAATGACGTCCTGCTTCTGGTTCAAATATCTCGGCCATACGTTCCAGGCCCTTGATTATTCTCATCAAAATGAATTCCCACGCCGCCGATTTTTTTTTTCTCGCTTTGCTCTCAAGACACGGAATGAAATTTACCTCAGAAGTCACCAAATGAAGGAGGATGCATTTAATCACTGAGGTTTGGCAAATTTCAGGTGCGAGGTTGGGATGCAATTTAGAACGAAATTTTCAATTCCTGTTGGCACACATTGTGAACAAAATCAAGAGACGGACTAAAGCACAACGCGTCACAATTTCTGTTCTGTAAAAGCTGCAAGCACCCAACAAACCACTGAATTCTCGCTTTCAGTTTTTTCATTACAAAACAGGTTATTAAAAAAGTGTTTAACATAAACAAAAATTAACAACGCAAAAATGGCAAACATCGCAAGAAATCAACCGTTCAGATGAAATGACGTTATCGTTTATCCTGTGAAAGAACACGTTACTTTGTCCGGGCATCGTTGGTGAGTTAAGTGGTACGTGTTCGACAATGCAAAGCCCTCAGCAAAGTGTCATTTTCTCTATTTAAAAAAAAAGTGAGATTTCCACGTACATTTAATAGTAATAAGACAAGGCCGTAAACAAAGAACAAACGAACAAAAAAAAAAAAAAAAACTAACGTAAAACCCGAACCTGCCACTGTAAACAATAACATTGTGCTTGATTGTTTGGAACTGTTGGTTGTATTATTTTTTGTTATTTTTTGTCTACAGTCTCCAGGTGGTTAATACTAGCTGAACCTCAGAGGTTCAACTATCTTGTTTTCATTTAGACCGGCAGATGTTTTAACGCCAAAGTACATCAAAGCTTTTTCCGCTAAATGTTTTTGATGCCACAATGAAATGTTGTTACTTTACTTCGAGGGATTTGTTTCTTTTAATGAAAACAAAATGAACAATTAAAATGGAGTTTTCAATCCGAGAAAGTTGTTCCTCCTTTATTAGTATGCTTTTTTCTGCGAGTTTTTCTACTAGTCCGACATAGTTGGGGGCAGGAGGACCAAACTGTCACAATTCCTTACTAGTTGATCCTTCTCTAGTTTTTTTTTTCGAATATTTTCGAAATTTGCTGTCGTTTTTTTTTTTTTCGAAATTAGCTGTCGTTATCCGATTTCTACATTATCACCGCGAACTGATCATGGACTGATCATGGACGCTCATTAGGCCTAAAATTTAATTTTACAGATATCCTGCCATATTTTGCCGTGCTCTTCTAAGTGACAAAATACTAAATGGTGTACAGTCTTCGCGATACTCGGTTCGTTACACAAACGACTGAAACGGCTAGTTTGTAATACGCAATCAGCGCAAAAATCACTCAGATGGGGCATCGGTAGGTTGTAATTTCAGCTCATGCATTAGGTCCACACAGCACGACAGCTGTACAGCATCACACTGACCACTTCACTATCCACAGCCTGTAGACAGCTGTATGCTCCATGCTTAGAATGACCTCACCAGCAGTTTTCTTGCAGTCTCGAATTTTACTCAGGATTTATCAAAGTTTAAGACACAAGATCTGCTTATTTATATGAAAGTGGCTTTTAATATAAATTTAAATACGTATTTTAAAAGTTTGCCAATCATCCCACTTAATTTTGCCACAAAACTGATGTCTGTTTACTAACTAAGTAAAATAAAGTTTTGGAGATGAAGGTTCCCCACGTACGACTCCCAACACCATTCAACATGGTTAAAGGCAAGAAATCTCACTAAAAACCGTACCCTTTATACATTTTATTATAATACAATATATTTTTGGCAGTTAAATCTCGCTCTGTGAGACCCTTGTATTATTTATGCTCTGTTTTCAATGGTAAAATTAATATTAACAGGAGCATGTATTTTTTTAATTCGCAGGTCCAACTCATGATTGCGGAATTAATTATGGGCAAAACCATATAAAAGCAAGATTTATCGCCTTTGTTTCTTTCTGGATTTTTCGTCCCGGCGTCCTTGAAAAACTTGAAACGGACAAGAAACGTTGTTATCGTTTGATTTAAATACTTCGTTCTTTACTGATTTGACTTTCGAAATAATTAACCTGAACTTAACCGATTGTTTGTTTTGGCTTGATTTCTCACGCAGTCCAACCTTTTTTTCTTGGAGCACCGATAACCACTTGCTTTTACATCCACTTTATTCACTTTTTATCGCCCTGATTTGCCCTTTGCTCACGGCACGTTGCCGTCACCTCAGCCCTTGCCAGACCAAAGCAAAGAATATCCATGGATATTCTTTGACCAAAGGCAGATAAGCGACAGATGGAGCCACCAAATACACTGTATATCGCAGTTTTACGGACAGTGGAAAAGAGGATTGTGGTCATGACGCACTGCACATTTAAGCTCCATTCAGTCTTTTTTTCTCCTTTGCGATATGTAAGAACTTAAAAGCTCCACTTTAATAAGTCTACACTGAGTCAGCAGTTCCTAGAATTTCTTGTGTTTTGATTTTCGGCTGGTATTTGATCATTCTTTTGAAGATTGGATCAGAAACGGAATTTGCCCTGGCAAACTGACAAAAGCAGACTAAATATATTTGGATACAGAGTTATGTGCCCCCTCCTCCATGTTGAAAAAAAAATCAGCAAAATGAGAATTCGTTTTCTAGGTATAACAGATTGAGTAAAGCTGCGTCCGCATTCACCTTTCTCTATGAATATTTGCGTTGGAGAGAAGTGCGAACTAGAAACTGCAGAGCATTCCCAATTAGGCTGTACCCCTATTCCGTGCCAATGTCTGTTTCTTTCTACTTTTTTAGCCTTGGCATTTTTGGGTGAGTGTTTGAACTTTGCTTAAAAAATTACATATCTCCCCATACCTGTTCCTTTCTCCTTCAGCCAACATCAAACGGTGACATTTACTTCCCGTGTTTTTCAGGTGACATAAATTTCATTTCATCTCGGTACAATTGAAAACTTTGAAATCGTACTCAGACACCCGAAGTGCTTTGTTTGGGCATTTCTCTGGGCATTTCTCTTTTTTTTCTCTAAAATAAGTGAATTAAATTTTTCCGGTTAGCTAACAACGCGAAGTGTCTGAGATTTTTGAGAAACCGATCCTCTGACTGCGCTCTTAAATGTATTTAGTCTCAAATCAGGAGTATTATAAACCATGCCAAGCACAAACGGAAAGAAAATAAGTTAAGGCCTGTTACTTCGAAGCCAATTAGACAGCCTGAATGTATCCGACAGTCTACTAAAATCCACAGTAGAGGCACCAATGGCTGCAAACTTTGTGTTTGGTGTACAAATAATGTCTAAATGAATTAGTTTCACGTTGCTTTTTTTTTTTTTGTTTTTTTTTCCTTCTTCTTCTTTTTTTTTTTTGTTTGTTCTTTTTTTTTAATTTTCAACGATGGTGCAGCAACTCAATGTTCTGAAACTCCACTTCTAAATGCTTGCATTTTATGTTCATTTCCAGTGTAGGTCAGGAGTTACACTTTTGCAGTTCCATTTCTGTTATCAATTCGGTATCATCACTTTTTCATTCGAGTTCTTCTGCTGTCCTGTTATCTCTCTCCAGTGAAAGTAGATTAGCGTTACAACGCCACCGGTAAGAGCGACATACCGCTTACAGCTGAAGATAGTTTTGTCCTGGTTAACTTCGATAGAGCGACATCACTAACAGCGACATACCGCTTACAGCTGCAGATATTTTGTCCTGGTTAACCTCGATAGAGCGACATCACTAACAGCGACATACCGCTTACAGCTGAAGATAGTTTTGTCCTGGTTAACTTCGATAGAGCGACATCACTAACAGCGACATACCGCTTACAGCTGCAGATATTTTGTCCTGGTTAACCTCGATAGAGCGACATCACTAACAGCGACATACCGCTTACAGCTGCAGATATTTTGTCCTGGTTAACTTCGATAGAGCGACATCATTAACAGCGACATACCGCTTACAGCTGAAGATATTTTGTCCTGGTTAACTTCGATAGAGCGACATCACTAACAGCGACATACCGCTTACAGCTGCAGATGTCTAGTCCTGGTTAACTTCGATAGAGCGACATCACTAACAGCGACATACCGCTTACAGCTGCAGATGTCTAGTCCTGGTTAACTTCGATAGAGCGACATCACTAACAGCGACATACCGCTTACAGCTGCAGATGTCTAGTCCTGGTTAACCTCGTCACAGCGACATACCGCTTACAGCTGCAGATGTCTAGTCCTGGTTAACCTCGTCACAGCGACATACCGCTTACAGCTGCAGATGTCTAGTCCTGGTTAACCTCGTCACAGCGACATACCGCTTACAGCTGCAGATGTCTAGTCCTGGTTAACCTCGTCACAGCGACATACCGCTTATAGCTGCAGATGTCTAGTCCTGGTTAACCTCGTCACAGCGACATCGGTAACAACCACATACTGATTACAGCTGTGAATGTCAGAAGCAGGTTAACCACTTTACAGCGACATCAGTAGCAGCGACCTACGTGTACAGCTGTGAATGTCAGAAGCAGGTTAACCACTTGACAGCGACATCAGTAGCAGTGACCTACGCGTACAGCTGCAGACTTCCAGTCCTGGTTAACGTTTTCCATGTTTAAAAGGATATTTAAAATACTTCGGGTTACAACGGCATAATTTCTCTGCCCACCGATGACGTCATAACGAGATCACACTGTATCTGTGTAATTCAGTAAGGGCAAGTTCCAAACTTACGAGACCGCCCGAGTAAAGGTTCACTGTAACTGCCCATCGACTCCAGACAAATAATTCACTCTGGAATTCTATTAGCCGTGTCTTAATTTCTTTGCCTGCTTTATTACCTGTTAATTGTACTGTAAACTAAATGGGAGTTTGTGCTGCCGCTGCTGCCAAAAACTGAAGATATTACGCAGATCAGACACTGGTTATACTGACTTAAATATCACGTTTTGTTGTGTGAACTACATTTGAGAGTTGTGCGCGTGCATGCGAATTGAAAAGACCTTTTAAAATCTGAAATTTGGAGACAATGGCAGTGAAACCGCTTTTGTGACTTAGATAATGAACTTAATTTCTTTCGACAATTCTGATCAAAAGTATTCACTTTGTGTGTACACTAGCCGAAGCTCAAATCTTGTTTTAGTATACGGATGATTTATAAGGTTCTCGTGACCTCATATTAAACTTCAGAACTGCACAAAGTAAATTAGCGTAAAGTTTGGGTATTCGCAGTTCTGAAAAGAGCATCAGCGCACTCTTTTTCGTCCCGTTTCTCCGACAGTTTAAAGCCATTTTATGACCTGTGCCTTTCTTTTCTGCGTTCACAATATCAGGTCTAACCACAGGTCCATCTTTAGTGGCAATCCATACTGTTTCTACCCACGCGTGTGAGAGGGTAGGGCTATGAGGCTAAACGCACGGTAAACTGATGACGTCACAATCCTTTCTTTTTTAGCGCCAGGCGAGAGGGCAAGTTAGACATTTTTGATATCCCCACAAAGCCTTTTTTTCTGGGTATTGCGGGGAAGGAAGGGTTGAGGGGTGGGGGAGAAGGGGGGCGTCATTGGTGCGTTGTAAGTGCAGTCAAGCCAATGCTACAGCAATCCATCATGGCGTAATAATACACTGGAAGCAGCTATTGGAAATTCTTATTAAACGATCACTTTTGGAAGTCTATTTAGCCTTTCTCTCTCTCTCTCTCCTCAGTTTTTTTTCTTTTGCTCAGGGTGAAAGGAAATATCTAACCCAGCGTCATGTGACATTATGGATGACATGAATGACGTGCAGCCTTAAAGCGACACTATGGCGACACGTCATGGTGGGAAGGCGAAGCTGGTGCTGAGTCCGTTAAACAGTGACTCGGCGTCACCAGTACCACTGGCCCAGTGGCCTAGAAATGACAAATCCAGGGTTTCCTTTTTCATGGATATATGAAACACTGATTGAATAGAAAGTTTAATGAGGTTGGCCTATAGCGGTTAAATAACACAATATTGTTAATATCAGTAAGCGATCAATTACACGGCTATCTTTGAAGTTACTGTCCTCGTTATGAATGAGGGCATTTTTCGTCTTACATTCTTGAAGTGGCTCTCTTCTCCGAAATGATAGCTTTTGCTCTCATCGTCCTCGTTACCAACTTTTTTTTTTCTTTGAAGCTGATGTAAGCTAATTTTGCTCCTTTCCAGCTGCTGTCAGGCGACTACTGTTATTTGAACAATGAAAATAACACGCGCTTCCCTTTCCTTACATCTTTAAAGACGAAAAAGAAGAAAAAAATCTGTTCACTTTTTCTTTGAAAAAAATCCAGGTATATTTTCTTCACTAAAAATTCCAAGCATCACGAGAGATGCAAGATGACATCTACTGAAAAACTTCTGTGAAGGAAACGGGTTAGAAATTTCAAACGAATGCAAGGTACAACTCTCAACGTAAAACCCTTTCTATAGCACATTTTGGGACAATGTGGTGTATCTGTCACAAGTGACAGTTCTCCTTAAACACCGTGAATACAAGCCATCGTCGAAGGCGCAAGACCCCAACCCGGACACATCAAGTCGCCATTTTGCCAATTTTTTTACCGATTTGAAAAATAACACGACTTCAATATATATATATTTTCACTGTGCAAGGTAGCATATGCCTAGGAATAATAGTTTCGGAGATCTAGCGTGGAAAGCACCCAAGTCTTACATTGCAGTTATCTCAAAAGATCACATTTTTTTGACAAGTCGCCATTTTGGCAATTTTTGGCCGATTTGAAAAATAACACGATGTTGCACAACTTCAATATATATATTTTCACCGTGCAAGGCTGCATATGCCCAGGGTCAATAGTTTCGGAGAACTTGTGTCTGAACAAAACAACATCCAAAGTGTGACACATGGACGGACAGACGGACGGCTCGACAGACAAACGGACGGACGGACGGACAGAGGGCAATCCTATAGACTACCCCCCCCCCCCGGGCTCGCTCGATTGGGGTCTAAAAAATGAAGGTTAGTGGTTAGATAAGTAGAAGGAGGGGGGGGGGGGGGGTGTTGATGAACAGCGGCGGACCGAGGATTCCTAGGGGCACGGTTCATAGCGAAAACCGGACGTCAAATTCCAGGATTTTGAAGGACATTTGGAGGTAAAATTCAAGGATTTTCAAGGATATTTGCAGTTGAAATTCCAGGATTTTCAAGGATATTTTGAAATGAAATTCCAGAATTTTAAAGATTTTTTCCAAGAACTTAAATACATTTTAAATTCAAGAATGGCGTTTATCTGTACTTCTAAACCAAAAAATTCGATTATCTATGTGCACATTATATTTTTAAATCATACACACAGGAAATATAGGTATATTTTATAAATTAGAAAAAATTAATTACGAGTTCCGAATTCCAGGATTTTTTGTCAGATTCCAGGATTTTCCAGGATACTTGAAGGATTTTGCAGAATTCCAGGATTTTCCAGGAGTTCGCACAAATGTAACCGTTCGAATAAAGTCCTGGAAATGATGAGCCAGCTGTGTCCATTACGCGAGGAGACGCCGCTAGATGTGTCATGTGATCACGAGATATTGCGAGATTTGTCGGGAGATGACGCGGTGTTCTGGTGATAATTAGCAGCTTGGCTGGCGCTACTTTGATAAAAAGTGTGCAGAGTTCAACTACATAACACGAGTCGTTGCCTCACTAAATTATGGAAAAAAACTGCATTGATTGCGAACCTCTTGAACAGAGAAGGATCCAGTGTGTTCCAACAGCTGAGGAGGCTAAAAGAGTGAGGGTGCCCGGAGTGATGTCAGCCATGCGCTGGAGGACGTATATACTGAATGAAGAGCGTGACTGCACAGTCACCCTCACCTTTATCCCTTTAAAAGCCATCATCCGTACGCAGAAACCACCGTTTTAGACAGAAGGGGACTTATACAGAGAAGCCCTTCAGCTCAGTGTGTAGGGTTCAATTACATAACAACTACAAGCATTCCCTGGAACATTCGATTGGCAGGATAATTCTTTTTTCTTTTTTTTTTTTTTTTTGGTAGCAGCGGCTGTTTGACTCATGTCTTACTTTTGGAATCTGACCCTCGCGGGCACATCCTGGGGCGTGTCGACTTCATCCGGGAACTGCTCCTGCTGCCGCGCCTCTTTGTACTTCTTCAACATGGCCGCTTCTTCGTCCATATCCATGGCGTTGTCGTAGCGCACTTCCTCTCCCCATTTCACGGAGATCTATAAACAAATAGGCACAAAACGTCACTTCCTCTCCCCACTTCACGGAGATCTATAAACAAATAGGCACAAAACGTCACTTCCTCTCCCCACTTCACGGAGATCTATAAACAAATAGACACAAAACGTCACTTCCTCTCCCCACTTCACGGAGATCTATAAACAAATAGACACAAAACGTCACTTCCTCTCCCCATTTCACGGAGATCTATAAACAAATAGGCACAAAACGTCACTTCCTCTCCCCACTTCACGGAGATCTATAAACAAATAGGCACAAAACGTCACTTCCTCTCCCCACTTCACGGAGATCTATAAACAAATAGACACAAAACGTCACTTCCTCTCCCCACTTCACGGAGATCTATAAACAAATAGGTCAAAACGTCACTTTCTCTCCCCACTTCACGGATATCTATAAACAAATAGGCACAAAACGTCACTTCTTCTCACCATTCCATGAAGGTCCAAAAACAGACACAATTTGCCATTTCCTCTCACGACACCTAGAAACACAGGCCATTATTTCCTCTCCTCGTCCATAAGCTATTCAACTTCATGTGAATTTCTTTGGAAAATACCAATGCTAAATCGCCAACTAACGAACAACACAAAACAGCGATGAGGTGCACTGAAGCACATTAGATTTCTAAAATGGCGCACTTGGAAAACAAATCGCTGCTTGCATTTCACACGACGCGTCTCAGATTCGTATCAATATGGTAATAAATGCGTCCATTATTCATGCGGTATCTTCGAACGCATAAGAAACATCGAAACACATCCATGCCTTTATTGGGTCAAAAGTACATAGTCAATGGTCTTTTGAGAGTAGTATAATACCGTATAAACCACTGTTGAACTTTCACCAAAAAATACTATATATTACATCAAGGCATCTTTGTTTTGACAAAATATGTTCCTCCGCACCTGCAATCTTACGCAAAGTCTCGAAAAAAATGCGCTGATCTATATATGGAAATGTCGTAGATTTAGTAGTATAGTATCTCGTCTAAACGAAAAAAAAGCATTGAAACGTACTTGAAGGAGCCATTTTAGTTCCGGGAAGACATTCATTGAAACAGTAACACAGAAATCACACCAAAGATTTCTACTTTTCAGAAAACATACAAATTGATAAAAAATACACAAAAAAATGTATGTCAAAAATAAAAACAATTGCAATGTATGTGTTCTTACTTGCCAATTATTTTTCAAATGAAATTCGAAATAGATGTGGTGCATTAATACTGAGATCAGAAAGCCTTTAACTGGAAGCAAAACGGCGAGTTAAGCGCTGCTAAGACCGGTGTAAGGAAACGTTTTGACCCCCAAAATAAATCGACCCCCCGGTCGATTTGTTTTAAAACAAACAGACCCCCCGGTCGATTTGTTTTAAAACAAACAGACCCCCTCCCCCCCTGAAATGTTTTAACCTTCTTATTTTTCGTTGATTTATTTATTTCTTTCCACATATGGCCACCTTATTACTTTCTTTAATCGAAATAAAAACTATATCTATGAATAACAATTTATTTAGCAACTAACATCCACATTTTCAAACACGAAAACACTTCCAACACCACTAACATACAGTCACCAAAAAATCTGTCCAAGCTCAATAATGGCATTTCAATGGCTCAGAATAATAATTTTCTACATCAAGAGGTAGAAAATACTTAAAATAGTATTTAAAAACCATATGCACCTTTTTTACTTCCATTTTATATCTAAACATGATTCTTTGGAGTGGGGTCATTTTATTATAGGGGAGGTCTGTTTGTTATGGCGGGCTTTCCTAAGCAAATCCATCGGGGGTCTGTTTGTTTTAGAACATATCGACCGGGGGGTCGATTTTTTTGGGGGTCAAAACGTTTCATTACACCGGCACAAAACTTGACCACACTGGCAACCGTCGGACGACAACTATCGCCTCTTGTTAATGACAGTCATGGCCCCAGCGGCCTGTGTCACTCTTTCAAATTTATTTTTACTGTAATATTTTTTTAAAAAAATATTACTACTTTTTTCATTTCTGTAAGTCGTGCTGAAAACATTTCACTCGAAGCATGTGAACATGTCTTCTGATACCTACAATATCAATATTTGAAAATATTTTCGCGTTGCGTTTCAAGTTACGCTCCTTATTATTCTCATTCTTTCTCCTCAGACTCAGTTTTTTGAAATTTTAAACAAACACGTAATCAGAAGTTGCCTTACATATTTTTATTAAACTCCAATTTTGTTTAAATAAAATATCAAGGGTTTTTTATAGAATAAAAAATCACTAAACTCTTTAACATTAACTACTGGTAACAAGTAGTTCATACCAGTAGTTACTAAAACAACAAACCTGGCCGGAATGCAGTCAGCATTGCTAGACATTGAATTCCTCAGTTCGCAACTCTCACTAGAACGTAAAAATGGTTCGATTGGTAGAAACTTACTTAAAATCAAATGTGCTACATTTTCAAATACCTTTAATTTTTATTTATTTTTTAAAACACTCTTAATGTGTATATTTACAGTCTCGAATTCCTCCTCATCTTCTTCCGCAACATGTTCTTTGCTCTCCTCCTCTTCCCCTTCTTCGCTCTCTCCATCATCCTCCATTTCCATGTTCTAAAAAACACAGAAAATTTATATTTTTAATTTTCGTTTTTGTTTTTTATTACGAGGGTGGAAGATGCTCACCATGTAGGCAATGCTAGGGGAGAGGAAGGGAGGGGAGGGTAGGGTAGGGTAGGGTAGGGGAGGGGAGGGGAGGGGAGGGGAGGGGAGGAGGAGGAGGAGAGGGGAGGGGAGGGGAGGGGAGGGGAGGGGAGGCGAGGCGAGGGGAGGGGAGGAGGAGGAGAGAGGAGGGGAGGGGACGGGGGGGGGGGGGAGGCGAGGCGAGGGGCGATAGAGGTGGGGACGGGCAGGCGCATGATTTTCACTCATCTACAGAAGGATATATGTCCTATAATTGTCAATAAATAGAAGACGTTAAAGCGCTGATACTGAAATGAAAACACGAACATGCGCGGACATACAGACAGTCCGTCAGACATCGCCGATCGCATATGTCACTGCAAAGGGAAGGACAAAAGTTTCCGAGATGTAATACAATTCTGCCTTGCATACAGTAAAAAAAAATACACCCCGTCACAGCGGTCAGGAAAACAGAGTGGGAAATGAACTGCAAATGAGTTGAAACATTTAATCATGGCATGAACCGATCACCAAATACAAAATCTCTCATATTTGTATGACATTTTGCCGCTTGAATTAAACGGAACACTGTTATTGCTTTATCTGTTTGTTTGTTTATTTGTTTTTGCTCTTATTTTTGAGATCTCGATGGAAGGAATGTTTCTTTGCTGCTGGTCCAGCTGTCCCCCATGTATTTGTGCCCTGCGCGCTGTTTGTGGGAAAAGCCCGTACCTTGTAAAGCTTCACTCAGGTAAAAAAAAATGCAATCACGCAAGGTATCAACTAATAAATTACTACAGTGATCTACTTAAAACACCTTCTTTCTCTAAAATTTCATAAAATTTTCATATTCTTTGCGTTCAATGAGACAGAAATTTAATTTCGACGACACACAATGTCACATTTTTTTAACCGTAAAAAATGAACTTGAAAACAACTTGTCCCATGCACATGATGTTTTGCTAAAGGGCACCAGGCAAAAAGGCGATAAAGTAACGTGGCTCTAGAAACACATTTCACTTAAAAAAAGCAGTGTGTTGCTTGGACAGTCTTTGTTATTTTAACACCAATGTTTAACATAAATAATACATTGATTAAATTTTCAAAATCTTTTAACATTTATTTGTATTTGCGTGCGAGTCATCTATTTTCGTTTTTTAACAATGCCTTTTCCCGTTAATCTAGTCTTTTTCAGTTCTTTTTTTTTATACTTTTCTGTACGTACGTGTCAAAGCGGCCCGGTGGAACTCTAAATCGTTTAAGAGACAAATAAACGGTGACAGTTGACACCGCTTGGCGGTACTCGCCCAAGTGCCCAAGCAATATTCACCGACTGCGAGCAATTTCATTTGCACCGACAAGCTGCCACCCGCCCTCGCAGTTCCTTGTATAAATCACAGCACCAGCATTACGCAATACTTTCCATGACACAGTTTCGCCCTAAAGAATTTGGGATGTCTCAAAAGCGTGTCAAACTTTCTTTCTTTTTTTTATGGGTGGGGGGGAGGGACGGGTATATATTGCTATAAATGAGCTTTGTTTTCTCAGTTAATCGCATGAACTGGTGGACTTCAAACAGGTGCAAAAAAATCAATATCTCGGTTCTAGTCCCTTCGCCGTTAAACTTACACACGGATCGAATGATAGAAACTCTGCACGCCTCCGCACCAACCAAATGACAGAAACTCTGAACCGCCCCCTCCCAACCGAATTACAGAAACTTTGACCTCTGCCCTCAACCAAATGACAGAAACTCTGAATCCTCCCTCCCTCCAACCGAATGACAGGAAAACTGAACTACACTCTTCCCAACACTGAACCACCCCTACCCCGACCTAACTGTACGCGGAAGAAAACAATATTTATGAAGTATCGATATGTTTGAAGTATCTTGTTTACATAGGAATTAGCTGTTGAAGATGGCTCCTACAATGACCAAAGTTGAGAGCATTATCTTGTTGTCACTTCACGACATTAGCCTCATTTGTGCAGTATTTTCTTCTCCTTGATTTTTTTTTATTTAACACGCAAACCTATATTCGTAAAGTGTACCAGCTATATTTAAAGCAACAACAATTCTAATCTAATCTTATCTATGGAAATCGAATTCCACGCAGTTACAGCAATGACAACACAGCACTGGTATGTCGTCACTAGGCTAGAGAGTCGTTGTCATGTTGACTGCTGAGTGCTGACAGTCACCATGACTTGAACGTCAACTTGTCGATTCCTCATCAGTAGTTTGCCAACAATCGAAATATTTTACTAGTGAAGATCCAGAAAATCTGTCACTACCTGGCCAATCGCAGCATAAAAAGCTTTAGTCTTAATAAATAATTATTGTCAACAACTTGTCAGTTTGACATTACAGTCCATATTATGTCGGTAGCTGAAGTAATAAATGCAGCGTTGTAGAAACATCATTCGACTATACTTTGTCTAAAGATAGTCAAAATTTAATGATGAAGTTAGTCAAAGCTTGATGAAGCTCTTCTGAATAAGATCCCTTCTCAGCCTCATCACTCCTACAGAGCTATGGAAATTTTTACTCCAGGAGGTGGGGGTGGGGGTTGGGGTGGGGGTGGGGAGGGCGTGATTGCTGTCCTACAAAACATCATTCTCAGCCAAGAGACAGAATACTCTGACCTTCAAAGCGCAAGCGCAGTTCAAGAAGAGCCCAGTACACGCACGCCATGTAAACAGTCTAAAGAGGTTCTTCGCCTTTCATGGACATCTTACAAAACAACGCTCTCTGCAAAAGGGAGACAGCGAAGCTGAGTGGTGGGGTGGGGTGGGAGGGGGAGTGGGCAGTGTCACCCACGATCAGATCTTCGCATCGTATTGCTGTGACAAGTAACGTCCGGTCACTTATGGCTCACATAGTCCCCTAAATGATTTTTATTTCCTCTGCTAGATAACAGATCGGAAAAGCTGTGTGGAATTCCTACAGGAGCTTAGAGGTGGAGACTAATTAGGGCAGGGGCAAGAGGGGAATCCTCGCGACGGCTGTGACGTCACTGCGCGCCTGCCAGTTACTTGCGCTGTATCTGCACACGCCTGTCATCTCGCCACTAGGAATTATCGTGTTTATTGGCAGTAAGAATGTGAGGAAGGATATGGGCCTCTTGACTTGCATTAAACAACTGTTTCTCCTAAGTATGTGTTGCGATGGTCAATGCTTTCCCAAAGATAACGACGCGGTGTGATGTATCTTTTCTATTCACTGAACAAGATACATGCACACATACTCTTCCAGGTCTGAAAGGCCTGAAAAGTCCATTGCGTATCATCAGCAAAACAATCTCCATAACATCCATGTTTAACACGTTTAATACAGCGTTTAACACGGCTCAATTCCGCGCATGGGCAAATACGACAACCGTACTCTATCGTCTGCAGCTGCAAGTGTACCACAGCTGTACTGCTGCTTGGACGACAATGGAACTGGCAGAAACAGGTCCGGAACGTACTGCTCAGCTCAGCCCTAGTCCTGTAAACTTGTGGTGCAGTGCTTATTGGGGGGGGGGGGGGGGGGGGTCGCACACCAAACCAGCACTCACGGAATACAGTGAAACCCGCAGTGTTCGTTTTCATTGTGCGAGCCATGGCTTCGGTTTGCACAGACCTTAAAAAAGCGAACCCCAGGAGGGAAATGAATGGTACTACATGGCGATTTGAACCTACACCACAGCGATTCGTCGTCACTTATACACTTATTTCTATTTGCTTGGTTCTGCTACGTGAAGCACGAAATTGGACAATTCTTTAATCTTCCTGCATCGGAGGTTAATTTACTCACAATTACGACCTGGATAAAAAAAATACAAACATGCCATGAACATTACGCAACTCCGGCATACCAGAACTACAATAAATACAACTCAGTGCAGTAAAACATCCCCAAACACCTGATAGACATTTCACAGTGATTATCTCCATCATACGCTGATTCATTTTCTCGGTTACGTACACATATACTTGTTATACTTCACTCACTGGAACAACCTGTGCACTTACATCAGTGTATTCGGGAAAAAAAATTCACCAAAACATTCTTTGTCTTGGTTCACAAAAATTATTATCCTTCCCCTTGTCACGTGATTTCAAGAAGGTCAATTTACTTCAATCACGTGGTACGGCAAGGGCCGTTAAAACGGAGCTGACAGAGTTTCTGGAACCGTGCCCCAAGCGATATTCTGGAAGCCCTTAGGCGTTTCCAGGAGCTGTCTGCCCAAAAGCAGTGCGGGTATATTCGTGGCTGAAGCCTACACCTGATTTTAAACCTGTGGTACTCCATTAGGTGAAACTTTTACTGCACCTTTGCACGGCGAAAGAAAATCACACACGAATCAAAAGAAACACGAATCAATCTGAACCTACTTAGTACCATAAAATTACTTTTATAAATCTGATCTGATTTTGTTTTCTCGCTTGGTTAAGTTTTTTTCTGACAAATAACACTTTTTGACTGTGTAAGGGCATATCAGAAATAAGCAGTGCTTAATCAATTTCAGAAATCTATTACACACTTTAACCGATTAACAAACAATTCAGACAATGCGAAAATACACAACGTTGCTGTGTTAACATCCGTCTTGAACCAGCGCCTACAGTTACTTAATCGATCAATCGATCACGATTCATCACAATACGTGTACTTTCAATGACATTCCGAAATTTGACAAAGTGAAGTAAGCGCGGCAACCTGGACGCTATCGTAATTTTCCCAGAAAAAAATTACGTGTTATACCATTGATTAAACAGCATCCGGTTGTCCTACAAAACCCTTTATTTGCAAGTTAGCATCTTATATTATAGCAGTTTTGTTGCACTTGCGTCAACACTGTAACGAGAGATAATCGGTCGATTAAGGCACACTCTTTCTAAACTTGTTTATAGTACTAATCGCCAATTCCTTGACCAGCAAGCCAAACGTAAATCTTTATTGCGTATCTCTGCGCCAAAGATTTGGCCAAGGCCACTACCTAAAACAACAGAGGCCACTGAAATATTTTCGCCATTATTTTCCCGCCGACAGATTAGTGGTGTTTCGAGTGGTTGTAATCTTCATATCTATGCGACCCTCAAGTGCCTTTAAGCTCCCAGAACTTAACAACGTCACTCGCCCAATCAGGACTTTTACGCAACGCCATATTTTCTCTTCGAAAGTTACTGCTCTGGCGACAGGCCCTGACAGAATGGTCTCGCAATGCTGCGAAAAAAAGGTAAACATGTTTATTACAGAATTTACCTATTTTGAAGTTGCTTCTAATCTTTGGAGTTCAGCTCACAAGCCTCTAAGATTTTTAAAGTTTGAATGGCAACTCCAAAAGAAAAGACGCACAGAACATTGATAATTGCTTAAGAAGGCCTCCTCCTCCTCTTTTATTAATTTTTCCGTTATAATGTCCTGTCTGTTGACATTTTGCTTTTCGACACTTGATCTCGTGATGTTTCCTACGCACTGAGAAACTTTATCTAGTAATAACTGTTTTGGGGGTTTTTCTCAAGAGTCCTTATTTTTCTATCTTATTCTTATGTTTTCTTCTATTAAACCAGAACCTTTTCTTAGCTCTCAGCTCATCACAACTGATTTATTTTTTTTTCACCTGCTCGCTTGAATAACTGAAGCCCCGTCCGAAAGTAATCAACTACTCCACAGATCACCGCTCTTTCATCTCTTGCTCTTGTGTTAAACGATGAGCGTTCTTGTCTTGTTAGCCGTTCGTCTTTAAGTACGTCCCTCGCGCATCACCACACATAATGATATCTCACAGCCGGCATCTTTTTTTTTTTTTAGCCTTACGGGCCAACCCAGCGTCCTTCTATTCTTAAACATTGGGGTTATTGCGTCATATGACGGTTGTTGTTAGTGCAAAAAAATTAATAATCTACAAAACTAATAAATCAGTAAATGGATAATTCGTAAAATATTAAATTTAACTGGTACGGTATCACGACTTGCGCTACAATCCGGGACAAACCCCTTGTCTGGGACAACAATTCAGAGAAATCGCTTCATACCGGATACCTCCAAAAGCCGTATAAAAGTACCAAGAAACTAAACTGCAAACATTACTTACAGCATCTAAACACAATACAAAGAGAGAAACCGACCATGGACTGAAACACTAATACGTTTCGAAGTATCTCCTTCACCTTTGTTTTTAAAAACTCAAAACAAAATGTGACATTAAAAATGATTTTGAAGAAGTACAATATGAGACAGTTGGGCCTCAAATTACTGATATAGCCGGTGTTGGCTTCTCAGAAGCTCTAGCAGAGGTCCCTTGCGACCAGTTCCGCGCCGTTCAACAAATGGCAACTCCTTTTATCTAGAGGTTCATGAAAACCGTGGCTGGGGGGGGGGGGGGATAGTAAAATGCTACACGTAGTTATATCCCATGCATTTAATACAGGGGTCACATTTTTAAAGTGAATCTTTGTGAAAAAAAACATCTTTAAGCTTTTGTACATTCCACGCATATCGAATCTTTACTGAACAAGATTTTTTCCTCGGATTTTCAAAGCCATCTCCCATACAGGTTAAAATTCTGCTTCAACAAAGATAAAGGATACGACACTATTGAAATGATATTTCAGTTTTAAGATACGACCTTGTAGCTATCATTTATATATCTTGTGAGCTGATCATAATATATTATACGTAGTGATAAAATGAATGACATTTCGCAGTAATTGCTATCTCAAACGCTAATCATCCCCATATCAAATCATACCTTCGATTTTCTTTTATAATTCCATAACTAACATGTACATAATGCATTCTTTGCTAAATGAAGCAAATTCAAATGAAAGGTCTTATCACAATCTCGGTTTTATGACTGAACTGCAGACAGGATAGATTAGATATGAGCATCGTGATTATGAAAAGTATGCTGAAGACGTAATGAAATGCCAATGCGAATCGTCATTGTCTTCTATGATGTTAGACGAGATCTCGTTATAACCACAGCTGAAATCTCGCGACATATAATATATAAATAAGTCGAAAATCTGAGAGCATCCTACAATACCATATATATTCGCAAATTCGTTCCACAATCACCCGAGCTGTTCAAATTACTGAATGTACGAGTAATCAGTTTAATAAAAATAAAAACCATTAAAAATACCCAATACCATCGGTGAAGCGCTGAAACGAAATTACCGTAATTAACGACATCTTATATGCTGAGTTTTCGTTCAAAACACCTTTATCCCGTTAAGTGAAATAGGATCGGCTCTAGCTGTAAATTTTCTGCAAAACTAGGTCATTGTTTCTGAACCCTAGGCTTAGTTTTGAAGAACCCATTAGAGGCTGTCCGAACTGACCAGCATCAAACCTTTGTCTCAAGACCGGATGAGGACAACGTACTCTGTAGATTTCGCACATTTTACCCAATAGAAAACAACACCATAAACTGTACTACAAATCGCAAAGAAACTGAGACTTTGAGACCAAAAAGATTTAAAAACATCCTGTACGTCAGCATTGCCGTTAAAAGCACAGGTAGTTTTTTTCAAATTCAGACCATCAGTATGATCATAAGTAACCATACCAAAAATTCCTACACATACTTTACAGACTGATTGATTAATTGGTGATATCAATTGGTTTTCGGTTAGAAAACAACGGATTCCTGACTTACGCGTTCTACACCTTCGCTAACATAGCTAACTATAACCTATAACTATAAACATAGCTAAGTATGGAGCAAATTGCCGAACAGTTGGCGTGCGCGTGCCACGCACGGTATCCCTGTCTCTGGGACATAGCGTTGAGATGTAGGCGGGGCAAGCGTGGCTCCCAGGGAACCGCCCACTGCTCAATGGATACCTGTACAACCCGCTTTTTCATTTTTATTTATTTATTTTTTTTTTTTTGAGATTATTTCAGTGTGAACTGTGATAATCGCCGTTTGGTGCCAAGAACTCTGGGCATTGCCATGCTGCATTTTGTCAACAGAACGTGGTGCGAGTCACGCAACGAGATGTGCGAGCGGACCATGTGCACCTGTGGCTGAGATATTAGAGGATGAGTGGTACTGATAGTGATACTGATACTGATAAGGTCGAACCATATGCATGAGTGGGCTAGATATCAGACGGAACCATGTTCAAGAGTGATCCAAATGTACGAAAAATCCATATGCACGAGCTGCCAAGATATGAAGGAACCATATGCTCGAGGGGCCCAGATATCACAGAACCATATGCCCAAGTGGCCCAGATATCACACAACCATATATCGAAATGGCCCAGATATCACAGGAGCATATGCCCAAGTGGCCCAGATATCACACAACCATATGCCCAAATGGCCCAGATATCACACAACCATATGCCCAAGTGGCCCAGATATCACACAACCATATGCCCAAATGGCCCAGATATCACATAACCATATGCCCAAGTAGCCCAGATATCACACAACCATATGCCCAAATGGCCCAGATATCACACAACCATATGCCCAAGTGGCCCAGATATCACACAACCATATGCCCAATTGGCCCAGATATCACACAACCATATGCCGAAGTGGCCCAGATATCACACAACCATATGCCCAAATGGCCCAGATATCACACAACCATATGCCCAAGTAGCCCAGATATCACACAACCATATGCCCAAATGGCCCAGATATCACATAACCATATGCCCAAGAGGCCCAGATATCACACAACCATATGCCCAAATGTCCCAGATATCACATAACCATATGCCCAAGTGGCCCAGATATCACACAACCATATGCCCAAATGGCCCAGATATCACACAACCATATGCCCAAATGGCCCAGATATCACACAACCATATGCCCAAATGGCCCAGATATCACACAACCATATGCCCAAGTGGCCCAGATATCACACAACCATATGCCCAATTGGCCCAGATATCACACAACCATATGCCGAAGTGGCCCAGATATCACACAACCATATGCCCAAATGGCCCAGATATCACACAACCATATGCCCAAGTAGCCCAGATATCACACAACCATATGCCCAAATGGCCCAGATATCACATAACCATATGCCCAAGAGGCCCAGATATCACACAACCATATGCCCAAATGTCCCAGATATCACATAACCATATGCCCAAGTGGCCCAGATATCACACAACCATATGCCCAAATGGCCCAGATATCACACAACCATATGCCCAAATGGCCCAGATATCACACAACCATATGCCCAAATGGCCCAGATATCACACAACCATATGCCCAAATGGCCCAGATATCACATAACCATATGCCCAAGTGGCCCAGATATCACAGAACCATATGCCCAAGTGGCCCAGATGTCCGAGTGAACTTACATCAGAATGAGCCAGACCTGGGAGTGCACCAAAAGGGACATATCTGAATGACATTAGCCACATCAGTCTTAATAACTACCAAGAAAGTCAATGAACCCACAAAGTAAGGCATCGGTTCAAAAGACTGTGCAATCGCAATTCTACAGGTAGAAACTCAGCGTCAGAGCTGATCTCAGAATCTCACTGATCTCACAATGCTCCATAGCGCTGGATAAGGAACCCTGGAAAGCAATAAATACATCACAGGCTTCCCTTTTGTTTCAGCCAACCCGAATTCAATTTCCCCTTCTTTAAATGGTTATTTTTGCCCCTGGATTGGCATTATCGGGTTTAAATAATTGCCTTTATTGCATCTTATAGACAGTCCTTTTAAGCTTATTTCAAGCAGATTTGGAAGGGAGTTAACCAGCAATTTTTCGTAGTCTGTGAACCACATCGTTTCTGAGCTAAAACCCTCTGTGTATTAAGAAGACCCGCCATGTTTTACCACTCGGCATTTGTGGGTTTATACCATTCCGGCAAAAGAACTGCAGGTGTGGCGAAGCCAGAAACTACTTGACTTACAATAAAACTAATGCGTTCTTAACAATTAACTGACTCATTTGTTTACTTTTTTTATCTGCCTTTTTCTCTGACCTTTGAATGCAGAAAGTGCAGAGAAATAACGTTCCACAATACATATGGGTCACAACTGAACAAAAAATACATAATCACACACAAATGATCCAAGTTAATCCGACAATGGCAGTCAAAAAGGCAGCATATTTAATGTAAATAAGTTAGACACCCACAATACATTCTTGTTTGCACCTCAGGAATACGATCTCCTAAGAAAAATACTTTTCCAAAAAGACTGTTTCGGTGGGCTTTTGTTTATTTCTGACTGATTTCACTAAGCGTATCGTGACTGATTATGGGTCAATGTGAGTGTAGAAAAGAACAAGTTGTATTGATACACTATTTGTTATCTATGACAGACATTCGTTTTATTTCAAGGGGTTTTGAAAGCTTCTTTATCTGTTTACTGAGATGAATACTTGCATAAGTAATTTTGCAAAACGCCATAGAAAAGTCGTGGCGTAAAAAAAAAAAAAAAGGATAACTGCACGCCAGTGCTCGAAACCATGCTAAAAGTCCGTCCGTTTTGAAGTCATATTGCTGTACGTTCTAGTACGCCCAACGGTCCGAGTGTCTGCCGTTTACGATTTCTACGGCCTACAATGGATATTACGCATAAGATTCAACATGTACTTCAAAATTAACACTATGCCGAGGTCAACAGTCCATGGGGTCATCTATGCAAGATGTACTACGCTCAATGCCCACTTATGCCAAAGAGACCCTATGCCTGTGACTGTTAAAGGCATTAGTATTATTTGCATATTACATAAAATTACAGTTTTCTATTACTGCTGAACCTAGAAAACAGGGCTATGCTGGAACCACACCAAAGTGGTCCTTTACCGCTGTGGCCGTATTTTTAACGTTCTTCTATCACAGAACCTAATTTTTTTCGGTTTTATCGTAAACTAGTTCTATTTCCGAGGTGGTCCCATTTGCGAGGTGGTCCGAGGTGCTCTCCTGTATCCTTTTTGTCTAACACATCCTAATGACCGTTGTTACAACATTTCAGATACATCAGAATCCATGGATAGCGGTAAGGGGAAGGGACCTAGCACAGCGCCTGGAGTATGAAAGACTTAAAGCATAGCCTTTCTAATCACGTGTAATGCATTTATAAAAGTATAAAATTTATTGCTATCAAATGGCGCGGTTCTTACTACACCCACGAACTAAAAAATAGTGAAGCTATATCGACAGTTTCGCCTGTTATTTCTTTCTTATTTTAAAGTTCCTTTAAAGTAATTTCACATTCGACGCAGCCCTAATATCATCTAATATAACGGAAAATTCAACAGCTACGTTTCTATCCAATCATGTCAGTTCTTCCAGGCTTGGCCTTAACGTTAACATAAAATCACCGGTGCCTCGTAACTGGAATAATTATTTGGAACACTGGTGTAACTGTTACGCGAGTGCATTTTGCGCTTTAAGCCACCAAAAACAAATCTGAAGGAGTTTTACACAAGAAAACAAGCGCGTTTTGCTCAATTTTGGGTGTTTTTGATTAATTATTGATGCTCGTTTTCATTTTAATGTAAGATTTCGGAATCGGATAAAAAATGTTTAATTTGTAAGTTTGACTTGGCCTCGGATCTCTTAAGTAACTGACATTTATTTACCTGATTCCATTTTCATAAAATACCAAGTGTCAAACGCAGAGTAACTTTCAGTGATAAACAACTTCGGAAACTGTCCTGACTTTTTTTCTTATATGTCAATATCATCAAATAAAGATATAAATATAATATCAAACGACCTTTACCATAAATAAGTTGATATATTGCAATGGAAACAACTAACAAACATGCAATATTTTCCCGCCTTTTTTGCTGGCCTTTAAACATGGAAAATTAGACGGATAAATCAAGAACCTTGAAATATGAATGGATAATTTCTAATCAAGTTATGTCGAGAAAAAAATAGATCATTTAATTGCTCCCTTGAACCGTATTAAAAGTTTTAAAAACCACAAAGCAAAATGAATGCACAAAGTTAGCAAAAAGGAAGCAAAAATCATCAAATGACGTCTTCTATCACAAAATAAAACTAAAAAAAAAAAAAAAAAGAAAAACAAATCACAATAACCGATTTTAAAACATATTTCGTGCAAAAGAGGTGTTATCTAGAAAGAGACCGTACGTTCTTAAGATCTAGGCAACACCGGTATGTCGGTTTAGTGGAGTCCGTGATAAATAAATCAAGCTATTGTACTTAAGTAGTAACTTAACGCCACTACAAATACAGCTAATTTTAAAATATCGAGCTGATTAAGACCGTAAATGGGAGTAAGTGCATCGCTTATCACGGATTATTGGTTTTCTCTTCAGCTAAAAACAACGAGGTTTAATGTGGCAGAAACTCCAGCCTGTGGCTACGTTTAACGGGTCTGGAGTGACATTCTGCTCTGTCCTTATATTTAAGGACGTCCTTATTCTTGAGATTAGATGGTTCTTCCTTAATTTTTATCCTTATTTTTAAAAGACTTTGTTAAGTTTGAGGATAGAGCAGAATAGCTTTTTTATCCTTATTTTTAAAAATAAGGACAACTTTAAAAATAAGGACAGAGCAGAATACCACTCCTGTCCCACTAACCTCCGTGTGTTTTGCTAATGGCAGTGATAAGATTGGGAATTTTTTAATTTAACTGTGCCATAAGAGATTAACAAAAGGTTATAAATGGATGCCCACTTCACGCTCTTGTAAAACTGGATATGACTTTTACAAGTTCATGTAAGGATAAATAATCCCACAACTTTGGTTTACTTGGGACTTCTCAGCCGTAAAACAAAGGCTCGATCTGGCTTGTGTATCTCTCCCTCCAGCAGGCGGTCACGAAGTGTAACGCCTTGGTTCCTCTGTGTATCTCCAATGCATTGCTAAGACTTGCAAACAACACAGCCCTCAGGATTGCAGCGATGGAAAGGAGCAAGCTTTAGTGGGCCGCTCTCTCCGCGACACACCAACCCACGTGTGTGTGTGCGTGCGTGTAACCATCACTCGCCACACTGACCACAAGATACAGCATATCAGATTAAGGGAGATCAACACGGATAAAATGACACTGGTCATATCTACGAACCCTCTTCAGTCCATGGTGACATTAAACTGCGAGGAAAGGAAATGAGAGAGTGACGCATGCCGGGATAGCTCTACACCTTCAAGACAGCGTCTATATAACTACACAGTGTCGTAATATATGGTTATATGGTTAGCAATTCAGTGTGTAGTGCTGAGAGACGGGTGAGGAGAAAAAATATAAACGTGAAAATTTTCCAGGATAGGGGAAAAAAATCAGTCATAAAAAAGGGCACACAACAAAGTTGTAAATCTGAATGGACAAATCACCGTTATCAGAAAGAAAAAAAGACTAAATAATCAACTCAAAAAAAATGAATAGTTATCTAGAATAAGGCATGCCGCATTGTATGCCTAATTGAATTGACATAGTTTTCTTGTTGAAACTGTAGCTGACAATGAATGTGACATGTCTGTCATTTCTGAGTTGATTCGTGTGATAACGCGATCATTAAGAAACACAAGAGAATATAATTCATGTTCCATTGCGGATAGACCATTTTACCTGGGCATGGTTTTCACTCAGATACAGAATAACACATGAATGGGGAAGAAAAGCACTAAGAAACATACCCGCAGATGTCTCTTAACTGGCCAAAAGGTACTAGCAATCTGATGCGTGGACTTGCAGCTATTTCTCACTGATTGTTATTACAACACATAATAAAATGGGTTGGAGCTAATATGGATTAAAGCTAGGACGCACATTGGATAAAAAATGAAATGGAAAAAATTACAATCATTCATATTCAATCAGTCTGTTATTTAAAGCTCCTTTTTGTTTCGACGTTATAATTTTGATTTTTATTAAGAAAAAAAAAATTAGTACAAGATACTTTTGCAGAAGTGCATAAAATATTGTGAAGTTTTTCACAACAGTTCGCGGCCGGAAACGTTTACCTTACATGCAGCATGCAGTGTGTTGAAAAGGGAGGATATTGATTAAATTCGCCACATTAAATAAGTGACTTTTTTTTTTACAACAACGCTCACTCGCACGCAGTTAGCCAATCACTGACCCATTGAAAGAATTGCCCAGATTATACAGAATAATACATCAGCAATTGCTGCATATAACTTTCTATTATTGTATGACCAGTTGGGCAGTTGACACGAAAACGCAATTACCACGAGGGTCATTAAACAACACTGTGGTCAGAGTAAAACGCAAATAACGTAAATTCTGTTCGACAAATTAACCATCAAATATATTGAATTCCATGGACAGCTTTTGACTGCTTACACAAGTGACTATAGCTATACGGTCAGAGGCGAGATTAGTACGTTATTAAAGAAAGACCAACGTGTTCTGATTGGTTGGGAAACTGATTTCCATCTCTGAGGAACAAGCTTAAAGAATGTAAGAGCAGTAAATGAAGATATTGTATTGACAAAGCAAACAAAAACAAGATAAAGGATAAGTCATTCAAAATTCCAGTAACAAGAAAATATGCATTGGAGATAACTTTCAGGACATAAGTGCAACATCACGAGCTATGAGCAACATCAAGGTATGTAACTACGGGGACTAAGAACTCCGGCATATAAACTGCAAAACCTTTGATGATTTAACATCCTGCGGGCTCTCTACGGCAAAGAGTAAAGGAACTCTGAGAGAGATTAAAAGAATGTTCACAATGGATTTGCCCAGTGCATCAGCAGGCAGTAGCCTCACGTTGCTCGACTCAGAAATGCACCTGTATAATCTGACGAGCACCGCGCACGATCCGGGCGGAACGAGCCAGAGCTGGGAGAAAGCTCGGCCACACGGGGCCTTCATCGATGGCTCAGCGTACCACACACTCCTCAACGTCAGCCGGCCCGGCCCGCCCAGGCACTGGAACCTCACCGGCACCCTGGACGACACATACTTTGGTGCTATCAACTCCACAGAGGATAACACGTCGACTATCCACTACGACACGGCTTTCAGTGACGTCATGGGTATCTGGGTGACGGGTGTCTTCTGCCTGCTCGGCATGGCCGGTAACGCGCTCTCGTTCATCGTTCTCATGCGTGCCTTTGGACACTCGCCCATGTTCTTCGTCCTGCGGGCCGTCGCACTCAGCGACGCCATCTTTCTTTTCTCCGTCTTTGTCATTCAGACGTTAGTGAACATGTACCCGTTTACGGGCATCTTTCAGCTGTGTTATCTTTACCGCGGATACATTCAGTATTCCGTGTGGCCCATACTGATGATGATGCAAATGAGTACTGTGTGGCTGACCATACTGGTCTCCATAGAACGATATATAGCCATCTGCTTCCCGCTGAAAAGCGCCTACTTGTTATCGCTAGCGCGCATTCAGCGTGCAGTAGCCGCCGTGTTTCTCGTCTCAATACTCTACAACATACCTCGCTATTTCGAGTACGAAGTGGTCGCCGAAACATACATGAGCAAGAGCTCTATAGGCGACAACAAACTGTACCGGTACCTCTATATGTGTATTATGTACTCAATCATGTTATTTCTGCTACCGTTGGCGCTGCTCATCATTCTCAACCTCAAGCTCGTACTCGCTCTGCAGCAGGGCAAAAAACAGTGGCAAAAACTACACAGTCGCCAAAAGAAGGAGCAAACTTTAACCATAATTCCACTGACGATAGTATTAGTATTCTTCATATGCGCGACGCCCGCACTGGTTGTCAACATCATTGATTCGATGTATCCAAACATCTACGACATCAACTTCGTGCGCTTCCTCGTTGTGGCCAATCTCCTCGTGGTGCTCAACTCGGCCTGTAACTTCATCATCTACTGCATGCTGGGTAAGCGCTTCCGCACCAAGCTGCTGGAGCTCTGCCGCTGTCAGACAGGCAAGAAGCACAGCTACCGCGTCGTCCACCAGATCGTCACATCGCGCATTTCGGACGTATAGCGCCGCGCCATTCTGTCATTCCCATTTTGTTTTTTAACTGTGACGTCATTATTTATTATTGTCAAAGCCGTAATTCTTACGCTTTCTCTGCAGCGCCGTGTCACAATTTGGCAGTTGATAGACGGGGGGTGGGTGGGGGGTGTGATGGGGTGTTGTGCCCACAAAGGACAGGCTGAAAATGACACTTTCGTACTTTTGTCAGAACTGCCGCTCACTTTGCTTTGACAAAAATTTGGATATTCGGCATAAGGTTTCATTTTATTGCCGTATTTTTTGAAAGACTGTTGTACTTAAAATCACTGTTTCAGCATTAAGTTTTAGAAATGCCCATTGTTATGTGTTATTATTCATTGTATGCAAATATTAAGTACTGTGTTAAAGTAACTGTGAAAGAAAATATGCACTGCAGCTTTTAGTTTGAGAAATATTGCACTTGAATTTGAAAGATTATTTTAACGTTTTGTTCTTGAATTTTATAATATTTTTTTACCAATCAATAAAGTACTATTCTTAAACAATGACGAATATGAAACCACACTCTTCAAATGAATAAAAGCTATTTATTTCTATCAGTGCATCTGTGAAGTTTATTATTAGCATCATAATACCGTCCAGGTACGATAAAGTTTCACGTTTGCTTAGCACCATACAATCGTTGCAGTACCATAGAGTTTAAGCTTCAGTCAAGATAAAAAAAAAAACACTGAAAATGCAAGCCAACCCACCCCCCGCCCCCTAACCACCCCTGCTGAACGGGATTCCGATTAACTGTGAATCCCCTACATTGGTTGGCATTTGCAATTTTTTGGTTTGAATGAGTCGGCACACAGACGTTACAGCACGTCCACACACTACATTTTAATGTAAAATGAAGCAGAATTTTCAAAGGTCTAGACGGACTTACACAACCATGAATCGGCTCGTTTTCGAACACAGACGGGCCAGAAATTATGACAAACACATACGTGCGTCCTTAATAATCTCGGAGGGGTTGAAGTGCCAGAGGAGATCGGACCCTGGGGGGGGGGGGGGGGAGGGAGGTTTCGGAGGCTTTTAGCTACGCCACTTCATGATATAAATGCTGGAAAATACATGAAACCTTCCCTTATGGTTCCGCTTTATTCACTAACGCCGGCGTGAACATTTTCCACCATTACATAAACTGTGTATCTCTATTGTGCTTTTTTGTTCTCTAGAATGTCACTGGCCACCCTTAGTTTTTTTATGTTGTGGCAATATAATATTCTTCTTTGTATCTGAGTGAATTTTTATAAAATACTTAAGCCTGAAGCCCCCAGTGATAACTGTCCCTAAATACCCTTCAATCTTCTGAGTTAGTGGTTCAAAAAATGAAATTAATCCAAAGAATTTTACCCATGAACACCCTTAAGCAGGTAAGGCGTACATGCAGAAGTGTTCTGTTTCTTGGTTTTTAAATCAGATACACAAAAGAACAGCAGAGCTATTAATTATAGAGCGGTGAACAATATCATTAATTGTCTAGAATTAAAATCAATAAAGTAAATAATTTCAGTCTAGTGACGTAAAAGTAGGTAAGAAAAAAATCAGGCCAATTTTATTTTGTAAAATGCTTTGAAACTGAAGCACGCACGAATGAAGTAGAGGTCAACCCTTATTTACCACCACATTTTCGACATTATATGTGGAATTTATACATTTAGAAATAAGGGTAATTTTTCTTAATTTGCTACTAAGGAGATGTTCTTGTTATCATTTTTACATATCAGTTAGTTACGTAATATCTTATCAATAAAATTCACCGACACACCTACTCAGTAGCAAAATTTTAAAGGTTTTGGTGTCAATAAAAAACAGGATGACTTCTGGGATACAAGAAATCGTTCAAACTCCAAACGCTAATCAACCACGAGAAGATCTCCTAAATATAATGTCAATCTCATGCTCACTCCCTCCCACACGCACTTTCCGACTCTGCATACATAATGCATCCCAGTCTGTACAGGAAACTGCGGCATTTTTAAAGGGGAAAGTCAATAACCATTTCCCTTTCAACTGCTGTTTAATTTGACAACTATTAATTGATGAAAGGATAGCACTGAGTAGTCCATGCTGACAACGATCATCTCCACAAACATGACAAAATACCCGAGGAGAAACAACACGTCAACAAAGTGGTCAATTCCACAACATCATTACGGATCCTCTGCATTATAATGATCTTGGGGCGTGATCCGGAAGTTGCTAATAATTTCTCTATGCCGCAATGCCTCTTCGTAAAAAAAAAACCTAAACACCGTGTACAGGTGGGGTGGTGGAGAGGTATTTAGTTACCTACACGTTTTTTTTTTTGTTTAGGACTACAAGACACGGAAAGACACGGAAAGACACGGAAAGACACGGAAAGGTCGAACGTTTGCAGGCTTTTTTACAGTCTCCTATGTCCTCCATTTTGAATAACAGCCTTTTAACTCAGTCTCACCAACTTCCCTTCCTCGTAGCGATCAAGCAAAATAATTACATTCCCCGCACACCAAGGGCAATGTGAGTAATTAGCCCTTTTGACTACAAGAAAATGATACGTCACACAGATACGTCACATAGCTATTCCTGAGGAAAGATTCAATGTCAATTAAAAGTTATTCACAATTTGACTCACTGATACTGCAAAGTAGTCGCACTTGATATCACATTGTGACCATGGTTCATCTGTAGGTATTGGTCGCACTACAAGTTATCACGAGCCTGCATTTCTGGTTTAAGTCTGCGACAGGGTCCGTCCTAGAAGCTTGTGTTCTCGCTTAGGATGTCTCACTCCAACTTACTGAGCATTGTTCCAGGTTTATGGCACAATCTCCCTTAGGATGCACTGTTCTCGTTTAAGACGCTTTGCTCTACTGAAAGATGCTCAGTACTCACTGAGGACAGACATTTCTTGTCACGTCTGCAGTGTTCGCACTGGATGCACTTTTCCAGCTTAGGCATTCTGGTCTATTTTAGGACGCATTTCCCCCGCTTAGGGCACCCTGCATTCCCTTAGGACCCGCCGCCCCCGCTTAGGGCGCCCTGCTCTCGCTTAGGACAAGCCGCCCCCGCTTAGGGCGCCCTGCTCTCGCTTGGGACCCGCCGCCCCTGCTTAGGGCGCCCTGCTCTCGCTTAGGACCCGCCGCCCCTGCTTAGGGCGCCCTGCATTCCCCTAAGATACACCTTTCCGCCTTAGAATTCGCTAAGAACTCACTGTTCTACTTCAGGGCGGCCTACCATACTTCACAATGCTCGATTGGAATGCACATTTTCGCTTAGGATTCACTCTACTCACTTAGACTGCGTCATTCCAATCCAAGACACAAAAAAGTACCCGTAGTTGCAATCTTGAAAACCACTTTAAGAACGCAAAAAACAACTCGTTGACACCACCGAAACATGTACCAGTATAACACAGGGTTAACAACAGGAAAAATGAAGTTCAAGTAATATACACCGAACAAGTTTGTAAACACAGCAAAAAATTTAGGCCACAGGCATTTTATTTAATTTTTTAAAAAATTTTATTATGTGCAGTATTATCAATTTTTTGCTCAAGGCGAAGTTGAATGCCTTGGAAAGCAAAAGGTCACGCAGCCTATTATATATGTATATATTAAATAAACATAATTTAGTATCAGGATAAGATCTGTCTTAATTTCAAGTGGTATTAATGGCACGCATTTCAAGCAGACATGCTTCACTTTTTGGACTGATTATCGTTCTTACTTAGGCAAATAAAACAGAATGAAAATAAGAGACACACGCTTATAAAGAGAAACACAAACAGAGGTAGCCTAATTATGGCATTTTCTGCCCGAACGGGATGTCTCTCTTTGTAGTAAACACACAACAGACATAGATGAAATGAAGCTAATAAATCGTCCAGTGGCACTAATTTGAAATAGCTGACAAACACTTTCGTCGGACCTGTACACCGAATGATAACGCCAGTTAACGGTTCAGAAGACCAATGACAAACACACTGTTATTCAAACACCATTTATATAAAGCGCACATGCGGTAGGTATATTTTTCACTATTAAAAGTTAACTTCACGATGTCATTTTTCATTTATTTTTTTTTTACCTATTTTTTACACTGTGTAAATCTGCCCCAAAAACACACGTCCAAATAAAGGAGGTTCTTGCAATTTCTCACAAACCCGGAAACCTTTATTTTCAACCCATTTCCTGCCCTCTTCTTCACATCGGTGCAAAAAAACACGGACCACATTCTTTTGTTCGAAGTAGTAAATATTATGAACAGAAACAGGACAAATTTCATCGCCGGGATGATGACTCCGACACAACTTACCGGGTTTTTTTTATCAAACATGAATGTCCGTGGACAATGTGCTCAGCCGTAAAAAAGAGGATATTAGAAAGGTGAAACTAAAAGCGAAGACATACAAAGATTAAAAAAGAAACCGACCAATTTTGACAACATTTAGATTTAGTGGAAGGCCTCATGACCATGATTGCTATCAAAAGTAATTTGGGCTAGATGTGTTGTTTGTGTTTCTCATAAAGCGATCCGTTTATTTGGTCAGTTTTTGCCGGCCGGTCAGCCGGGCTAAAAAGGTGCAAAACACACCCATTTGGTCTCCGAAATACTGCGATCAAGAACAAAGGTGTTTGAAAAAACGCTCGAGCTTAGGTCATCGCGGGAATGTCTCAGAAAAAATCCAAAACATAATCTCAACAAAAAAAAAACATTATAAATGGCCATGCCAGTTAAAGAATAGCTTTTAATTACATCAGGGGACGAGTTTCGAAGTCTCAGTTTCCATGATTTGTCTTTTTGGGTCTATCGGGATTCATTTACGTAGATTGTTTTCTTGCATTGCTCTCCCTGTGGATGTGTGACATACGGCAAGGAGAGTGGGAGGGGGGCTGAATGGATTACAAGCCTATCTTGCTGCAAAATGGCTAATTTCTCCCTAGTTTGAAAAAAAACAGCATTTTCTCCACTGAATGCATTTACGAATCGATAAAGGTTACAGACCTCCAGACATCGTTTTGCTTCACCCGTTTTACAACAAGAAAAAAACACAAAGTAATTTACTCAGAACTTCAGAAAATGTTTTTGCAAATAAAAAGAGAGTATTTTCATGCTCCGTAAGAGGTTACCGCCTTTCACATGTTAACAAAATCTTGACGGGTAACTTGACGCTAGAAAGCTCGACTTTGACTTTGCACCGATACACAGCGACTATGCATTAACTTAGACACTTTAAAAGGGGTCGGGTCTTTGTGACAAGGCAGGAGATGGGAGACGGCAGGGTGTGGGTGGGGGGGGGGGGGGCGAGATTATCAGTCAAGTTGAAGAAGCGCATACCACTTTGACACGCCATTGGCTCTAACGTCCTCTGAGGCACGCTTCTCCGGAACAGGAAATCAACCCAAGCTTGAAGGATCCAGCGTGAAAGAAACATACCTGTACGCGTGCGGAAGCCGCCTCGCTCGTACCAGTGCCCCAAAAGTCACACGTTGATAGCAAGGCAAAGCACACAAAAAGCGAACTACGTGGCAAGTACGTGTGAGAAGCTATCATTTTCGTTCCCTTTTTGGTTTCTTTTTTTTTTGTGATGGCTCACGCAAGCAAAGGAGTCTTCTCACAAGAAACAGTGTCGTGCACTATTCAAATAGCCAACAGACGCAAGTATGAGGGGAGGATGCCGGAGAAAAAGGCCACTTCCGCTTGTGGGCGTAAATTAGCACCGACAGCGTTAACCTTCTGCATTGTCCTCATTTGAATGAGATGCACCCGCGACAAGCAAAAGAATTCACTGGGCTTTGTGGCTGTGTACGCAATCAGCAGTGCACATGATACACCATCATTTGCCAATTCGGACAGGAGAGTTGGAAGGAAGCAGGAGAGAAGTTGACGCTAAGCATAGCACGTGCTCCACGGCAACCATTATTTTCTTCGCTTTTTGGCACTATTAAATTCTATTTAATCAAGCTTTCCAAAGTAATAACAACTTGGACAGTTAAACTAAAAAAAAAGTGGATCTTAAAAGTACAAAATACTTCAGCATTAAAACTAATATAAGATACCTCGTAAGCATTTCTTCCTTCATACTGGGTCTGTGCCCAAAAAAAAGCTGACCGCGGTGTTTTTTTCTCGGGGGTCATTGAAGTACACTAGTAGACTTTGAACTTCCAATTCTAACACTGCTTTTTTTTTTTTTTTTTTTTTTTTGTCGTTAGTATTGTTACTACCTCATTGTCACGAAGGCAATTCTACTGAAACAACAGTGACATGGGAGAGAAGAGGGAAGCAGAATTAAAATGCATTCGAGGTATTTCTTAGCGTGTTACGGATTATTTAAGTTGATTAATTATCGTATTAATTTTTTCCAGCCATCTCAACTTCAGAAGAGATGGCTCTGCGCGTTATCGGTTCATTTCGCACACTGTACACTCTATAATAACGTGTACTTTTAAATACTTAACCTGAAAATATTCGTTGCTATGGTGACATGGTTTGTTTTGGAGTCTGAAACAAGCTGAAAACTGCGAGAAAAATACAAAAACAAAAATCGTTTCAGGCTGAAGAATTTTTCGTCACAGGCTCTACTGTTACCAATATTATTAACCCAAAATTACCATGAAATTTGTTGTTCGGCTTCGTTCAAAGAAAGTGCTAAATAAAACAGGTTCTCGATTCAGTAGAATGAATAGCAACTCTGATTGAGTTGACGAACACAAGTTTTTGGACACGGGTGCTGCATTCAGCGAGCAGGGAAACAAAAGGCTTCATCTCTCTTGAAGTACTGCTAAGACAACGCCCTTCCCAAGCGCACATCCAGTATTTTCTTTAAGGGAGTGGTGGTGGTGGTTTGTTGTAGGGTGGGGTAAGAAGGTGCGGTAAAGTATTCTTATCAACAATAACGAATTATCCTTCTTTTCCGTGTGTGAAGAAGCGGTAGCTTAATGTTAGCATACGTGTGATTACATGTTCTGGTTACATCGCTGACACGCTGAAATACCAGCAGAGTTGCCGAGGCACTCAGGCCAAAAAAAAAAAAAAAAAAAAAAATCGCGAATTTTTGCACTCTTGCACAGGGAGCACGAGATACTTAGTTTAGGGCACAGTTCCCAAATCCCGAGCCTAACTTGAGGTATGTGGCGCTTACTAGACTCCCTCCCCGCCACTTCCACCTTTACAGTTCTTGGAATGTAGGCCTTACTTAAATGGTAAATGGACACTCTCACAGTAAATTTGTGAGATATCAATCTATGGTGTTTAAAGTGCCTTTGATAAGTTTCTTGTTCGTAGCTCGACAGCTTGTCGAGTGACAAGGAAATTGCCCATATCTTAATATAATAATTCCTGAGACATGTCAGGTGACTATGTATTCATGAGAAGGCCAAGCTTACTTGAGGACACTAAACACTAAATATTTGTTTGCCCTAACTGTTCCAAGGGCATAGTAAGCTGCAAGCAAATTAAAATGTCCACGAATGTCTCTTTCTTAACGACTCCAAACAGCACACAAAATGAACGGAGGCACATTAACGCGACAGTCCCTGAACAGTCAATCACGTTACACTTAAATGTAAGAAAAAATAGCTGGGATTTATTACGAATGACGTAACAAACGGGTGGTCTACCTGACTGACATCAGGACTGACTAATAGAACATGTCATATCCAAAACAGGTTCAAAGACAACCCCCTGGCAAAACTAGAACGTTGACTGTTAGAACACGTTTACCCAGGCTAAAACAGTCTTGTACCATTTATAGATGCACGGCCTGGTTAAAGAAATCGTGTCTTACAGAAAACATCTAGGCTGTAATGAAAGCAGTCACGGCTTCCCGCTCAACGGAACTAGCATTGTGTCACCTGAAACACCTGTGCCCTGCTGTTGCACTTTACGTAACACATGCCTCAAATAATTCATAAATTTGTAATTTAGTTTGTGTGCCGACGGTCGCACAAAATTTATTTTGATCACACACTTTGGGTTCAGTCAAACAAGCAGGCATGTCGTACGAAAGCTCATCAATATTAATAAGTACATCGCAAAACGCAATACAGACAACACATTTTGGAAAGCAGGAATGCATTGTAAGACCTCGATTATTTTTTGACTTGTAATTTGGTAGCGTTTGACAGAACAAATTACTTGCTTTCTGCTGAAATCTTTTTGCACACGTCACTCGAAACAGAATTCAGAAGTGAAATAAAACGCGTCTAAGTCAATCCTAACGCTAAAAGGAATTCACGGTTCTGCTACAGATCACACTGCAGACAAATAAGTCCATCAGTACGCTCATTCATTAACAGAATGATTTCCATTGTCTTGTCACACATGTCGACCAAGTAAAGCGCGACGAGAAGTAGGTCGTAAAGCGGACTGATATCCTTCTGTTTCGTCACTTGTCACACTGTGCCCCCACTATTTGGATGACTATTTTTGGAAACAGAAAAAAAAAAGACTTTACTTTGAACTTGAGCACCTCTTCACATAAAAGTCAGCGTAATAGGATCATTTAACTCGGTCTGAAGATGAGAGCGAGAAATCGAAACACTCCCATTCATTTTTTCTTAGCATTGATTGAGACAGGGCTAATGTAGGTCCCGGGCTAAATAAAACAGGATAGGGGATCAAAAGATAGGGGAACGAAGGACATACTCAATTGTCAGTTAAAGACAGATAAGCTCAAATCACACTGGTGTATTGATGAGCGTCCGCAACCACCGCTTTCAGTTCAATGATGTGCAAGTGTACTCGAAAATAACTTTCCAAGAAATACGTAATAATTTTAAAGTTCGTTTGGATTGGCATTTCTGTACTATATTTATTGAAAAAATAAACAACTAGAGTCAATACGTATTTAATTTTTGGGTCAAAGAACTGTCAAATGAATGAACAAACATGTGCTGATTTCTTTCTTTCCATCACAGCAATTATTCCTCTCCTAAGCCAGGATGTTCCCAAGTACGCGACGGGAAAACCAACGTTATCCGTCAACAGATAGTGTTGCTCTGGCAAGGCCGAAGGTTGAACAATCCCGAGTATTGCCTCCGGTGACTAATTGCGAGCCCTGGTTCGAGCTGATTGGTTCCTAGCCCTACCTCAAGTTGACTAATTGCGAGCCCTGGCTAGAGCTGATTAGTTCCTAGCCTCCTCCTGCCTCAAGTTGACTAATTGCGAGCCATGGCTCGAGATGATTAGTTCCTAGCCCTGCCTCAAGTTGACTAATTGCGAGCCCTGGCTCGAGCTGATTAGTTCCTGGCCCTACCTCAAGTTGACTAATTCCGAACCCTGTCTCGAGCTGATTAATTCCGAGCCCTGTCTCGAGCTGATTAATTCCGAGCCCTGTCTCGAGCTGATTAATTCCGAGCCCTGCCTCGAGTTCACTTATTCTGAGTCCTGACTAATTCCGCGGACTGCCTCGGGTTGATTTTTTCCGAGTCCTGCTTCCAGTTGATCAATTCTGCGTACTTACTCTGGTGGACTAATTCCAAGTACTGCCTTGACTTGTGCTCTTTTCATACAGCGGTTTAAAGTATTTTACACAGATTTTCCCGGGTTTGGTTGAGCCGGATTATGTTTGCTCACATAGCGCAAACAGATCTAAGCCTGTTATTTAATTCATTAGCAAATGTGACGATCGCCTTCACATCTCCCCTTCCCCCATTAAAAAGTATAAAAGAAAAAGATGCTTGAAACGAGGGAGTAAAGCACGAAATGACACACAGTGCAGCGGGGTGACAGAGTAAGGAGCCCGCAAGTGGGACACGAGTAATGAAATGGCATGACACGCTGTCGGCTATAGATATTGGTATATGACGGCAAGATGCCCTCGTGTAAACTCCCCCCCCCCCACTCGCGCGAAGGTCGTCCTCACGATACCCCAATTAATACAGCACTTTTTAAGTGTCTTCATTCGCGAAGAAAAATATATAACTGACAACTTTCAACAGAAAGTTGGTGGCTGCTTTGCACTGACACTCAGTATCAGCGAAAGCTTCCCAAACGTGGGAAAACATTCCGAAAAACTTGTCTATGTACTATTTGGTATTTAGCATTAAACACTTTCCACTTACTTAACATCATAGGTATATTAATATACAGTAATACACTTCGTATAAATGTATAAATGCCTTATGCTGAATTTCAACCGCTTAATGCCGGTACTCCCAATGGTATTGCTACATCTAGAAGGGCTCCCCCCGACTTCTCGTTCATGATATATTTCATAAACACCAAACAGCGTAACGCACAGACAAACACACAAAGCAGCTACAATAAGTACGTGTCGACCATCTCGATGGGGGTTGACAGAATTACCACGCCTATTGCGGGTAAACAAACTTAAGAAAGGGGCGTTCCTTCAAGCAACATCAGTTCGCCCTTTCCACCAGACCCCGCCCCCCCCCTACCGGACATGCACATGACAAACTTATATGGCGACCAGAAACCGCACCTCGCTGTCGTCGTCGTCGGTGACGTCCTCACCCCCTGCGTCCTCGTCCTCCACGATCCAGGCGGCCTGGTATTCGGACGTGCCCACGGGCACCCGCCTCATCACCTTGGCTTCCTGCGCCTCGGCTACCAACAGATGCACTCAGACTGACCGCTACGAAACGTGCTTGGGTGTTGTTAAATAACATGTCTTTATTTCAAAATGAAAGTCAATTCACTTAGAGAATGAGAAACTGGGCGTAGTTACATAAAGTAAAAGCAATCACCTTTGCTCGAGTGTTTGTGTTTTTTTATTTAAATTTAAAAACAAACTTTGACGAGAAATGTCATGTTTTTTTTAATACTTGGATCACGTCTTCATATTACTCGCTAAAATATCGCCAAAACCCGAGAAAATCTCGCCCCTTTCTGTTCTCTCGCACACCTTCAGCTTGAGCGAGTTCTTCTTGGGTCGGCCATGTTTGCTCGCCCTCCATGGGATCCACTTCCGCTTCCGCCTGCAGCGACATCTGCTGGCTGGGGTCACACTTCTCCAACACGCGCACTTGTTCCTCTTCGGCTTCCATTTTCTGTGAGAAGAAGAAAAAAAGCGCATTTTTTCGCCGGCTAATACACCGCCATGGAAGCCCGGCACAGGCTGCCAGCATTGTTTGTAAACCAGATCAATCAAACGAGAGTCATTTAGATGAATGATCTGACACTTTGAACAAGATTTCTTGTGCCATTTTCAGGTCTCCTATTTCAAAGACGGCAAGCCGACTTTACGTATTTTATATGGAAAGTAATATAATGCAATAATATCAAAGCAAAGTGCATCTGTACTTTCTATAAATTTAAAGTATTAATGTATTTTTTTTTGTCTTACTTTATTTTTGAACAAAACTGTGATCTAACTCATTTGAGAGCTCGAGTCGGAACTCTGACAGAAAACACGGGACACTTGACAGACATGTCACAATGTCTGCGATGGAGTTCATATCGTTGGATATACAACTTCAATGTGTTCAATTTTCCAGACAGACAGCCCACATAAAGCAGCCCTGGCTGTGTTGCTTAGCGACCTTGGCCAGTTCCTTGCACTAAAAAAAAACTCATTTCGGACTGTTGATGTCTTAAAGCGAGGCCATACAGTGTTCATTCTTGGGGTGAAGGATGCAAAAGCCGCGAATGCTCGATAAACATAGGCGAAGCAGCGCCCTCGTTCGGCAAACATCGAGACACGTCAAGAGCTCAGTGACGGCACTCGTTATGCAAACATCGGCATACAACTTTACATAACACCAAGCAACAAGACACGAAAACAAACACACTAATAAATCTATGCTTACCCGCTAAAGACACAACATAATAATTTTCTCAGAAATAATCGCGTGTAAACATATAAACCAAATTTCAAGAGCAAAACTAGGGCGCAACTTAAAGGATTGCATTTAGATACTTTAAAGTTATCTGAAAGGAATCATGAAGAGATTCCACCAGTCTAATTCACAGACAACTGCTCAATTTGGCGATCACTGCCCCACCCCTTCAACACATGTCCCTGGTATGAACTGCCGACGTGCCCCGGATGATGACTGCAATGATTGCCAGTTATGATAAAGTTGTGTCAATTTACAAGTGTCGAAAAATAACAGGCTTCTGCCAGTCAGAGAATGGAGCGCTGAGAAAGTGAGTGCGGTCACGTGACCTAGACCTGCCCCACCCCCGCCACCCCCGCCACTCGCTTGTGCTCCGCTGACTGCACCAAATAAAAGCGAGTATATGGAATTAATTTTCGGCTCCATTTCCCCCATTAAACTGACGGACAATGTATACTCAAAAAAAAGAGGAAATTAATTTGAGCTCTTTTTTCCTCAAAAGTAATATCTCATATATCCCATCAGCTCGGGCACAAGCAGAAGAGTCAGTGAGTTGTGCGTAATGGTAATGTGATAGAAACACCCCGGCGCAATCTTCTTTTTGGGTACTTTCAATTTGTCAAAAGATATTGGCTTATCTTTCTTATATTTCTTTCATTTAATTTTACAACATTTACTTTTAATTTGTCGAGACCAAAACGGTTGACGTTCAATGTTTTCAATTTATTACGATACACAATACAATTATTGACTAATAATACTCAAACCGCAAAGGCACACAGTGATTGAATGCAGGATAGGTTTTAAGGGACCAAGTTCATGACAAGAGCAAAATTGTCTCGGGACGACAGCGTACAATGTGTCGCCCACTATCAGCTACAGAACAGTGTCCGCAATCGATTCAACTCCTGATCTATCGATAGGAATCAAATCACAGGGTTACCCACCCCCCCCCCCCCTCCCCACCCCCATATAGCGGTCATTAACCAGAAACGCTTACTACCCAGTTTGAGGGTGTGAAAACTAAAACATACATAAACTAGAGCAGTGTGCATAGCCCACATATTCCCCACAGCCCCCCCCCCATCAGTTAAACACGGCCATCAATAGTCAAGGGCTAAAATTTTCTAAGTCCAGCTGGTCCATTTTCCTTGGACGAACCTGGCCCATTTACAATACCGACTGTGTTTGCTCCCATAGAAGCTACATACCAAGTTTCATGAAAATCCTTGCAGGAGTTTTTAAGTTATCGTGTTAACAAGCTCTTGATGACAGACCGACAGACCGACACGCGGTCGATCGCATATATTCCCCCTCTGGGGAATAAAACATACACGATGCACTTATTTTGTATCTATCAAGACACAAGTTGCTGGTAAGTAACAAAATGTCGCTTCTACAATTATTAACATAATGCTGACACATATCACCAATAAGGGCCTATATGGTCAAAATTTTATCAAAAAATAAACAAAAATAAAATGGTTGCACTGGCAGTGTAAAATATAACTTGGACGGTTATGCCGATTGACACACACCCTAACTGCGACACGATAATACGGTGGACTTCACCGCTGGCAGAAAAATGGACGTTTTCAAAAATCATGCAAATAAATAAAATGTCAATTTTTTTTCAGTTTTTTAATTAGTTGAATGATAAAATGGAGACAATTAAATATTGTCGCAACGACCTTGGCTATGTCATGACACATGCTCATTTAACATCCTTTGATTTATATTGTTTCGTTTTAGGATTTCAGTTCTTTTCCCCGTTATCGTTGTGTTATTGTTTCTCTACTTTGGAACTGGACTTGTTTCAATTCTCATTGCTATACGACTGGCGCTACTCACAAAGTCAGACTGGACAACTCATTACGTTATTTGTAAAATCTTCACTCTTTGTGTTCTCTACTCATAAACGGGCAGCCTTGCTAATAAGTGAGCACTGCTCCGAGTGACTGGATGGATAGATATATCACTGTTGAAAAAAATCAAGCTTGGAGGAGTCATCTTTGAAGTTTGGCCAAAAATGAAAATAAAAATAATGATGCTCAGCCGGCTGACCTAAATGTCAGTAATAATTGCCCACAGATAAGCTGTATATTGCTCTTGAATAAATACAGTCGAGACTACAGCAAATTATTTCAGCAACCAGTGCGTTAAAAAGCTGAATTTTCCAGCTTGGCGAGTTTTTCGAAATGTTAATTGATCGTCAACCTGCCACAGCAAATTTACATGGCCCCGTAATAGAAAAAATTACATCCCTTCAAGCTCTATGTGAAGAATAAATCATAACCACAGAGAGAATGACACACACCGCTTGACTGCCCGTAGCCTTGCTTCCTGTGCTGAGCCTGTACGGGTCTTTCGGGGCATCGATCTGCAGCATCTGGAAGTCGCCCCAGCCCGGCAGGTGCACGAGGCCGTTGACGGACAGAGCCCGGCCGCGCACGTGACCCCTCAACTTCAGGGTGCCAGTCTGTGTCTGAAAAGCAGCACCGACCGTGGAGGATTATGAAGCTGGAAACATTATGCCCTACAGCATAACAACGCAACATAAACTACCATGCACTCGTTTCATTTTGGGAGGCGACACACGAAGTTTTACTTCCAAACTCTTCTTTGCTGGATTGAAAATTATCTCTTTAGAACTCTAAATCATTACATTTGATCAGCCAGAAAATCAATATCTTGTCGTGCGTAATGTCAATACCTTAATTTTATTCAAAGTTTCACATCAAACAATTTTAAAATGAACTTTACCGACTTTTCCCCGACCAATTTTTTTTTTTTTGGTCATCGAAAGCGCTATATATCAGAAGATTAGTAGACACAATGACGAGAACATTAAAAAAAAATGTTGATTTTCGATATTCGAATTTCAGAATTTTTTCCTGGCTATTACTGACTCATCATATTTTTTCCTAACTTTTACTGGCTGCAATTTTTTTTCCTGACTTTTTCCTGGCCGCGGCAACGCTGTTTTGAATAACTACTATGTTCAAATACGTCCTTTTCACATCAGGATAAACCTCACTTCTTCATTGACTAATTCAAATGTGACGTCATCGGCCAGGATATGCGGCCTCCTGTCGCGGAAACTGAGGTCCTTGATCTTGTGTCCTCCAAGCGTACGCAGCAACTGCAGGCCTTCCTGTGCCGTGTCCAGTGTGTGAAGCTTCTCGTCGGGGAACCTGCACACCAAATCGTAAAGCGCCAGTCGTAAGCCATGAATCGTAAAGAGCACACAGTAAAACCCAAAGCGCACCGGACATAAATGGCATGACGTGTATAGTAAACCATGAATAATTAAGCAGGCATTGTAAAGCAAGGATCATTAAGATCAAGATTAACCGTAAGGCTGATCAATGATAATCCATGACTGTGAATACTATTTAAAAGAAACAGTACGTTGTATTAAAGAATGACAACCCTTCGAAAGTTTCACCGGAATTATCCTGTTTAATTTCTCTGACTTACCCCCTCTACAAAACAGGACATTTGGCATCGCGCCCTGACGTCATACGCAAAAGCAACAACAGCCCGGAATCAGGATGAAAGGTGTTATTTTTTACGGATGCTCTGAAGACTCAATAGACATCTGCGTATGAGCTCGGTGGCAGGGAACTGATCAACAATCGACCACCCAACTGAGCCAACCGTCACACCTTTGCTGTAACTGCGATATCAAAACTATATCCCAGCTAGAAAGCAATAACATATGACCCTGGGAATCCTAAATATCATCAGAAAACTCATTCAAAATTCGAAAAGACTCACGTTCTGGAGACCGTTTTTAATAAAAGTTTTTTGGCTTCGCTCTGTCGTTTAATTGGAAGTTCTGCCAGACCCTGAAAGTTATAGAAACACATTTGCTGAAACCAAAATTACTGTTCACCTTGCCAAGCGCTCGTTTTTTAAATACAGTACTAAAAGCAAAAGATGGTACGCACTTTCTTCAATGTTGCTTCCCACACTATCGAATATCAAATATTTTCTTCAACAATCACTAAATTTATTCTTAATTTTTAATAGAACAGACGAGGAAAAATAATAGCATTTAGTTTTTGTCATCGGAAAATTCGCATGGCCAAAGAAAGTGTTCACTTGACTTCAAGTGCCTTTTAGAGGGATAAGAGAAAAACTTCAAGCGTTGTTTGAGAGAGGAGAAAAGCAATCACTTGACAGGCCAGGAAGGCGGTGGGCAAGCCCTGGGCGGTGAGGCACGACAGACAGTAGTCGCCGTAGTCGTCAGTGCCCAGCTCGCAGTCAAGGACGAACAGCACGGCGTCGGCGCACTTAGCCGCGTCCATCGCCGCGTAGAGGTGGCCCAGTGGCGGTGTGGTGAAGGCATAGCGCTGCCTGAAGCGCGGCACACTACAGGAAAACAGTGCAATGGTATGATCGATTAAGTTTTACTAAAAAATATTGCTTGCAATAGGGCTTCTAGTTACGTGTCTTTGACAACCAGTAATTCACTGTCATTGTACAAGTATAAGCAATTACCATGCGATAGCGCTTTCTTTTTATTTTTTTAGAAATACGCATAACAGATTTAATTCTAATCAATTCATTTTGTTTAGTTCCTCCTTTTTGTTTTCCACGCCCCAACTCAACAAGCCCAATCAACATCATCATTGTTGCACATTCATTCAGCGTTTTTTTCTTTAAATAACAAAATCTGTGGAAACTGGTTTCGCTTAACAATGCCTTATACGTTTTTTTTTTCAAATTTAAAAATCTGTGGAAACTGGTTTCGCTCAACAATGCCTTATAGAACTTCTACAATGTCATTATAATCAACATTCGTGCTCCGCATACAACAAGCATTGACAACCTGAGATGGGTAACAGCTAACTCATTTCGGATGACACAGGCATCTTCGTCACAACTCGCCAATGTCTCCACCACGCTGGCTGTGTCCACAGCATCGCTCAGCCCAATCACAGCCTGGAAAAACACCGTGAAAACTCACTCTAAAGTTAAGTTCGCTTTATGAATTTCTCTATTTTGTAAGACATACGGTAAGAAAAAAAAACACTTCTCCATGATATTTCATTAATTTTATTGTAGAAATGTTTCACATACCTCCTTTAACTGATGCCAAAGTGAAAACTATTACAAGTTTTATTTAACATTAGCAGCAGTCGACAAACCAACTAAACATAATAACACTTTTTTTAATGTATGGTCTTTGAGTCCGCTGAGCAAAATACGCATGCCTTCCCTCGTAGCTGTACTTACAATGAGAACTGGAGCTCCGGATGTTCCTCCTTTGTTCCTCCTCTTGTTCAGGAGTTCCTCTTTCTTGTTCTTCCGTATTTGAACGGCCTGCGGAGAAGTATATTATAAACATCAATGAAGAAAAGAAGCCGGTATCTGTCATTGGACTTCCTTTTGAAATATACACACGGCACACAAAGTGGCGTACATCTTGGTGCTAGTTTTTCCTAGTTTTTATTAATCAATTGAAATTCGAACCATAAATACTAATTTTGTTAGAAAAGCGCATTTTGATTCATACACTACTCCTTGGACTGGAAAAAATAGAACCTACTAAACAGTTTCAAATAGAGCAGTGTGCAAGCCCACATATTCCCCACAGCCCCCCCCCCCCCCCCGTCCCCATCAGTTAAACACGGCCATCAATAGTTGTTTGTTCCCATAGAAGCTACAAACCAAGTTTCATTAAAATCCTTGCAGGAGTTTTTAAGTTATCGTGTTAACAAGCTCACACAATAGTCAATCAAGAGCATAAACTAGAGCAGTGTGCATAGCCCACATATTCCCCACAGCCCCCCCCCCCCATCAGTTAAACACGGCCATCAATAGTCAAGGGCTGAAATTTTCTAAGTCCAGCTGGTCCATTTTCCTTGGACGAACCTGGCCCATTTACAATACCGATCTGTGTTTGTTCCCATAGAAGCTACATACCAACTTTCCAGAAAATCCTTGCAGGAGTTTTTAAGTTATCGTGTTAACAAATTCTTGATGACAGACTGACCGACAGACACACGCGGTTGATCGCATATATCCCCCCCCTCTCCTATGGGGAATAAACTAGTGATTCTCACCTGCGCTCTCCTCGCCTGCTTATCCAGCTGCTTCTTGTTCTTCTTACTCAAAGTTTTAACAGACACGCGGCCTATTTTTTAAAAAATCCAACGAGCAACACGTTAGATGTTACACCAAATGAAATTTCTTAATCAACGGAACTCGGATATTCTCCAAACGATGACAATGATTCAAAATATGAAACAGTCGACAATCACGTGCTGTTACAGCTTTTCCATTCAGTTCAAAAGTCATATAAAAATAATTAAAACAAAGCAGGATTCGCAACTGAGCCCTGGCAAACCCAATCAGCCCCAAACTTCGGGTATCGCTGTTTCCATTCATAAATTCTGACAACAGACATTGCATACATGTATCAACAACCTGTATCTCATATTTATAACCCGAGATTTTCGGGAGGGTATAGTAAGTGGCGGGTGAACAGATTCAGTGAGATATTCTGCCCGAATTCGGCCTTTAATTCTCCTTCACCTGAGATACGACTAGATGCAAAACAGGGAGATGTGTGTAAAACCAAATACTTTCAACAAAACGAAAGCACACAGGCAGCTAGAACATTCACGTTATGATGGATACAAAAAATAGCCGTATTGTCAGTTCTCATCTCTGTTATAGTTTAATCCGATTTCAAACGCAAGACTAAGGGGCAATACGCCCTGCAAAGGGTTTTCCTGTGAAGGCCCGTTCAGTCTGTCAATTATGCGCAAAAGTTCCAAACATTTAGCGACTGATAATTGTGGTAATTACCAGTAGTAAGTTTTGCCCGGTGGGTTTAAGGTCAAACCGCTCAAGTATTTACCAAATGATCACATAAGCGTTTGATTGCAATTTAGATGCCGTTATAGATAAAACTGATCGCATACGTTACAGTTCATCTTCAGCCCATCATTTACTCAAGTGACTTCTTGACAAGTGACATTTTATACCATCTTCATCCATGTTTCTTTTAATGTCTAGCCTCGTGACGTCACAGTGAACCAATGAAATTTAACCTTAGAAATGATCTGGAGTGTGTTCATATATGCTCTAAGATCATTAACTATTACGGTATGACACTTGCCATACAGCCTTTAGTATTCAGCGACTTTGCAGCATCCGTGGTGGCTGAGTCGCAACTAATGCAAACACTGCCTGTCAGCAGACAGGAAAGTAATGTAGGCTAGAGCGGCACTTTGCTTCTTCTAAGCGAAATGCACACTTGGAAATATATATAACTTTCTACATTGCTAATAATTTCATAAAAACACCATATTATTTAAAATAAGAACATATCAGGCAAATAAGAAAGTGCATATTTTTCATCTTGCGAGAAGTGATAGCGATTCGCTGAAGTCTGCACAGAATCTAACCTACCCCACCCCTAAAATAACACAAGAAAGTGTTTTTATATAATGATGTTTTCATACAATTTGGCACAAGCCGGTGTTTACTACGCACCAGTTCATATACAGCATTTCGTATATTTTGGTGGATCGCCAGAAAATAAGAGATGGCAGACTAGTGAACATTCATGCAAAATCTGAAGGCATTTTGGAAGAAAAATGAAAACCTTTGGAAAATTGGAAAAAAACGAAAAAAAAAATTTAAATGCCCTCCCCCCCTCATTTAGCCAATTTTTTAGGGATCGACAAAAAAGTAAGTTTTCACGACAGAATGATCTAGGGAACAACCGTTCAAAATTAGAAAGTAATCCGATCAAAATTGTGGAAGAGGCATTTTGAAAATTCGCTTCTAAATTTTTTTAAATGCTCCCAATTTAGCCAATCTTAGCCAATTCTTTACGGATCGCTAGGAAAGTAACTTTTCAAGACAGGGCGTCACCTGGTGAACATTTACGCAAAATTTGAACGCAATCCCATCAACACTGTGAGAGAAGAAGCGTTTTAAAAATTGGGAACTGAAAAGTTTTAAATGCCCCCCTTTTTTGCCAAATTTTGGCGGATCGCCAAAAAAAAGGTAATTTGTCAAAAGAGGCCTACCTAGAGCACATTCGTACAATTTTGAAAGGAATCCGATCAGAATTGAAGGATGTGATAAGACCAGCCCGACGGGTTCCTGGACATTCCGTACCTTTTCCTTTTCGCACCCTGCCTTTCTGCACGCTTTTTGAGCGGTTCCGTACCCTTTTTTTGGACGTTCCGCACCCTGCCAAAAGACGTTCCGCACCCTGTTTGGCCGAACCGCACCCTTTCTTATTTTCAGCCTTTTCTTCGAGTTAAATATTTTTTATTTCATTTTCACTTTTATTTTTCGAGAAAACAGATATTGATAATTGTTCGATAAATTTTCACATTGAGTGATAAATTAAATGACAAAGTTTGCGTTTTGATGACTTAAGCATTAAGTTCCAGCATTAATTGCAATTTTAATATAATGAAGGATTTGGCATTATGAGCTGAGTAGGTCAATCCGGAGTAAATGCTGCCAGCAGTACAACGAACTGAATAAAACTTTGCAATTCACTGTAATCACGGAGATGCCTCGGGATAAACATTGACGGAGATCACGGCACTGCGGCATGTCACCCCCGAAGTAAAGCCTTTCTTAGGACAAGTAGGGCCTGCCTTTGGCGAGTAAATCCAGTCTTTTGGCGAATGGGTCCTGCCTTGGGCGAGTAAGTTATTGTCTTGCATAAATGGTGCCACCTGCAACTGACACATGTCAGTTAACATTCTGCCACAGCGCTCATCGTTTGTGGTTTTTATAAATGTGTCAAAAGAAATGCTTCACGACATTTGTTTCCTTTGTATTTTAGCTAGTTGCAAATAAACAAATTTTATTTTGTGTTTGGTGTTTTATTTCACAATGCAATTGGGAAAAACAGGGTGTGAATAATAAAGAAAAAAATTCCGAGGTTAAATCTGATTCGGTCACAATTTTGAGCCATAAAACACAATTAGTCAGTGTCAGTGAGAAATTAAGTTCCCCCTTCATCATGCTCACCAAATATTATGGATAATTGCAATTTTCCTCCCGAAAGTACTTGTTATCTGACAAATGTCTGACTATCTCAGATTGCAATCAATGCAAGAATTTTTAAATTGTCAACTGCATTTGGCACCTAATTGATGACAATAATAGCTAAATCACCTAAAGCATACAAATATCTTAATAAGAACAGTTCGGGTGGCATAAACTCCGTAAATCTTTACCCTCTGTCATCTCCGTGATCACAGTACGGTAAACCGCAATTTTCTCAAGCATTACGAAATTCGTTGTACTGTTGTTAGTATTAACTCAGGGATGACTTATTAGACCTGGGGATTTTCAATCCCCTAGTTTATTGAATTCGTACGACTCGGTAAAGTGTTTCCCTGTTTCCTTTTTTCCGCCAAAACCTTGTCACGCGAACTTATCTGAGACGCCTAGGGCTAGAAATTCATTAAAATTTTATTTACAAAAAACGGAAAACGAAATTTGAAAACCTTGTCACGCGAACTCCTCTGAGACAGCTGGGGCTAGAGCGACCAATTTTCGCAGAGACATAATATGGCATGTGTAGTTGGTCCAGCTGAATTTTTATAAAAATTAATTAACATTTAATATGCAAAAATGGCCATTGAAATGCTGCCATTCACAGTCACTGTAAAATGGGCAAACGCCTTGATTGCGCAGTTAAGGGACCTGGTATGATAACATCATGGGCATGTTGATCGTCCAATATGTAAGAGGTACCTCGGTGACCTTGACCTCCTCGGCCATGGTCAAGGTGAAAAACCGAAAGTTGACCATTATCTCTAAAATGGTTAGAGATTTTGAGGTTATTTTCGACCCTTTGAGCCTATAAAACGATATGTAAGAGGTAACTTGACCTCCTCGGTCGTGGTCAATAGAGATAGAGCGATTTTGAGCTCATTTGGGACCTTTGGGCCTGAAAGGCGATGTGCAAGAAATAGGTGCGTAACGTCCAAAAAAGGTGCGGAAAGGCAGGGTACGGAAGGAAAAAGGTACGGAACGTCCAGTCCGCGCCCGACGAAGTTTCAGTCCCCGCCCGACGAAGTCTTGCTTTTCTTTTTTTTTTGGTAATATTTGTGTAAGAAACTGATAACATTAAAGCATAGGCATCAGAGATTCAAAACCCTCAGCCAGCCGGAAAATTCGAAACAAGGAAAATAGTAGGTTTCAGGCTGGTCAACGGCTCATTTCAATCCTTAACTCCGAAAAGAAAAAAGGGTGGCAATGCTTTAAGATGAATAAAAAACAAAAACATTTACCATGAAAAAGTCCGGCTGAGCCACTGTCCTTGGTGGGATATGGCTGATAAGCAATACATATCTTTACTAGTCCATATACTAGCTATATCTGAAATATCTTAGTAATTGGTAAAGAATTGTAGGCTAGAGAGTGTTCACAAGCCACATGTTAAGCAAACTTGATAAATTTCCAAGTCCATTCAAACCACTGTCCTTGGTCGGATATGGCTTATAAACAATAGGGATCTCCATTGCTCCATATAGTAGTTATATCCGAAATATCTTAGTAATTGGTAAAGAATTGTAGGCTAGAGAGTGTTCACAAATACATGATAAGCAAACTTAATAATGGTACAAATAAGAAAATTTCCAATTTCAGCTGAGCCACTGTCCTTGGTCGGATATGGCTCGTAAACAATAGGAATCTTTATTAGTCCATGCACTAGCCATATCTAAAATATCTTAGTAATTGGTGAAGAATTGTAGGCTAGAGAGTGTTCACAAGCCATATGTCACCAAAATGATAATGGTACAAATATGCAAATTTCAAAGTCCAGCTGAGCCACTGTCCTTGGTCAGATATGACTCAAAAACAATAGGAATCTGCATTACTCCATATAGTAGCTATATCCGAAATATCTTAGTAATTGGTAAAGAATCGTAGGCTAAAGACTGTTCACAAGCCACATGATAAGCAAACTTGATAACGGTACAAATAAGAAAATTTCCAAGTCCAGCTGAGCCACTGTCCTTGGTCAGATATGGCTCATAAACAACAGGGATCTTCATTGGTCTATATACAAGCTATATTTAAAATATCTAAGCGATTGGCAAAAAATTGTAGGTTAGAGCGTGTCCACAAGGTAAGTGTTAACGGACGGAAAGACGGACGGACGGCTCGACGGTCGGACAGACGGACACGGCCATAGCAATAGCCTTCAGCCAATATTGGCTGAGGGCTAAAAAAATAAATAGGCAATAAAAACTTAATTCCAACTTTAAAAAAGGTTTTAATAGGTTTAATAGGTCTTTTTCGCGAAAACAGGTACATTTTGGGAAAAAAAAGATTTAATAGGTTTTAATATGTATAATAGGTTCCGCTGGAAGGCCTGAATTATTTCGCCTAAATGTCAAATTTCTCTTGCACCAAAGAGCAATCGTGTTTTGACAACCCGTATGCTATTGTAAAAATTAATTAGAAGTTTTCACAAATAGTTTGAAGTTTCAATATATTTTATGTTCCGAGTATGAGCTGTTTCTGCTACGACTTAGCGGAGGTAGAATGGTTTAAAGTAGATCGCAATTGGTGACAACAAAAAGTTCAATTTTAACGAAAATTAATAAGCCATATACAAATTTTCTAACTCTTTCGACTAAAATACTCCTTACTTTACAAAGTCTTCCAAATAAAAATGCTTTCACCAATTTGGATCAACTGCAGCCATTTGTTCTCCTACAAGGAAGAAACAGTAATTGGGACAAAATTATGGGTTTTTAATGATTTTAGGGAAATATCTTTCAAATTACACAGAACAGACATATACCACTGACAGAGGAGGTCAAACCAAACATTACTGATACAAAACACAGCAACTCCTTAATGTACGGACAGTGAAATACACAAAAGTATAAATTGTGTTTCTATGGTAAACAATACACAAGTTTGTGAAATAAAATGTCGGCCTGAACGTTAACCAATCACCAACAGCGTTACAAACGATGTCGCAGAACCAGTGTGACGGCGGTCTGCACGCGAACCAATCACGAACAGCGATACAAACAATGCCGCAGAACCAAGATGGCAGGCAGGGCTGGTATGAAATATTTCGAATGAAATATTTCTTGAAACATTTCATGTAATATTTCACTGTAAAAATTTCAAACATTTAAAATTTTTGAAATTTTTAAATAAGAAATAAGCTGGACATCAAGAATACCAAATACTGACGATACCTATCCACGGACATTCATCTTAAGTTGTCAGTTAACACAATTAACACAATGCGTTGGCATAACTCTACCAGTAAACAATGCCGCCACAGAAATCCCGCGTAGTCTATGACTTTTGAGTAACAAAGCTAGCAGTTGCTGGCCTGTGGCACCGTTGACACATCTACTCCGGGTATCTGAACGGTGTTTCTAAGCGGTGGGAAGAGAGGTAGGAAGGTTTATAGTAACTGCTGAAATGGTGCTCACTGTTAACGGCACCGGGGAAAGAGGTCGGATATGTGCACAATGGGTCAAAATAAGCAAGCAAAATATGTTAGCTAAACAAACAGGAGCAACTCACTAGTTTGCTTCAAGTTTAGCACTGTTTGAATAGTCACCCTTAATTCTGCAATTAAGCAGTGTTTCCCATTTAAACGAGAAAAAGCTTTGCCTTTATTCGGTTTTACGATAAAGCGGTATGCAATTATCCGGTTAAAAGTACATAATTTTATGCAAATAACCGATTTATGCGTTTAACCGGTATGCAATTCTGTCATTTTATCTGTCTGTGCATTTTTGACGGTGGTATTCGTTAAATTAAACAGACATTACGCATAGCCTGGAAAAATTTCAATATTTCTGAAATATTTCAAAAAAATTTAAAATTTCATGAAATTTTTAATAACTGCCAAATTTTAACCAGCCCTGATGGCAGGGTTGGCATTCTTCCGGGAAGAAATTTATTTCTTTACTTCCCAGGGAAGAAACATGGGAAAATAGGGAAGAAATAGGGAAGAAATGGAAATTTCGAGGAACAAATGGAAGAAATAGGGAAAAAACATACCGCTTATTCATGTCTATATATATGCAAATTGTTTTAATATCCAAAAGTGTCTAGGGTATGCAATCAAATTAAATTAACATTTCATAATTTGTAATTGTGCTTTATATATCCCTGGAATATGGCGACGTCAACAAAAATAAAAAAAAAACAGCTGATCAATCTGGCTAATCTTATTACCTTTTCTCTTGAGCAACAACCGATACTTTTAATTTTATGTTACAACATTATGAGATGCACTTTCTCAAGTATGTTGTTCCAAGGATATCCATTAGTAAAATGAGTAAAGCAAGTTTCAGCCTATCTGCGTCAAATGTCTCATTCTACCATCCGTCCCATTCTACAGTCTGGGCCTTGTACCCCTCGTTTATTTCTTCTATATTTTCTATCATTCAGCCATTTGTTCTCCTACCCCTCGTATATTTCTTCTATATTTTCTATCATTTTAACCCGGTTCCATCGAAGTCGAAATTCAAAATTCTTGCGCATTTTATTCGAAATACGCAAAGTGTGATTTGGTTTATTCTTCGGTCTTGGCTTTGTACGTACCACTTAGTAAAGTCGAGTTTTATTGTTTCAGTTTTTTATCATTTCTGGCATGTCTAACAAAACAGTTACTGCAGAAAACGCTAACTTTTCCATAAAATCCAAATTGGGCATCGGCGTACATATAATAAAAAAAGAACGATTCGGCTGTACTATTATATGGCCATGGACCACAATTACATTTCCTGGTAGAACATAAACACGCAAGGAGTAAAAATAAAAGCAGTGCCGCGGTAAATGTATTATTATTTAACACATGTGCAGTCATAAATAAAAGTTATTGTTGTAAAATATTCACAAGTTTTAAAATTTTATTTTTCAAAAATCGAGTATTGAGCAGGGACGCGGATTTGCGCGTCCATGTCGCAAAAAAATTGGCCCGGGACGCAAAAAAATTTTGGGCTTGCGTCCCAGGGCACGCATGAAAAATCGGTCTTCACACGTGCATTATTATATAGGATTTGGTTAGTCTGTCCGTCCCGCTTTTGGGTAGTGGTCTTGTATGCACAACTCCGACGAACGGATAAGCACACACATTTCAAATCCTATACAGATTTACTCCTCATGTATTGTAGTTGTGCAACTCGTATTCAGTTTGTCCGACTTTCATTTATTTAGCCAAAATTGAGGTCGAAACTTAGCATATTTTTCGACTACAAGGGCTATATGTACTAAGTCTTGTATGCAAGCTCCTCCGAACGGGTAAGCACACACATTTTAAATCCTACACAGAGTTACTCCTCATATGTTGTAGTTGTGCACCTCGTATTCAGTTTATCCGACATTTCATTTATTTAGCCAAAATTGAGATAGAAATTTAGCATATTTTGCGAAGGGCGAGGGGATTTGCAGCGTTCCTGTACTCTTGTTACTGAAAAAACTATATACAGTTTAACACTTCGTACGGTCCTTAAAAAAAATACGCTGACTTTTGAAGCTTTTGCAGGGCTAGGAATTAACCATTTTTACCAAATTTCTTGTTACCCGGTGAAAAATCCCGGGGCCCGGATTTATTTATCTTGACTATTCGTACATATACCGGTCATACAAAGTCTTCAGTTTGTCTTTTTATTTTTTTTATTATATTTTGACTCTTTCCACACCCCTATTTCCTATTCTGTGAAAGCCGTTTATAGTGACGATTCACATAAGCCTGTACAAACAAGTAAGTATTTGTGAAACACAAGCAGGTCCCAACCGCCCCCCAAATTCATAGGGGTATAAAGCGATGACGGACAGACGGACGGACAGACACCCCAAACCTATAGGCTCCAATCCGAAGGGTTGGGGCCTAAAAAATCATGGGGCCCGCCGGGTCCCAAGTCTCGAAAATCGTGGGGCCCGGCCAGAAATTATGGGGCCTCGAGCCCCAGCTAATTTCGAGCCCCGATTTTGTAAAAATGCTCATTAACGATTCCATATTCAGCTTCCCGATTTTGCATTGCTGTGCAAACTGGCCCTGGTTATACCCGTTTCGTCTGTTCCGTTAGAAAGAAGATTTTTGGTTTAAAACGCAATAAAACTGAGCAGTTGATCTGTTTAATGTTCATTAAACTGAAAGGACCAGCCATAAACAGTTTGATTTTCCCGACGCTGCCAGATTGTTTAACAATATGAAAGGCAAGCCTGGTTAGATGACAATTCATTGCTTTTAGAATTTCCTTGGTTTGGTAATAAAAGAGAGTGTGAACTGCAACTGCATGCGTTATCTCTTACCCCAATACACACCCTTCCCAACACACACCCTTGGTGCATAAATAAATCAGGGTACAAATTTGGGGGACGCAAAAAATCATGAGGGACGCAAAAATAGGAAAGTGTGGCGTCCCTGGGACGCAAAGATTTTGAAGATGAGGTAAAATGCTTGATTGATCAATTTTATGTTTTGGGGAGGGTAACTTAAACGCCTCTAGTTCTCTAACCAATGAAGCGATTAGCGTCATTTTTGACTGTGTTGTGTAACTGCTAGACATTTTTGTGCTAGAGTATTTATTTCGAATTCGAATTTTTCCGTCCGATAGGCCATGGACCACAATTACATTTCCTGGTAGAACATAAACACGCAAGCAGTAAAAATAAAAGCAATGCCGCGGTAAATGTATTATTATTTAACACATGTGCAGTCAATAAATAAAAGTTATTGTTGTAAAATATTCACAATATGCTGGATTGTTCTAGGAAAAAATATTGCTGTGAAATATTTATTGGTTTATGCGTAACATTTTTAAAAAAAATCAGCAAAATATAGGTGGAAATCGGCCAAAACTTGGGACTCGCACGGTTGCTATTTTCCAATGAGCATAGTAAAAAATCGAATCGAAATACCCCATTTTTCTGGCTATTTCTGTTCTTCTAAAGGTACATCTGATTTTGTAGTTGTTTTAGATCGTCCAATGTTGTGGAGAGTGCCAGATTTCAAAATGTTATACAGACAGTCTATGTAAAATTAATTGTGGTCCATGGCCATATAGGTTTGGTGGTGGGCGATATTTTGTCTCTCATAAGGCGATACGCCATGTGTCTATGAAGAAGCTATGAAAATATCAAACGCTTTAAAAATCAAACTTTTGCATGAATCTCAACCTTGTGAAAGTCGTTTTATCTGCCCTTTCGTTTTGTGTCTTCCAGCTTTATGGGCTTTATTTTGCTGTTTAAGCGTCGGTCTATGTACCTCTCCTGCCATGTTTACAATTTTCGCTTGGCTATACATTCAACAGCTTCGTATGATTTATTCGAGCAAATTTATCTATTTTCAAAGTTTTCTTATTTATCATTACAGTATGCATCTCTAGTTTTGTATTCTGAGGCTGTTAAATCTATTCACATGATTATCTGGCATCCATGTATCCGTATTAAGCTTAATATAAGCGCTTTAAAACTCATCAGTGGCATTTAATTATGCCTGACGCTTGGAGTTTAAAACAAACAAAAGAAGACAGTAGTGTATAAACAAGAGTTCTACCACACTTAAGGCGGCCGTTGAGGGATTTTCAGTGCCGGTTTTCTCCTCCTCCCACTTTCAGTTTCTTCGTGCCGCTTGTGCTAGCTTCGCTGCCGCTAATCTCACTGCAGGCACACTTCCTTTTGTGTGCTGCAACCCCAGCCTTAGTTGAATCAAAGTCTTTACGTTGTACACAGCAATAATAATGTGCATGTTTCATGGCTTCTGCACATCGCTGTTCATGCTGGCGTATAGTCATGCCCTCAGGAACAGGATGGTGACAGAAGTCACAAAACACGATGCTTTCTAATTCGTCTACAAGACGCATAAGGCCCTGGAGGTCTGTGTTGTTCTGTATGCCCTCCAGTTTTGATTCACTAAGATTAAGGGTGCAGTCGATTGTGGAAGTTGTCTGCACCGGCACATCCGAGATGCTAGCGACAGCGGCCGCTGTCTCATCTTCAGGAGTTGATATCACATTGATATTACACTCTTGTGTACACTGCTGTGTAGGAGGTGCCACCAGCACGCTCTGGATATCAACTACCTGGGGATGAGCTGGCGGCGATGGTGTAGGTAGCTCAGCGGCAGAAGTCACTTGGGTAGGAGGAGGATCTTCTTCTTCCTTCTCCTCTTCTTGGCAAGGTGGCAGCGGCGGCGGCGGCGGCAGCGTACGATGCCTCTTTTTTCCTTTTTTCTTCTTTAGCCGGCGATGGCTTTTTTCTGCCGCCTTGCCAAAGCGGTGAAATTCCTGTTGATGTTGAGACTGAAAATCCCTCCATGTTTCATACAGGAACGCCTGGTAGTCGACATATACCTCTTCCCATAAATCGGCATCCTTCTTTGAGAAATGATAAGCCACCAGGCGTTCCTCAGTGAAAAATTCTTTGTTAAACTGCATATTATTTTTTCGACACGTCTGCTCTCTACAAAAAGTTCGAAAGCTCTGCAGGCAATGCAGGCAACGATGACGAGAGTGCTTATATATGACGAAATGATGTGTGAAACGTCAGACCACCCTCCCTCCCCCCTCCCTCCTCTCTCTCTCTCTCGTCGACACAGAGGACCCCCCCCCCCCCCTCCCCAAGAACAGAATGTCGACGACCCTCCCCCCTCCCTACCACCAAAGAAGAGTTAAAAAATCAACTCCCAAACAAAAAGTAAACTTATGTTAGTATATTTAAAGCATTTTCCACACATTTTTCTTGACGAAATGGATGGTTGTATAAACGAAACGCCATTTGTGCAGTTGTTAGCGTGATTACGAGATTGAAAATAACGACTTCCGCTGAAGCGCTGATGAAGCGTTGATAAAGCGCTGAAGTGTACCACCCACCCCCTCCCCAAAACTTCATATATAACCCCCTCCCTCCCTCCCTCCCTCCCTCAAAAAAAATTTTCAGCAGGAAAGAAAACTCATATATAAGGGGGGGGGGTCTAGGCTGAGGTGTGGTCAGATCATGGAAGCGTTGCTGAATACACCTCCTCTTCCTCCAGCTATCAACACGGACATGGATGACTTGTTTGGGGTGGAACCGTTAATTTTTGATAGTGTATTACCAGTGGAAGAGATTGATGCATTCTTGGCTAACATGGCAGAGGCTGAAAAACACTTGGAGGAACTGGTAGGCATTCCGTCAGATATACCTACAGTGCAGCAAGGGATACAGCAAGGGATACAACAAGGAATAGAGGAAGGGATGCCAGATCCTGAGGGCCCCGACTACCCGTTCTGGGTTGCAAATGCACTTGTCAATGAGAGAAACACACAACTCAGCACAAAGTTAAAAGCTCATTTGAAGCAACTTAACGAAGAAACGAGTGCCGCTGAGCCCGGCAGCGAGGCCAGCAGCGGGGACGGGGACGGGGACGAGTCCGGGGACGAGGAGTCTGAGGATTCAGAAGTGGACATGTTAAGCGATGATGAAGAAGACAAGCATATGAAATTGAAATTTGAATCGAGTAAGACCATCCCTGTGACTGAGAAAGATGTGACGCTGTTGAAAAGAAACTTTCAAGCCGTGCTTCCTCTGATTGATTGCAATATTTTATGGTGTTTATGTGAAGAAGGCTTTTTCGACAAGCACACGTACATGTACCTAATGGAAGAAGTGAACACTGTCATTATGCTCATGTTCATGCTAGAAGGAAGCGTAGAGGATGTTCCGGTGTCACAGCCAAAGTTCACCGAAGCCATGACTCGACGTTTTGTTCAACTGTTTAGACTCCTTCATGAGGAACAGTTTAAGGCGTTGTGTCTGCCAGAGCCGAAGCATGTGAATGAGGGTCGCGATTCCAAATGTGCAAAGATGATGCTACATGGTTTCAAATACCTTGAAGAACGCATTAAGGTGTATGATATGATGGCCTACCTCTATGAAAAAGGACATTTCACCATGCCAATGCTGTTTCGATGGATACTAGGGCATCGGAAACCAGGAGACTTTTTAGTGATTGTCATGAGACAATCTTTAACAGGTGGTTTACCAACAGCCTTTCTGGATGGTTTCAATGAGATGACTCCGCGATTTTACAAGCATCTCATGAAAACTTACATGTAAAACTTCCCCTGGTATAAAAGGGGGCGGCAGCGCGCGGTGGCGGACCACAAAGTCTGCAATCATTCACCGCAATGTCTTCACCATTTTACAGATGTGCAGAGACTATGGATGATATCTTCAAAGTGAATTATACTAACTATGTATTTTCAAAGCTTCCTGATTTTGAATGGGAATGGATGCATCAAGTGAAGAATTTACATCTGCATTGGGAAGCTATTGGAAAGACTATTCCAAGTGATTATTTCATCGACTCGTTTCTACGTGACTGTGAAGATCTACATATACTATCATATTACGACATTGATTCAGCATTTATCCACCCGAATACAATTTGGGCGGTGGAGCTCATGTTAGTTGTAGCTGCAAGGATCATTTTACTTTATGATGATGACGTTTCATTGACGACGAATGTATCAGACCTTGTTCGATTCAACCATGGACGAGTGGAAGTGAATTCAAAGCTTTGCAAGAAGTTTGAAAAGCTTGACTCAGCGGATGGTTGGGTATAAAAAGAGGGGTGTGTGGACCTCATCAGTACAGTGTAGCAGTCATGGAGAACAAGACAAGCAGCAGTTTTAAAATTAGTGCAAACTTAACCATTACTGTGGAGTCTGGACAATATGGAATATTTCTTCGCATCAAACGTGGAGAGAGATGGTGCGCTTATTCACCATCTTTGTGGAAGATTGTGTGTCAGAACGTGAAAAAATGCCGTGACATTGGCTTCAAACTATACTTAACGGAAACAAAGTGGCTTGAAGTCATTTCATATCAAGGCATGCGCTATGTGAGCTTCGTGCGTACATCATGGTTTGAAGGGAAAGAATACACACATCACATCAACATGAATGATGGTGAATGGGAGACACCGCTTCAGGAGATGGCTCACATCGACTCAGCCTTATCGGTTGAACCGCCGTGTACGGAATGTCATGACAAGAAAACGATCATCAAGCTGCAAAAGGATGATCGGATGAAGGTGTCAAAGTTATCCAAGAAAAGACAGGCTGAAATTCAGTTGGAGAATATGGATGTACAAAATCAACTTGGACTTACCTGCGACTATTGCGGTGCTTGCGGATATATGGAGGATTATGATTGCCACTGCCACAAGTACAATTGCATGATGTGTGAACCAAACAACTTCTGCGGCAAGTGTGGAGTACTTAAGGTTTGTGAAGCACAGTAGAAGTGACACACACACACACACTGCAAAGATGGACGCATGTTTTAGAAAAGCTTATATTGACTTGATGATTGCTAAACTTGCTTGCTGCGGCACTCCAGACTATCAGCTTTATCACTTGGACGCTTACTGGGATGTTGGACATCACAGTCTTGATGTGATTGAACTACATTCACGATTTCTTGGAGAATGTGCCACAATTGGATTAGAAGAAGATCCTGACTTTGACTTTGATTCTGCACTCTATTCAGCCCGCACTGATGTAGAAGCATATTTCACCGTGGTGGATTATTTGAGAGATTGCTGTGGATTTGAGGAGGAAGAAACCGAGCAGCTTTATCAGGTAAGCCAAACCCTTTTAACACTAACAACTCTAACACCCAACAGCAGCGCAGCAAGCAGCTAACAATGTTTTTTCTTTCTAGCAAATTTAATTTTATGTGAGTGGTTTCAACGTGAACAAAGAAAGAAGATGATAGAAGAGGTAGCAGATATATTAAAACATATTTTATTGCAGGAGGAAGACATGTCAGAATAAAAAGCCAACATGGAGAATCTTGTACTATTTAGCGGTCACAAGGATGTTCTTTCCAACATGTTTCCAACACGCCTTGAAAAGTATGGACATACATTCAACTCGAGTGAAGCGTTGTATCAATATGAGAAAGCTGTGTTTCATCACCGCCCAGATATTGCTTCAGCTATTGTGTCATCCAGAAATGGATATGAAGCAAAACGTATCGCCCAAGTGATAAAGCCATGTCCTTCATGGCATACAGTGAAGAGAAGTCAAATGCAAGAGGTGTTACAAATCAAATGGAATCAGTGTGTATCGTTTCGCAACAAGTTGAAAGACTGCAAAGGTAAAACTTTAGTGGAAGCCACGTATGATCCTTGGTGGGGAGCTGGTGTGAAACAAGTGTCATCTCCTGAATATCCCGGTCAGAATATCATGGGAAAGTTGTTAGAACAGTTGGTGTGTGTGACGGGGGGTATAAAAGAGACTGTGCCTGCATCATCATCATCATCATCATCTTACCTGCCGCCGTCGCCGCCACCCAGCCACTCACCCAGCCGCTCACCAGTCCTGGTGTGGAGACGTGGAGAACCCCAGACTGAACTTGACAAACTTGTGAAGAGTGTGGGGAAGCAGTGCTCTCTAAAGACTGAGTGAGAGAGAGTGCTGTATCATGGCGGACATGACACTGAGACAATATATTGTGCAAAAAGCTTATTGTGAAGAAATGTTATTAGCTGTAAAAAAGTTTGCCTGTTTAGTATGTCCTGCTTGCCAACTTGAAGAGTGTTCAGAACATACTTGTCATTTTGCATGTGTCTATACTTATTGGAATGAAGCTAAATATTATATTCATTTAGATAAAGTGTTAGAGAATGCAAATCAGCGTTGTGAGAAATATGGTGTAGATACGATAACACTTGATGAACTCAGTCATTGGCTAGTATTCATTGAAGACCAATGGTCTCCAGTGATTCAAACCATTGTATCTATACTTGATTTGTAACTTGTGAGTTAAGTTTGGTTGAGGTTATAAAATAAAAAGCTGTTCTGTTGAGAAGGTGGTTTTCATTCGGTGTGACCATGTCGACGTGGAAAGACTACTTGACCAATATGTACTTTAAACCTGGACAGCCCGGGGCATTTGCTGGTTCTTACAAACTGTATCACATCTTAAGAAAACATGATCAACCCATGACACAGTCACAAGTGAAGAAATGGCTACAGGACCAAGATGCATTCAGTTTACTCCAACCTGTCAAATACAGGTTCAAAAGACAACGTGTGATTACACGAGGCATTGATGACATGTGGGATGTGGATTTGGCTGATATGGGAAACATAGCTCCCTATAATGATGGCACACGCTTTTTACTCATTGTCATTGATGTGTTTTCCAAATATGTGTGGGTACAGCCAATCCCTAATAAATCACATACCAGCGTCATACAAGCCTTTCAAAAAAATTTTCATGACACACCCCGAAGGCCACGCACTCTAAGGTCCGATAAAGGCACGGAATTTAAAAACAGATGGGTCAAAGCATTTTTGAAGAAGGAGGGCATTCATGCTTATACCACAAAGAATGAAACCAAAGCCAACTTTGCTGAGAGAGTCATTCGTACTCTCAAGGGGATGATGTATCGGTATTTTCTACATAATCAAACTTACCGTTACTTAGACATCCTTCCAGACTTGGTGTACAACTACAACCATAGACCTCATGGCTCCCTCCCGAATAAGTATGCTCCAGCCGAGATTCGTAAAGACAACGAATCGAAAGTGTGGAAGTATATGTATGTCGACAAACTAAAATTGAAACCGAAGAAGAAGAAGAATTTTAAATTTAACATTGGCGATCATGTTCGCATTTCCCACATTAAATATGTGTTTCAACGGGATTATCACATCAAATGGACGCAAGAAGTCTTCACTGTCACATCGTTGTAAGAAGCAAGGAATACATTTGTATCGTGTGAAAGATTTTTTAGACGAAGTTATTGATGGGCATTTCTACGAGGAAGAACTGCAGAAAGTGACCAAAGATATTGAATCCGTCTACAGAATTGAAAAAGTCTTGAAAACACGTAAAAGGCGAGGAGGTGTGAAAGAATTATTTGTCAAGTGGTTAGGTTGGCCAAGCAAGTTTAACAGTTGGGTGAAAGAAACAGACATTCAAAAATGAAGCATCCATTTACATGCTTGGTCTCTGGACCTACAGGCAGTGGCAAAACGTCTCTGGTGAAGGAAATTCTCGAACAAAAGTTGATTCACCCCTCTCCGAAAAACATTTTATGGCTCTATGCAGCAGATCAGTCTTTGTACAAGGGAATGAAAGGCGTGACATTTTACCAAGGCATTCCAGATGACATTGAAGAGCGCTTTAACCCGAAAAAAACAAACTTACTCATCATTGATGACTTAATGACCAAATGCCATAGCGATGAGCGTATGACACGTCTCTTTAGTGTTGGTAGCAGTCATCAAAATCTAAGTATCATCTTTATTGTGCATAATTTGTTCCATCATGGGAAAGAGATGCGAAATATTAGTTTGAATACCCATTACATCATTCTGTTTAAAAATCCGAGAGACAGTCAACAAATCAGTACATTGGCGCGGCAAATGTATCCTGGAAGATCTCAATTTCTCATAGAAGCCTATCAAGATGCTACCAGCAAACCCCATGGTTATTTATTCATTGACTTGAAGCCGAAGACGAATGATCAACTGCGTATTCGTACAGGCATTTTACCAAAAGATACACATTATATATATATATATAAAGCAGTGTATGACCAAGAACCAACCCATTTAACCATTCGCAGTCAAGATGTCTAAACGTATTCGAGCGAACCAGTCTTTTCTTCATTTGCTTGCACGTAGTGGGCCTAGACGGCGTAAATTCTTGCTACAGCAAGCTACGAAGGAGGAATTAACGAGCTTGTTTGAAATTTGTTTGAATATATTGCGAGGACATTTACCCTTAAGCTCAAAACGGTATAAGGTATTCAAGCGTGAGCGTCATACCCTACGTACTCTGGCAGACAAGAAGATATCCCTTCGACGAAAAAAGAAGTTGGTGAATCAGAAAGGAGGATTCATTGGAGTTATTGCTAGATTTGCATTGCCCTTGTTAGCCAAGCTGCTGTTAAAATGAAGCATGCTATGAAAATGGTTCTCATTCCTGAACATGAATACAAACTGTTATTAGAAAAGAAGGGGGGAAAACATAGCATCAAAAGAAAAGTCAAGACACTTTTACGTGGGAAACGAACGCGTGAAAAGGCTATGGAAATGTCTCAACTTCTTGGCCGTCATCTACGAACAAGTCAGTCCCAACAACCACCACCACCACCACTAGAAAAGCTAGTGTTAAGTCATTTTCAACCTATCTATCATGGAAAAGTGATACAACTTTTAGCAGAACTAAAGAAACATGGTACGAAATGGACAGAGAAAAATGAACTTGTGTTGAAAACGGGCGATGTCATTACAAATTCTAACATGGTTGATTTGATGAAAGAAGCATTGGTGGCGACAAGAAGAAAAGAACGAACCATACCACCCCATGGTTGGCATCCTTTTATCCAGGAAATTGTCGATGCTAATATTCCAAAAACGACGTTTAGTAAAAAGACCACTCGTGAAGACATTGCAACAGAAATGAAACAGCGTCAGCAAAGACAGTTTCCTAAAAGATGGGAAAATTTTTAACATGGTTGAAAGAGCTATGGTGTTGCCAAGAAGAGAAACCAACTATTCCTGTGAAGATTAGATGCACAAGTGCGTGTTGTGAAGGAGAAGTCCATCATCATCATCACGATGTAAAAGAGGATGAGACTTTGCATACTTGGTCGAATGGCGCGCGCTGTCCTGAGGTATATAGGCAACGACGACGACGCACCTATACCATTTGAGGGGTTCCCCGTCCACCATGGAGTCGACAAGCTTTTACATTACTTTGCCTAGCAATGCGAGTATGAACTATTATCCCAACAACAAGGCTTCGAATTATCAAATTCGTATGCCTCGAACCATCTATCTGAATGGAAGATATGAAGTGGCTTTAGCTGAAATTCAATATCCGCATACATGGACAACGACGAGACATGGCATGGACTATTCTATTCAGTATCGACAACAACCGCTGACAGATGCTGTTCTTGACACTATCAATATTCCTTATGGCTACTACAGATCCATACCAGAGATATGTCAGGCAGTGAATGAAGAAGCGACTCATTCTATGAAAGATGATCTTAAAGACGCTATTCGGCTAAAGTATGATAAAATTAGACGACGTGTGTTTCTATTTCTAAATTATGGCTTTGAAGTGTCCTTCTCCACTGGATTAGCTGAGATTTTAGGATTTATCCCAGATCAATGGTATACTGAAACGTGTACAGCTGACCATAAAGCTGATGTGAAACAGGGGTTTTATACACTGTATGTTATTGTAGTATTTGTGAACCACAAGTTGTTGGGCATTATTATGTGCCTTTGCTACGTTCTGTTGGGATACAAGGCCATGATGGCGACATTGTTATGAAAACGTACGGCGAACCGCATTATGTTCCTGTAAACACATCCAAATTTGACATGATAGAGATGAATATAAAGGACGGCACAGGCCATACTGTTCCATTTCAAACTGGAAAGGTAATCTGTAAACTCCATTTTCGACCAAAAGCATTATGAAAGCCTACACACACGATCCGTCTGCATATCGCAACCATTTTCTTCGTCAAGTGGGTGGAGAATTACCAGGATTCAAAGGAGCGCGAATTCAATATTGGGATGGTATTGGTTCAATACTGGGATCATTGGCTCGTAGAGCTATTCCACTACTTAAGGCTGGGGCTAAGATCGTTGCGCCACATCTTAAGAAGGCTGCAAAGAATGTTGCGAAAGATGTTACGGGCCGAGTAGCACAGCGTGTGTTTGGTGGTGGTGATGTACATAAAAAGAGAGTGCAACCGACGAAACGTGCCAGAAGACGAAAAACAGCTAGACGGATAGCATCAAAAAAGCATAAAAGAGATATCTTTTAAAAAAATCATGTCTCTCATTCACAATCATTCGTGCGAATGCAGTCTTTCTCCATTGGAATGGTTTCACGTACCGCCGACGCAAACTGCTGTAGAGAAAAGTTATAATGTCGACTATCAACCACTGACTACCATTAGAGAGGGTGCTCCCATAGAATTCTACATTCCTGCGAGTACAGAAGAATATCTGGATTTAAAGAACAGCAAACTTCATATTGTATGCTGTATTGTAAAGGCCGATGGATCAGCGTGTGGCGCAGATGATAATGTCTCTTGCATCAATGATGTGTTTAATGGGTTATGGTCTAATATTGAATTGTTTCTGAATGATCGGTTGGTTTCTCATAGCAACAATACCCATGGTTATACCAGCATTATCTCTCATCTCATCCATGATTCGGAAGAAAGTCTCCATTCTGAGCGCTCTATGCGTCTCATGTACAAGGATACTGCTGGGTCGATGAATAGTTATGAGGTGAAAAGACCTAATCATGAACAATATGTATCCGGGTTTCATGTCAATGCCGACGGCGGTGACTTGGCTGAGCAAGGAAACAATGGCTTACACCATCGTTATTTGCATACACGTCTCAGCCGTGAGTTTATGCTGGCAGGTGGTTTAAGGATAGATTTGTTTGAGCAGGATCGTTATCTTCCGAATGGCATCAGTTTGAAATTGCGTTTCCATAGACAGAAAGATTATTATGTATTGATGGCTGCAGATAATACCTATAAGGTAGAAGTGAAAGAGGCATTTTTAACCATTCGCAAAGTGAGGGTGAGTCCAGGCATTCAGTTAGGGCATACAGATGCATTGCTGAAAAGTCCTGCCAAGATCATCATCACTAGAAAAGAATGTAAAGTCTTGGCCATTCCAGCAGGATTTCGGTCTTTTGTGAAAGACAACATCTTTTTGGGTCAATTACCAAATCGCATTGTCATTGGTCTGGTTCATAATGAAGCCTTTGGTGGGTCAGTATTGAGGAATCCATATGATTTCAAACATTTTGATCTGAACTATATGCAACTGTACACGGATGGTGAACCAGTCCTATCCAAACCGCTCAAGCTTGACATTCCACAGAACAAGTACCTAGACGCTTTTGAAACGCTTTACAAATCGTTTGACCGATTGAATGGTGAGAAAAGTTCCATTATAAAAAGGGAAGATTGGCCTAGAGGGTATTCTTTATTTTCGGCTAGAAATGAACTTTGCTAGGGCTTTGCAACCTACAATCAATGTCATCGTCTATGCTGAATTTGACAACATTATTGAGATCAGTGCCAATCGTAGCATCCAATTCGCCTACCAGTCATGAACACGAAGCAGATAGAAGCCATACTGAGCCATGATGCCGCGACCAAAGACTTGTTTCAAGGTGTGTTTGCCATGGACCAGTTACCACCGTCTTTACAACGCGGTGCCTATGTCATCAACACCGACGATCATGATGAACCAGGAGAGCATTGGGTGGCAGTGTATTATGACAAAGACCCTGTGGAATACTTTGACTCTTATGGACTGTTACCTCTCGATGAGCGTTTAGAAACGTTTTTAAGAAATGACTATATGTATAATTCCATCTCATTACAAACGCCGATATCATCGGCGTGTGGTTTTTATTGTGTATATTATATATGGCATAGAGCTCGAGGTCAGAGTATGTTTGATATTGTGAATATATTAAAAAGAAAGGATGGGGATTTTATTGTAAAGGATTTTGTCTATAGACATTATAAACCTTTGTTTTATTAATGGTGTAGTTAAGCTGTAGTTAAGTTGTTGAATAATTGTTCAAGTTTTGAAGAAAAGAAAAAGACTCAAGTTTCAAACTGATCTTGTTTTTTTATTGTGTTTTCCAAACTCCCCCCCCCCCCCACTTCTTATCTACCAACTACTTTTTTTACAGTTCTCTCTCAATACATTGATCAATGCATGCCATTCATTGCAATTTAAATTAATATAGGTATCATAGACATTACATCCACGTTTGTAAATGCTATGAAAGCTCACATTACGCACATCACCAAACTTTATCACTTTAACAGTTTCATGTTCAGACAGTTTCAGTTCATATCCTTCTTCTAAGTCCATCAGCCGCATCAGCCGCATCAGCCGCATAGGCTGTGTCACCTCAATGGATTTGGTACCCCGCTTGAGTTGTATTCCATCCTCTTTGAATTCAAGCAGAAGATTCTTCCCAATCCAATGCGTGTAACAGCGCGTTCCATTCCACTGTGCTGAGGGTGATGATGTCGCAGTCTTCTGTAAGCTCGTCATATTGGCGAAATTGTACAAACACGTCTAGACCGTTCTCAGTCACACGCACTTCTAATTCATCCGAGACTGCTAGGAGAAAGACGGGTATTCTCAACTTGTCTAGGTGATCCTTCAACACGGATTGGTCATCAAGCGATAGGACGAGATACTGTCCAAAATGCCGTAGCACAATGTCATCACATAAGTTTCTCAAATAGGAGAACCCATATGTCATGGGTTCATAATCCATCAAATAGTCGTCTTCCATCTCGTCTGTGTGTGTGTATTTTATACTCGGATGATGTCGAACAGTGGATGCTGTATAGCTTCTAGGAATCGTAAGATTACACGCCAGTTCTTGATATCAAAGAAGATCAACTGTGCATAGGGTGTATCTGGCACAACTCCCTTATAATCCTTTGGATAATCCTGTAAAAGATTTCTACAGAATGTCACACGTATGTTAGAATCATATTCAGCCACCGTCACTTCCAGTTTATTTTCAAGTCTGCGTTTAAACCCAGCTTCAAGCGGTATGTTTTTAAAGTCTTTCCACACTTCAGGTTTAAACCGATAAGCAGAAATTCTCTGAGAACCCATCATCACTTCATTCCTCTCATTGACAGTAAGGTAAACACCATCGTTTAACATGAGTGCATTCATGATTGTTACCTGGTTATGCGTTGTCGTCTTGTCTGCGAAGCCTTTTATCCACTTCTTTCACCTGCTTCTTCAGCATTTTCCATTCAGGTATGGTCAGCAAGATACCCTTTTTCGTAGGACGGTTTCTTCCAGTCCCCTCATCTCTGAGGTACTTGCGAATGTTCACCACACCTTCATCGCTTTGTTTCATAATCTTGATATACTTTCCATTGCCTAGAGAAAGCATTCCATCCCACGACTGTGGTGGTGGTGGTGCCGCCGTCTCCACTTTTAATTTCTTGATAGTGGTGGTGGTGGTGGGATTTTTCACGTTCAAGTCTTTCACCGTATCTGCTAGAGTATCCATATCCGTTGTTGCAGATCTCTTCATGTTCACCCTCAACTCACTCACTCTGAAGTTTGGTGAGAGTCCCCCCCCCCTTTTATGCTGTTGCTGCCGCTGCTGCCGCTGCTGCCTTGTAATGCCCATGCGCCAAAGTGGAATAGCCATCATTCAACACGTATCGCTTATCATCAAAGGGGGAGAGAGCTACTTTCCTCAACTTCTCCGAGAAAATCTGGTGGTCATGGCTTCGAATGGTGTGTCCTGTCACCATCATCTGCGTTTGGTTGAACAAACTGTCTTTATACTGCTCATGTTTCATCCGTCTTTGACACGCGTAAGTGATACCTTTAGCCGTATGTTTTTCTTTCCCACCATACGTCATGCTGTACATTTTCGGCCGAAGTCCAACAAACTCTTCAATGGGAATGCCCGCCGTCTCATCTTTCATTTTCCCAAGCACTTTCTTGTTCACGTTGGAATGCAGGAAATGATTGGGGGGATAGTCACTTGTGTCGAACAAGTCAGCATCTTCCTGCATATCCTTGTAGATATCATCCGTTTCTATGTCGTAACATAGACTGTCGGTGTCGCTGAACAACAACTTGGCGTCGGGTTACTTGGTCATGATGTAGTTGTAATGAAAGTCAAACATGAGCACTTTGCTGTGGTCGAGAATGGTGAAGCCGACTTGAATGGGCTTATCAAGAAGCAAATCCACTTTGTGTAAATGTACCGCGGTCAAATCTTCGTTGAAAATTCTAAATCGGTGGAATGACGGTTTGGCAACAACTTTCTTGAACCGCTTTTCCTGGTGAACGAGTTCCACATTGATGCGTTTTCTCACATTTTCCATGGTTTTGCCAAACACAGAGTTGTTCATCAATTTGAAAAAATCTTTCTCAAACGGGTTCTTGGCCAACTTTCTCTTTTCCGTGTTCAACGAGATGTATTTCGCTAACCATTTGCTCTGTGCAAACATGATGGCACGATGCACCTTCGTGACTTTCAATCCCAGTGACACATATTGCTGTAAATTTCTATAATAAAGTACATATTCCTTCTTGTCACACAAGTTGGGAATAAGCTTTTCACTGGGTTTGTCTTTCATGTTGAGATCTTTCCGTAGCTTCTGACTATGCTCTGATAATTCTCCCACCTTCACACTTTTCCGCTCTGGAGCCACTGGGTAGTGAGTATGACAATCATGAATGGTCTGTGGGTATTCCAAATCCACTTCTAAAATGTATCCAATCTCGTCATCTTCATCCACTTCCATGAAGTCAATGGATTCTGGCTCGTTCACCCACATGAATCCACTTTCCGGCATGCTTTGTGATATGGCCAAGCCGTACAAGTTGTTCGCATCCAGGTACATCAGGTAATGGGTCGGTTTCGTGGGATCATACTCTGCTACGTAGGGGTTATTTGGTTTCGCATACTTGTGTGTGATGACAGATATTCCTCCGCGTAAGCCTTGTTCAACCATTTGGTACATGTCAATGTCATTGATCAATTCCAACTTCACCTTTGTCGCTTTTAACATCGCATCCCACGAGAGGCCTGGCGCTGTATAGTAGTGGGCAGGATCCAATTCATAGGTGTTGAGACATACTTGACGAAAGTTTTCAAACACGTCAGCCAGCAGTAACACATCCGATTTCAGGTACAAGTCATGGTATTCGCCAAATGTAGTACAGTGGAATGTCTCCCACACCTTCTGTGCATGCATATAATCCTCATCACTAATGCCTTCTTCACTAAGCTGACTGTAAAACTTGTCCTTGGACGGCAATTGTGTTTCAGCAAACTTGGATGGCTCATCCACATAATCGTAGGGGTACACTCCCTTTCTCAACAGTAACTCTTGCTGGTCGCTATCGTGAATGTGAGAGGTCATGTTATCAAAGTTATCTTTCCCTTCTGCCGCCAGGTTGGATACCAACTTCTCTAGAGGCGTACTCATGAACTGATAACTGTCCATAAATTTCCGATTGCTCATGGTGAATGCAATATATTTCTCGACGGTGTTGGGAATGACTGTAATCGTTTCATTTTTGAACTTTCCAATTTCCTCCATGATCAAATGACTGTCATAACCTCGCAAATTGTGGAAAAAGACAGGGATGATAAACGAATCTTTATCCCCCTGCTGATCCTTTCGAAATCGGAATTGCAAATTGCATTCACTATGTGCAGCTCCACGGTATTTGCCATTGATATGATCATGATCTCTCACACGATCTGCTCCTAGAGGCTCATGACAAATGTAGCAGTCGACAGCAGTCCTGAAATCCTCTTTGTCTTCACGAGTCATCACCATCTCCTTTGGCTGTTGTAAACCATGCACAATACGATCACGCTCATTCACCATATGGTCTAAAAAGACTTTCACAGCATTGTCTCCTCGATACAGGACTGGAGCACGGGTGTCATACTGGCTCACAACCACATAGGCAAAGCTGTTTGGACGATGATGCTGGTACCTCACTTCTTCATGCTTTTTCGTGAAACATTCAAAGTCGGCATAAATCACAAAAGGGACTCTCTGTTGTTTGGCTACATTCTTGAACTTGATAAAGGGTTTCTTGGGAAATGATAAACGTTGCGCTCCATGCCTGCCACACACTTCGCGATGCTTGTCTAACAAATCTTGTCGCATAAACCCGTGAAGGCAGTTGAAACAATAAAACATTGCTCCATTATACTTGATACGATAAGCCATCAGTCTGCTGAAATTCTTGATGAGACAATAATGCCTTGTCTTGTCATTGCTAATCAAAAGTAAGTTGATTTCTCTCACGCTGTTGGCGCTGGTGTTTCGACTCAGTTGTATCGGAACAACGACATCCTGTTCATATCCAAACACGTTGTTGGACACATCATTCTCCTTTTCAAATTTTGGAATGTCCTTAATCGGTGTCGGAAATGTCATACCTTCCACCTTCAATTCATTCTCAAATACCTTGTATTGATGCATACGCTGTGGGTTTCTATCTGTTGAAGGATGAAGGTGAGCCAGTACTGACCATAAGAAACACTTGTTGTCTTTATTCTTAATGTTTAATACCGCCTTTGTATCCTTCACTCTCTTCGGCAGTTTGATATAACTGCTCGCTTCCAGAGGTGCTGATGTAGCTGTATGCACTTCAATATACAGGATGTTATCCAACACCCAGCCAGACCCTTGTCGCTCATGTTCATCAAACTTGGTAAACAATTCTTTATAGGCTTCTGGCAAGTCCTGTTCAATATCCTCTGGGTTGTAGGCTATATGTGTTCGACTGCTGATAAAAGCATTATCCACTTGTTCTACCATCACACCTTCAGCATTCGCCGTCAGTTTCTTGAAGCGTGCATGCACGACAATATACCATTTCATGCCATGATTTAAGGTCTCCAACAAATGTCTCTTAATCCGATTCTCTTGTTGCCGCATTTCAAGTAATAAATCCGATCCATCTTAAGGCTCAAACCGTCTTTCCTGTGCGTTTTCATCAAGACTCACTCTTCTCCCTCTCCCTACTTGTACTCTCTTTGGTTCTTCCATCCTGCATACATGTGTGTCAAATGCTTCCATAGATGCAAATATCTTTACACATTTACAGCAGAGGAACGGATCAGGTCTGATAATGCTATCTTGCATCGCCTTTTGTCTCTTCACTTCTATCTGCTGAATAAGCTCTTCACGAGCACGTTTCAACCTTGCTGGTTTACACGTATGTGCCACATACAAGTCCAGAAATGGAAATGTTTGTTTGCACTCATGACAAAACACTGATGTGTCTGAATTCGTAGCCATTGGTGTTGCTGCTGCTGCTGCCGCCGTCAACTACTAAAGACTGATGTGATGTTTCCCCCTCCCCTTTTATATACACGCACACACACACAAAGAGGCTGTTTGAAAGTAAAAACAATTTTATTGTTGCTTCTCACATCTAACAATACTTTTCCACTTAACTATAAGATAAACCACAAATATTTCATGCAATAAAATATATTAAACAAGTTAGCGTTAAATGTAAAATAAAAATATATTAAACAATTTAACGTTAAATGCAAATGCTAAAAGATAACCAAAAACGTTAAATGTCTAAAGTTAACCAAAACGTTAAACACTATACACAGCGCTGATGTACCCCCGACCATGATGTTCACCAACACGTTGGCTCTCCGCAATCGCACTGGTAGCGGTAGAATTCATTCATTGTAAACGGCCTCCTCGAGCATCTGAATGGATGGAAGTTGTAATAACCAAAGTTCTTTAGCATCGCTCCACACCACCAGCAATCTGTAAGCAATGGTCCTGGCAATGTCGCTGTGAAGTTGTATGGCAGCAATCCACCACATGTTTTGCAGCAATAATGCCGTGGGACATTATGTTTCACCGGGCAATTGTGTGGCTGCCCTTCATACTCCAGCCACACCCAGCACTTATAGCACTCAGTTGTTAGCATCCGACCGTCCTTGCTCCGCACTATCTTCTTTTCCTCCACCGGAGCCACAGCAGATGGAAACTGTAAAGTTTCCTCCAAAGCATAGTTCATCTCAGCCTTTGCCTTCTCATCCGTCAACGGCATCACAATCCTAACTACTTCATCGGCTTCGAAGCAGCTCAGGTCATCTATGGCAATAGCAGCTTGCGAGTTCATCTTGTGTACCTCTAGCAAATAGTAGCTTTTCCCCCCCAACAACAGCCTCACTTATATATGAGTTTTAGGGGAAGGGGAGGGGAGGGGGGTTATATGAAGTTTTTTTTGAGGAGGGAGGGAGGGAGGGGGGGGTGGTACACTTCAACACTTTATCAACGCTTCATCAGCGCTTCAGCGGAAGTCGTTATTTTCAATCTCGTAATCACGCTAACAACTGCACAAATGGCGTTTCGTTTATACAACCATCCATTTCGTCAAGAAAAATGTGTGGAAAATGCTTTAAACATACTAACATAAGTTTACTTTTTGTTTGGGAGAAATGATTTTTTAACTCTTCTTTGGTGGTAGGGAGGGGGGGAGGGTCGTCGACATTCTGTTCTTGGGGAGGGGGGGGGGGTCCTCTGTGTCGACGAGAGAGAGAGGAGGGAGGGGGGAGGGAGGGGGGTCTGACGTTGATCAGCTGCAGAGTATATATCAGCTCATTCAAGCCTCTCCAGCCCTTTGCAATGGATGCAACAATGGAATTTACAATTCATGTTGAAGATCAATTAAGTATCGACACCGTTTATACACGCTTTTTTCAAGCATAACTGCTTCGCGAAGAACCATACAGAAAGTATTTTGTGGAACTTTTTCCAGATCCAAAAAACGTTGGCGTGGTCTGCGTGCCAGTCACCTTTAATAGTATCATAACAACAGGGAAAAGAATCGCAAACATAGCCGATGGAGAGTTCAGAAAAGCTTACTTAAGAAGTAACATCCTAGGAGAAGATATACCAAACATCATTGAAGATCAAGAATACCCAGAATGGATGGAGTACTACACCCGAGCTGATCACGCCGTTTGTCCGGGTTGCAACTATAGCATTTTATGTGATAAGACCATCTGCACACCCTGCGGACACCTCGCCTGCCCCCATTGCTCAGTTACAGCGGCATTTGTTGGGGCATTGAAAGACAACTTCACCTTCAGATGCTTAACTTGCAACAACAGGAGCAACTGCTACCTGTTCAATTCCCAGCAAATGTCCCAGTGTGGCAGACAGGCGAGGGACATCATCATCTACAAAAACTAAAAAATAAACTACAATAAACGCCAGTGAGGAGCTTATCTCCTAGCCGCTCGCGGCCGCCAACTATTAAGAAATAAGCAAAAACCGTGTTTGGTGTATGCATGAGAATGTGTGGGAAATGCTTTTAAAAAAAACTCTCTCTGTCTCTCCACACCCCCCCCCTCGTTCACTCGAGACGCTCACGCCTTCTTTAAAAAAAAAAAGCCCTCTCTCTCTGTCTCTCCACACACACACCCTCGTTCACTCGAGACACTCACGCCTTCTTTCAGAAAAAGCCCTCTCTCTGTCTCTCCAACCCCACCCCCCGTCTCGGCACACCCTTTCACTCGAGACGCCACACCTTTTTTTCTCCCCAAACTCCATCTACCCCATACACACAACGTACAACGTACAACGTACAACGTTTCACCGGAAACAAACTTTCTTTCACTCGCAATCATTGCAACTGCATCAAATGACGTTTTCTATCGTCATCACTCCCAACCACACTCTAACAACTCGCTCTGCAAAAACACTGTGCAAAAACCAACAAAGCCTCAATGCTAAACCAAGGGAGGGGGGGGGGTCCAAACAACAACTGGCAAACACTCCCTTTTATATGAACTAGCAAGGGAGCGAAATTTTACCAATAGAAATCCTCCTTTAACACTGCATTCTCATTCGCTCTTTTTTTTTGCTTTCGTCCAAGCATTTCACACTTTCTCTCGCCAATAGAAATGCTCCTTTAACGTAGCATTCTCACTGGTGCAATTTCGCTCCCCTCTCAAGACTATATAAGCTGCAGCTCAACCATGCCTCTCCAGCCTTTGCAAGTCTTCAGCAGCAGCAGCAGCGTAGCAGCAATGGAGTTTGAACACCACTTTGAATGTCAATTGAAAGTTGAGAGTGTCCGCACCTACAGCAATTTTCCGTTGAAAGTGCTTCATGAAGAACCGTACAGGGAATTTTTTTGGGAAATTTTTCCCAATCCAACTAAATATGATGTCGTATGCGTGCCAATCACGTACAACAGAATGGTCACCATCGGAAAAAGAATCGCTAGCATCCACGAAGGAAATTACCAAAAAGCATTCCTCAGGCAGAACATTTTGGGAGAAGCAATGCCATCGATACAAGAAGACGAAGAGTACCCTGGGTGGATGGGTTACTACTACATCACGGACCTGTCCATCTGCCCAGGGTGCAATCACGCGATTAAATACGGCAGAAGTATATGTTCACCCTGTGGACACCTCGCCTGCCTCCACTGCACGGTCACCGCGGCATCTGCTGGGGCGCTAAATGATGACTATCTGATGCATTGCTTAAATTGCAACCAAAAAAGTAATTGCTATGTCTTTGCGTCACAGCATATGTCGGAATGCGGCAGGGAAGTGAGGGAGGTCATCTACTTTCACTAATATACAAAAAAAATAAACCTCAGTGAGGAGTATATCTCCTGGCCGCTTGCGGCCGCCAACTATTATGAAATAAGCAAAAACCGTATTTGGTGTATGCATGAGAATGTGTGGGAAATGCTTTAAAAAAAAAACTTTTTTTTTTTGCGTGCCGTCTCTGCCACACCTTTTTAAACAATGTGTGGCAGAACTCTTAAGAGTTCTACCACAAAAGTGTGGCAAAACTCTTATGAGAATGTGTGTGGGAAATGCACTAAAAAAACTCTGTCTCGTCTGCGCGCCCTCTCTGCCCTCTCTGCCACACCTTTTAAACAATGTGTGGCAGAACTCTTAAGAGTTCTACCACAAAAGTGTGGTAGAACTCTTGTTTATACACTACTGAAGACTGAGTTGAAATTTCATACAACATAGCGGATTCAGCGGGTATTCGAACAGGAAATATTTTCAGAAAACCAATTATCTTTTGGAATTTACTCATGCATCTCACAGATACTCTAGGTTTTATAGCAAATGGACTGTAAATACTTCCCAATGATTTTATATATTACAAAAGTATTAAAATAGCAATATAGATAAGTGCAGAGTAATTTACATTTCAAGCAGTAGCCTATAATTTTGTGAATAAAGATTTTAAATTGAATTTATAGAAATAACAGCAATGAGGCAAGGTAATTAACTTTTTCATAGCGGAAAGAAAAAAAGAAGTTCAAATGTTTCATCGGGAATATCCATGAGCAGCAAGTAAAACACATTGATGAAAACCCATTTTAAACTATAGCTTCAAGAAAACGTCTCTCACTGATAATCTTTTGGCATAATTTCTAATTTTTTCAATGGGCACCCGCCTTTTAAAACGAGCCAACCATTCATAAACTCACTAAAATTTATCCATGGTGTAGATTAAAAAAACTGAGCTCAAAGATATGTCAAATCGGCCTAAATGCTGAATATCTTACCTAGAGCAAAATAAATCTGATCGTTCCTTGCCGATTCGAGAAAAATGAGACACAGTGCTCTTCTTAGCATTTTCTGTCAAACTAATATGTCTTCTGCTGTCATTCTATTGAATAGCGCAACGCTTTTCTGCGCATTCTTTAGGGACTGCACGCTCTGGAAAAAATAGGTTCTATATGGTACTGAAGTATTCTTTTTCTATTTATTAAGAGAAAAGAGAGAAGCAGGTAATGTACAATTCTCGAGATACTCTGGCTAGTGTTACAACTAGTGACAAAAGTCTGGCATTATTATTTTTATTTAAAAAGCGATGTCATAGCTCAAGAATGTACCGTAAGTTGTAGTTAAAATCTGTATTTCAGTTGAATAACTTGAGGAAAAATATCATACTTTTCCAAATTATTTCAAACAGAGCTTGAGATTCTATCTAATGCGTCTGAGACATAAAAATGACCCCAGTAAGGAAAACTTGAAAAAAAAATAGTGATAGAAACATAAGCTACGACGAATAACATTTGATTACTCAATATTATAAGAGCTCTAGGACATACTTTGAATTTATTTATTCCAAGTGGTAAAACCATTCATTATCGTTTCATCACCATCCACATGCACACTTCACTGTTAAATTGCTGCACCAGCAAAAGTTTGATGCACCAGTGGAGCGCTCAGTCTACAGCTGTGGTAAAAAGAGTTTGTACAGATCGTATCTTCTAAAAGTTTCCAACAGAAAATGATTATTTAACAAGTTTGTAATTTATTGCAGTGCCGCTGCGATCTGTTACATAAATGATGATTACGGACTTTACGATCCCACTTAATGGGGAGGTGGGTGGGTATAATTGAGTGATGGCTTCTAAGTCTACAAGATATTTTACTCATAAAAATTTGCATTGAGAAATTAAATATGAGTAGGGATACAACGAGAGAACTGGGCCACATCCCCCCCCTTCGTGGGTAAAAATTTTAATTTTAGCTTTTCTTTGTTTCAGGCAATAGGCCTGATCCATTAAGCTAACCGCAAGGCCAAAACGCACATGGCGGTGGTACAAACAGTGATCCAAGATAGCTGTGTTTTCTATGGAAAGAAATGGGGAGAGAATGTTTTTTTATTGTTTTGGCCTCAGTTTTAATTAAAATAAAGGACGAAAACAACAAATTTTACAAAAATATATTTCTGAGATACTTTTTTTTAAAAATGGAATTTCAAAAAAAGGAAAAAAATCAATTCATTACTCAAACAAAAGGCATCTTCTCGAATATACCGATGTTCATGGAAAACTTGTAACAGTGATTCGCCCTATTATAAAAATTCTTAACATTACGGTAAAATCTTCCGGGAAGACATGGACACTATACTTTATTCCCTTTCCAAAACCAACAACCCAGGAGGAAAAGTGTTTGCAGTGGACAAGAGCTTGCAACAGACCTCACTCCCAGTTCAATATAGAATGTATTACGAAACAAAGATATGCAAGTTCGCGACATTTCATTGGCGGATTTGGCCCAATTAAAGAACACCCAACCCACTCAGGGTTGACCACAAGTCAATGGAACTTTCTGGCATGTCTATGGACACTGGTAGACAAGCACCTGAACGTCGATTTGAACCGACAAAAGCACCAAAAATTGAGTAAAATGTGTGTCGCCGAGACTTTGCTACCCTGTCTTCAAGTTTTCCTCTCAGCGTAAAACATTAAATTTCCGAAAAAAATAAAAGCACTCAAGAAGACATTTTTAAAATTACGGAGCCAATGGCGGAATGTGTAAATTGCAGCCATATTTTTCCCTTAAATGATAGTTCCGCAACGTTGCGTGGTCAAAATCTTCGTTCGTTTTCAGAGAATTGTACAAGTCAAATATCATCAAAGGAGGCAGAATGGAAATATCGTTTGTGCCCTTCACTAATTCGGGATTTGATAATTTAATTTCATCGTGTGTTTCAGATAACATCGTCTCTATCCTCAATTAATCCATCGGGGTCGATTTGTAACCCGATTTCAGACGCACCTTCACATAATTCTTTTAATTTTGCCTTTGAAAATTAGTGACTGAAACCTCCCTCTCTCTCTCAGATAATTTTGCAGTTCTTTTACAGTTTCAAAACAAAAATTTTAAGCCATTTTTGCATCAAAACACGAAAAAAACAACGAAAGTTCTAGTTAAATGCATGGGAATGAGTGCAGTGATACAGCCTTGATTGTACCACCGTGGCGTGCGCACAGCTGCATGCCAGCGCTTAGTGGATATGAGCTATTGTGAGCATTTTTGTTTTTTTTTTGACCACCTGACCTCCAATCCCCGGTACAATGAACTTCCTAGAACAATAGAAATGAGTGATGCCTAAGTATAGGACGAAAGAACTAGGCCACTTGACATCCCCCCCCCCCCCACCATCGTGGGAAAATTTTGTAATTTTTGTTTAATTACACGTTTCAGACGATTCTAAGCAACTCTCATTTATTGACCCCTTTTGATCCCTCTACTCACCCTCTGATTCATGTGCAGGCATATGATGTTTAGTCATAGCAATCATTTCCCACCCCATGATAGAATAAGTAAACCATCTGTAATATGCATCTGTGTATGTGATATGGATTAAGAAAAAAGAGGTGCTTCGCTTGTCTGTTTATTTGCGGTAATAGAAATTTGCCGACAGTCTGGTTGTTTGAAAATTCTTGTCACAGGGGCATTACACAACTTATAGTGCATAAAAAGCGCCCGCCCTCAGACATAACACACTTTCTATATCACAACTACCATCCATGGCAATGCCTACAGAACAGTCTATAGCAAAGCCTGAGACAATACTTACAGCAAAGTCTAAGGCAATGCTCATGGCAAAGTCTACGTTGAAGTCACTACCACTACAATAGCTTCAAAGGCGATCACAGTTTACAAAGATAAAAGGAGATGAGTTACGAGCTACCATGCCGCCGTGCAAAAGGCGAAAAATGGAGTCTAAGGCAGATCCTAAAGTCAAGGGAGAACCTAAGCGCAAAGCTGCCACTACAAAGTCCATAAAGAAGAAGCTGAGTACATACGATTTACCGCTTATGATACCCATTAACAAACATATATTAAACTGGTGAAATATCAACAACAGATGATGGTTAACATTCACGAATGTATTACGGATCATGCATCTGGAAGGTTATATCGTACCAAGAAGGGAATTTTGTTATCATTGGCAAATGCTGAAGAAGCAAATGATGTCAGTGGATCATGAATTCAAACTTGAAACTATCTCTGAATCACTTGGGCGAACTGACGATCTCTTACTGTGGAACTTACATTATCCTATCTCCTAAAGACCATGCCTTGGTGAGGGTTACTTTGAATACTTACCAATACCAGGATTTCTTCTATAAGTGTAAGAATATCTTAATGTGAGAGTCTTTGAACGTGACAGTGAACGCTATATACAGTTTCAAAGGTATGATGGGCTTAGCGGATCACATCAGTTCAGTTTTTGATGCCAGCAAGAACTTGAAAGTTAGCTTTGAACCAAATGAACATGTACAATTGATACGCGGTTCAAATAAAACTGACTTTAAGCCTAATATGTGAACTATGAAAAAGGCTCTGACAGGTTTAATAGAATTACATTATCAAACCGTGTTGTTGTAAAAGTAATTGGATTGTCATGTCAGTTTTCATAACCTTTACAAACGGCTTGATAACATTTATGATACTTATATCAATTTATGTTCTTGTGAGTGCGCTAATATGTTACATGCATTTGAAATATTTTTGTTTTTATTGGCAATAAATGTCAATATTTTAATTTGGTGTTTATGATGTGAATATGTGAATCACGCTGAAACTGCATTTAAACATAAAAAAGCAAGACATATGTTTGATCGTTTTATTGATACACTTTGAAGACAGCGATTAAATTAATAACAATATTATAAAGTTCAATCAAATAAGTCTAGTGTTCTTCATCTATTTCACTCTGTTCCACATCACTATCCATATCACTTTTTCATCACTGCTGTCATCGTCCTTCTCCTTATCTAGAAGCTCTTCAAAGAATGCATTGGTTTTCATTATAGACGCCTTACGTGCCGTTGAATACTCATGATGTTAGTCATCAGCAAAGTAATTAAAGTCTTCTAAAATATTTTGATAATGTTCGCTTTGTTCTAGACGTGGGTTATATTTGAATAGCCTCATAAACAGTTGTTTCAGTCGACGCTTATAAACGGATCGAAGGTCATCACTTGCTCTTTCACGCGCATCTTCAAGCCCTTATTCTTTACATTCGAAAACCTTTTCTTTAAATTTTCATTATAGTCATCATATACTTCTTGAATCATATCATGCGAAACAGGGTCTATTTCTGACTCACTGTCAGAACTGCTGTCATCGTCACTCTCGCCACACTGCTTCATATGCGTGGATAAAGATTCTTCGCTGTTGTACAACGCACCACATTCTATACAAGCATGTACATTAATTTCAGCCATATTGACCCTTTGACGTTTAATAGAAGACTCATCTAAAGTTTCCGTGAAAGGCGTTTTTGTAGGGGTCCATATCTGTCTCCCATTCTCCATTTACTTCTGACTTGTGTGCTTGCCTTAAATGCCTTTTAAGACTTTGTGACCAATCGTAAGATTTCGAACAAATGCTGCATTCATACATCCTTTCTATTCCACATCAACTTTTCAAATGATAAAAAAGTCTTTGAATGCAAATATATGATGACAACAACAACAACAATGACAACAACAACAGAAAGAAGAACAAAACAGTGGCAACAACAGCAACAACGGCAACACCAGCAATGAGAATGGCAACAACAACAACAATGACAACAGCAACTACAATGGCAACGACAACAACAACGATGACAACAACAATGGCAACAACAACAGCAACAACAACACTGGCAACAACAATGGCAACAACAACAATAGTAACAACAACAATGGCAACAACAGGGGGTAGTCATTCCACCACATCTTACAGCTATCATGTGAGCCTGATACGTGAATGGAAAACCATCACACAGTATGGCTACACCCATGAGTCTGATTCATTCTAGTTGTTTTTAGAAAATGATTGATGTGACTAAGCATCACATGTCTGCAGTTGACAATATTGGCACAGGCCTTATATTAACTTCCGCTTATAGTGTTTATACATGTCTAGAGTTATTTTTTCAGTGTTGTGCTACATTTCTGTAAGACAAATTCTGCGCTAAGCATGGGCTGTCATACCGGGGTTAGGTCTTTTTAGGCCTTGTCCTTGTGACATGAGAACCGTTTAAAGCAAAAAAAAATGGCCATAGATATATGTAAAAGGCTTTTCTACAACGTAATAAAGGAAACTTTTGTATTTATGCCATCCGTAAGTTGCTCAGAATTCTTTGCAACGAACAAAAAATCACATTGCACAAGGATGATGATTTGAGTGAGAACGTTTAAAGCATGGATATCAGTAAAAATTTTTTTTTTTACAAGACAGTCAAGGGAACTTTTGGATTTATCCTATTCCGAAGTTGCTCAGAACTCACTGAAACAGACATAAAAAAGACAACAGAGCGCACGAACACAGATTCATCTTTAACTAAATAACACCTACGGTCTTTTAACAGTACCACCAGCTGATATGAAGGAATGCAAAAAGCTGTCGTAGTTGTATGACTGATGTATGAATGTTGTTGAATGTTTTTTTAAGTAGTTGACAAAGGAGTGTCAACTATATTGCATTTCTGGAAACTTGTTGATTTTCCTTTTTTTCTTCTTTGCCCTGTGACAAGAGGCCCCAAACAACAAGACTGTCGGTAAATTTCTACTTCCAGAAAAAGGGGACAAGCGAAGCACATCTTTTTAAAATCCATATTTCATATTACGCCTGCGCACATGTGAGCAGGTTTAGCTAATCTGGTCATATGATGAGAAATGATTCCTATGGCTGAATATCATATGCCTGCGCATGACTCAGAGGGGGGGGGGGGGTCAAAAGGGGTAAAAAAATGAAAGTTGCTCAGAATCGCCAGAAATCACAAAATTTTCCCAAGGTGGGGTGTGGTCAAAAGGGGTAAAACAATGAAAGTTGCTCAGAATCGTCTGAAACGGATAAATATGCAAAAATCACAAAATTTTCCCATTGTGGGGTTCAAAAAGCGTAAAAAATGAAAGTTGTTCAGGATCATATGAAACGGATAGATATGTAAAATCACAAATTTTTCTGAAGTTGGGTTGGGGGTGAAAAGGGGTCAAAATGTGGAAGTTACTGAGAATAGTCTGAAACTGATTAATGTGCGAAAATGTGCAAAAATCAAAAAATTTTCCCAAGGTAGGGTGGGGGTAGTGGGAGGTCAAAAAATCAAAAATGTTCAGAATTGCCTGAAAGGGAAAAATTGCAAAAATTACGTGGGGGGGGAGGTGGCCTAGTTCCCTCGTTATATCCCTACTAATATTTCAGTTGCAATTTCGAAAATATCGGACTGTACACTACGAAGCCATCACTGTGGAAGACTGGAACTGGAAGTGCAAATTGAGCACCAAATGCATAGAAACTTGTTGAGACGATCGTGTATTCTTGCAAGTAGTGTTTAATAACGTCTTTGGAGAGGCCCATCAGATATCAATCACACACTCACATCTTATAGCGCTATGCAAAGGTGCGCTACATGTCTCTATGAACTTTAATCGACAACTTCGTTTGCACAACATCTTTAGGTTTTATTAGAATATCATCATATGCTAAACATATTATTTTCTTCATATAGTTAGATATGGATGCTTTAAAAAGATCTTCCATGATACTAGGCATGAGAGACGTAACGTGCTACGACGCGGTGTTGACACTGCCACGTGACCTCACATCTGGCAATGCTGGTATCACAATTTGACGGTAACGGTTTCAACACTAGAGCTTCCCATAAACCATTAACTGAACTTATAGAATTTTGCAGGGCACTTATTTCCCCGCGGTTCAGTGTACGCATTTTATCTGTAACAATAGAGTGATAGAAGAGTAGAGAAGTGACATGTTTCAAAATCAGGGACAGAAACCAAGGCACCACTGACCTGTCCTAAGAAGGACGCTTCATTTGAAAGAACCTGAGCAAATTCAAAAGTTCATCACATACAGACAAATCTTAACCCGCGGAACGTTTCAGGATAGACGTGAGAGCTAAGCGGTATGTCATAATCGATCTAACAGAAACCTTCCTGACTTCCCAAAGATAAAGAAAGAAATCGGCCACTGACACTGCAGTGGCTGCCACAGGATTGATGCCTCTATCGACACACCATGCCTCAATGCGACAAATAAATTTCATTTGTGGAGTCTTTGTGGACATTGCTACACTTTAATCCCCTAGTTTATTGCTTTCGTACGACTCGGTAAAGTGTTTCCGTATGTTTCCTTTTTTCCACCTGCTATGGCGCGACCACCAGTCGAGGTCCCTCAGTGCTAGTAAGGAGAGCCGTAGTCGATGACGTGGCGACCTACCCCGAGACAACGCTCTCAAAACTACACGCTGAAACTCGTGAAAATTACACCTGTCTAATCCGACCGCCATCTTCATGGCAAGTGACAAACCGAGAGGTGAGTTCAACAGAGAGACGCAAGTACATGCTGAGCAACTCGTGCGTTTATCACTGGCCCTCATGATGGAAGCACAGGAATCCGGGATTGACTGTAGGTCTACAACAGAAGGAAAGGCACATAAGTAAGCAATAACAACTGCGGTTGCCATAAATTGCCATTAAAATAAATATAACACGACATAATCACTTTAAATTGCAAAAAACATTGAAAACGGTGATATAAAGTCGATACGGCAACAATAACCCTTGATCGAGACATTGCGCGTGCGATCCGTGACATGCTCCATCAGACACTGCGTCGATATACGTCACCGCAGCGGGTCACACATGACGGATTTGATGCACGCCCGACCTTGTGCAAATGCGACCCGACACGTGGACGACACTTTTCCAGCAACTATAAGTCATAGCGACGAGTGGCTACAGTCGCGATACGTCACGTCCACGGCGCGTGTCAGCCATAACCGGTCACATGATCAACCAGTCACTGCCACGGGTAGTGACAGTGATGAGCCGTTGCAAGCAGTCGTGACAGTCAGGTCAAGTCACACACACAACACGTCAGAATCAAGGGTCTTGACAGTCACGTCACAGCATATGCGCGACTGGTTGCGAGACAGAGGAAAGGCGTCACATGGCCAATTTGGCATCGCAACAACCGTGACAGCAGCGTATGAATAATTACACGTCAGTGTGACGGGTCTCTTCAGCAAAGACATCGACACATACCCCATCACGTGAGCGTGACAATAACCCAACCTGAATTTCAAGTATTTCAGGTAGAAAACTGATACACGAACCCCTTCTGAAGCCATATGTTATATGCCCGTGGCAAAGATACCTCGTACAGTGATACAGGGACGATGCATGCACACTGTCAGTGATGCAACGACCCGACACAGTGTCGAGATATGTCGTACCGCTACAGATACGCTGCCGATGTGACAACCACGTGAACGACTCAATAGGCGTACTACAGGTAGCCAGTGAATCCACTACTCGGCACTGTGTCAAGTCGCTGCAACACGTGCACGCTTGCAAGACTGACACGGAAAGAAACAGTGGTTGAAACGTTTGCAAGGTAAAGTTGCTGAAGTATTGACTAGGCTTGTTAGCAGCGAAGTTAACACAAGATCGACTGCGGGTTTATTACAGAAAGAAAGTATGCAATAACAACTGTATAACAACTGTATATAAGTATACAATAACAACCCACCATTGCAGCGAGTGAGACATGGTTGCATTTCCGCAGGCACGACAGTTTCAACCCGTCACAGTCACGGGTCATGACAGAAAGAAACGACTCGTCACGTGACGACCAGTCACAGTGACGATTGGCCACACTCGCGACTTGTAACATATACGACACGTGACAGTAACAACCTGTCGCATCATCGACTCAGCACGTAACTGGTCCGTCACCGTTACGGATCGTGACAGTGGCAACCTGTTGCTGATACCATCCGTGATAGCAGCGACTCATCTCATGATCGACCCATCACTGCCACGGGTCGTGACAGTGATGACCCGTTGCGTACACTATCCGTGATAGCAGCGACCTATCACATGATCGACCCGTCACTGCCATGGGTCGTGAGAATGACGATCTGTCGCACACAGAACCCGAGACAGCAACTACTCGTGACACACACGTTACGACCACGTGTTGCGGCAAACACGAGAGGGAATTGGAGCGAGTCACTGCTTTAGTCACAGACCACGTGAGTGAGACTTGTTTGAGTCGACGCAGCGGCGTGATACTGGCCAACTCGTGACAGCAACGTATAAGCAATCAACACTAAGGTGTAATAAGTCGCTGCTGTCATGATATCCGCTATTCGGTGCTGTGTCAAGTCGTTTCAACACGCCAACATTTGCATAACTGACACAGAGAGTGGTTGCAACTTTATAAGGAAAGTTACCGCAGTATCGACCATGTCGAGGACGCGAGCTCACCACCATGGGTTCAAATGCGTGTCCAACGATCCTACAATGCTCTACTGCAGGCAGAGGGAAAGAGGACGATGGGAAGTTGAGATAGGAGTTTTGAGGAAATCGTTCAAAAATCACCTCACTGTAAATTATTACGTGTAACCAACAAATCACTCTTGATTGCCGAGAAACAAACCTTTGCATACCCAATGGAACGGCATTTCACATTGCCAACCGTACCCTCATCAAGAATGTGCGTAACTGAAGCTGATAATTTATATGAACTTTTAGTATATTTAAAATAACCAGGTAGGATTTTGCATCCAAGCGTCATTCTTAGAAAACACATCATGAAAATTACACCAAAGATAAGTTGCACAACTTGCGATCAAGTGCTGCATATGGGGTCATAGGGCGAGTAATTTGGGGTCATAGGGCGAGTGTGGTCAGAGGAGTAGTAAAGAGAAAATGACGGACTAGTACAGAGAAAATGGTCTGAAACTTTGGCCCTGTACAACTTCAATATACTCTTTGCAAGTCTTCAAGTGTTAATGAACTTAATAAATATTAATCATTATTTAGAAGAATATATATATATTTAAAGTTTAAATTTGTTTAAAATGTATAATTATCTTAAAATTACAGGCTTCTAGCTGATTTCCACTCTGTAATGTAATTATTGTTCGATGGCACCAAAGCACTTCAGGTGTTCTTGGATTTGCAGAAGTGAATTTCAAGAGAATAAATCTAGAGCTCATAGTGTGAGACGTGCTCTGTTATACTTTCGTAACTGATTAAAGGGCTGGGCTGCATACTTCAACCTGATGTATTGCGACATCTCCGTAGCATCTACGGATAACTGTCATTCAGACACATTTTGGTGTGAAATCGCCAGTCTTGCGGCTCATTTTCTTTATGTCACCTCTTCTGTCTTCGATTGGATCTCCCTTCTCAACACATCAGATTCAGTTGCATTTTTCAGCATTTAAACTATGTTAAAACACGTAACATTCCAAGATGAAACAACCTGTTGGGACCGAGGCGGTTTAGTTTAAAAATGAGTATACACTTCAAACACACCTGTTAAACTACCACAGCAAAAAATTCGGCCAAAAAGTCCTAAATTCGGAGCAATATTAAATTAAAATCAATGACTGAATTGTTAATTCCGTAACGTGTATCCTTGCAATCTTCTATGCTGGACAATCAAATCCAACGCTTTGTGTATGCAGGCCACAGAATTAACTCGTGGAACATAAGTTTGGTTATTTGTACTGTTGCTTAATCTTTTCTTCCTATAGGCCTTTAAAAGTTGAGAAACTATTCTACATGTATTGGTAGATTTCCACATATGCAAGAAAATCTTTCACAATTTAGACTAAATAAAAAGCAACAAAAAGCTATAATATTACATCATTTTGTCAATAGTAAAGCGCGTTGTAAAACACATATTCAAAAGAACTTTCAGATTTAATACATATTATAAATTTGTCGCTGTTACATTGAACAAGGGAAACTTTTAAAAGTTGCACAACAATCCAACTCTAGAAGAAGACCTAACTTATCTATAAGCATGACCCGATATTAAACTTTTTCTTCGTATTAAGCATTTTTTGAAGACAAGACTAATGTGCAAACGTTATCCTTAATTCTTGTTTGATACCCAGGCAACATGAATACTATAATTTTTGCAAACTTTACAAAATATGAAAAGGAGTGAACAAAATATGAATTTCTTTCCATTTTGATATCCCAAAAAGACTCTACGCCACAGTTTTTCTGAAATTTATTTCGAAATTATTTCTAGTAGAACCGTTATTTGTTAGAACATCACACTTTTTTTACGAAATGGGGCATTGAGTGGAAATGTTTCTAGAAACTGTTACGTATATCTTTCATAGCACAAAGACAAAGATTGAAATTCCTTAGTTTAAATTGCAAGCGATACTTTAATCGAATGATAACAATTTAATTTATTATATCTTCTCACCATTATTTTTTTGCTCATTGCAACTGTTTATGCACTGTCTCTTCACTACCATAGGCGTGTATCTGTTTATTTTAATAATATCTGTATGCAAAGATCAATGTTCAGAGTTCTGTTGTGTTTATAATAAAGAATGTAGAAAAAGTTCAATGAGGTTCTGCTCTGCCGTAAGGCATAGGATAAAGAACACAACCATAAATCATACACATGAATAACACCTACACATTTTGGTTTATGAAAAAACTAAGATTATATATTGTAAAATATGTCCTTTTTGACTTAATGTTTCGTGGCAGAGACATTGTATTTCGTGTTACATTTCTGTCTGGTGCCTTATAGATCATTATTGGAACTTGTGGATATGAATAGAACCAGTTCAAAAGCTGTTTATGATACACTAAACATTTAACATGCTTGAGTGACATAAGTACATAAACTTGAAAATAGCCTTTAGAACTCGGTATAACTTTGCTAAGACGTAAAGTTGGAATAAGTAAATGAAGTGCAAAAGTATATTAAGATATATATATATATATATATATATATCAGCAAAATTAACACCCAGATTAATCAATTATAGAAATGCGATCGAGGTATTTGGCAAAGAGACAAACTAAAATCAAAAATCAAACCTCTACTAAATTACATGTACCAAGAAACAAACCATGGTCTATCTGTCCTGGTAAACAAAAATATTCATATTTCCTTGTACTCTGAGCAGGGGAATCGGAAGACGAACTGTCAGTCATATTAAATGCACATTGTTAAAATTCTAACACAAATATGGAATGTTACCTTACTATTTTACTCTTTACTGGATTACTTCACAAAATAAGTACGTTTTTTATCTGAAAGCATCCATATCACAGTGACTTGTTACAGATATAAGGATTTTTAAAATAGATGCACTCAAAACGTTACGCTTGATTTTGACGTTGTGCTGTATGTTATACTTTTCCACTTTTACAGGTGGCGAATGGTACCATACCAATGAATTTCTATATTACTACTCAGCCAGTTACGAAACGGTTTCATTTCTACAGTCCGAAGAAATTTGTCTCCATTTAAATGCAACTTTAGCAAGTGTTAGAACTGAAAATGAATATTCATTCCTGGTGAGCAATATGGAAAAGTAAGTTGTGCTTATTGATAAATTATATGTGCTGCATGTTATATTTGTATACATTTTGGTACTACTTAATTTCATAAAAACATATTTGTGCTGAAATGCATTTCAATTGGCAACTAAAATATGCTATCTCTAAACACAATAAAAGGATTGTGTTTCACGACATATGTGTTTCGATAAATTTAAGATGTAATTCTAAGCAGTCCCTGTATTCTTACAAGCCACTTCTTATCTCTGAGAATGGTGTAAGCATTTGAATTTTAAGGGTTTCTATTAACAACAGAACTGCATTGCAATAATTTTTAATGCTTCCTAAGAACTAATTAATTTGATTGAAGCTTTTTAAAATGATTAAAATAATGTTGTTCCAAAGAGATGGCACAAGAGGGTTAATAATCATAAACATATTTCGCTCATTTGATAGCACATTATAATAAACATAAACCAGGATGAAAATATTTAGAATAAATAGCGGAGAAAGGTAATTAACACACAAGTCTGGAAATTCATTCGATAATTCTCACCAAACAGCAAAAGCATTACTTGCATTTTAGAAAAGACTATTGGATAGGACTGTGGTTTGATGAAACCCAGATTCCATGTAATGATTGTGGCAACTTGTTGATTCATGTGAATACTACCGAACTATGTATTGAATGTCGTAAACAATGGCGTTGGATCGATGGTTCAACGATGGTTACTGAAAATGATAAATTAGTCCTGGATAAATGGTTGTACAATGAGCCTACAGGCGGACAAAACTGTGCTAGACTAGCGAGAGATACAGAAAGGAATGTCTACTGGAAAGATTTAAGTTGTCAGACACCACACCGATTTATTTGCAAGAAAAGTATGCATTTGTTTTGCTTAAACTGTCATATAAGTGTGTTCTTTCCTTAAGAACCTGTATAATATGCTTTAAAAGTTGGACAATATTCAAGATAGTTAGTTAAGTATTTCAAATATCCTTTTTTGTTATAAAAATTTTAAAACTAAATTCTGATAGTATTTTCTCAATTGCTTGAATGAAATAAATATCATTAAGTAATGTTAAAAGTTAATTAATTTCAGAAAACCCGTGTGTTTCTCAACCTTGTAATGAAGGACCATGTTTTCCAGTAAATATGACAACTGGAACATACAGGTGTCAGTGTCCACCAAACAAAAGCGGTACATTTTGTGAAGATAACATACAAAATGCAGTAACAGGTTTGCGTCCCCACTTTTTTCTACATAGAAACTATAATACTGAACTTAAGTCATAACTGACCGTTATAAGTGTGGCGTTGCGTAAATTTGTAAAATGTTTAGCAAGTAATTCAGAACGAGTGCATCATAAACATTACAAAACTTTTATAGCTCTTTTGTGAAAACAGGTCGGTGCAATACTTACTGTTTAATAAATATCAATGAATTTTCTGGACTCTGAATTTATTGATTTATTACCACTGAGAAATAAAATAAAACAAACAACAACAATTGTTTTTTATCTTCTGAATTCCAAATTTATAGTTCAAGTCTTGTTTATAATAAAATACCTAGCAGGATAAGTGATGAGTACAATTTGAGCTGTTTATGATAAACACAGGAATTGCGAAACATTAAACACACACACTATGCGAACAGTTACTTATTTTTCTGTAGTGTGAATTGTAACTAAAATTTCCAACATTTTGCGATATATTACCATATAACTTAAGTGACAGCTATACCAGATTTCATATGTTACATTCTGTAGTTTTGTAATATATTTAGTAAATTTCTGTGCTGAAGGGGCCTGCATTGCTGGGGTTGTTTGATAGCGAATACGCTAGAGAACGGCTGTCGATGTCAATGCCCAGCTAACGCGAACGCTCAGTTTTGACCAAAGCAGAAAAATAGATCAAGCTAAGAAATTTTCTACCCTAAATTAATCAATCTTATATTTGATCTGATATCGGTATACATATACATAAATTCGAAAATTCTCAATGCGGAAAAATAGGAGATTTGAAATAAGGTTCTCATGTATAGGATGTTATTAAAATATGAAAAAGATATGCCTTCCGAGACCATGCATATCACTTTCAGCACCAAGCACTTTGAACAGGAATACTAACAACAAGGCACAATGCCCTTTAAGAGTAGCACATCTTTACTTCAGAAATTATTAAAGATATCTATATATTTTATAACAGAATACATTCATTAAGGGTGCTACACAACCTGTGTGTTCACTGTAAACTACAACCTAAACGATCACGAGTCTATCAATCATCACATACTGGAAACTACGCACCAAACACAATTCCATAAATCTATAAAATATTTAAAGTTAAATATTGAATATATAGATTCATTTTGAATATTTTGTGCACTTGTGAGGATGTGTGCTTACATGTACTTACATGTACTTTTGAGTATAAAGGAACAAATCCATATATATATATATATATATATATATATATATATATATATATATATATATATATATATATATATATATATATATATATATATATATATATATATATGTGTGTGTGTGTGTGTATGTATAGAGAGAGAGAGAGAGAGAGAGAGAGAGAGAGAGAGAGAGAGAGAGAGAGAGAGAGAGAGAGAGAGAGAGGTGTGAAATATATAGCCAAACTTTATGAAGAAGCAGAATCTTTGACAATATCTGACAGAATTTTAATTGCATTCCAATTCCTCAACTACAATAAAAATCATAAATTTTGTTAATCCATGTTGGTAATGATCAAAAGAAAGCTTAGTTTAAATGTCTTTCTGTGGTTCATAATACCGAATCCTTTTCTCTGGTCTTTTTATTGTTCTTGAACTGTACCGTTATTTTACTTCTCACTTATTTACCTGAATTATCAAGGTACATATATGTTTGACCCACAGAAGCTTTCATTTAATTTCATATTGAAGCAGCTCAAGCTCTACATGTTATTTTCAACCCGGGACGCTCAATTATTTTTAGCATAATGAAAAATGTAACTCTTTTGAAGTCAACTGCGGAAAAATGCAATTTATCGTCTTAGTTTAAAACAATAGAGGATGTGTTGAAATAATTTTGTTAACGATGACTTTGATGACGTACATGGGAAAACATCAAAATTTTGATTATATTTTTGGAAACAGGAGTCACAAAAACACAACGAAAATCAAAGAAAAATGAGAGTGTAGACTTAAAATTAAGCTCAGTTTTTACTGGTGTACTTGCAACTGCTGCGTGCCTTGTCGTTATAGTCGCTGCATTTATTACACTATGTTATATCTATAAACAGAGAATGAAAGGGTGAGTAAATCATGCAAACAATCAAAATTAATTTTTTAATTTATTAAGAATTCCGTGGTTAAGGCCTTTCTGGGAGTTTCATTGTTCCGGAATCATGATCTGGCATTAGACAGTATGGTGGACCCAAGAAAGTTTTCCAATCTGATATTTTTACCGTTATATATATATAATTCAACATGACTTTAAAAGGCTGACCGTTTTAAAAGAAACTTTCTGAACATATGTAAGAATGAAACTCGTAAGTATATATTTTCGACGACCTGTATGATAAACAAATTATATATTCATAACATGCCTTATTTGTCATGGTGGTTTTAGTGTAATTGCTTATTCTAGAGTTGAAACATGTTTATGCGCAAATTATAATTAAATTGTGAATATTTACAACACTTTTTCACATTTTTTTCTTTGTTATTTAATCTCTGACAGAAAGAAGCATAAACACGAGATGGAAATACGCTCGCGCACAAGCCCACTAACCTCTTCTTTCGGAGGCAGTCGATCGGCACTGCGGTTTGATATTACAGATGATGTTATGTTTTAACTTGCAAAGCATTCCAATGCTGCCCTGCTCCATATACCTGTTGCATAAATTTCAGGATCAAAAATAAGCGTCATGTATCGGACAGAATCTGTGATGACACTTGGACCTAGTTTCGACCCCAGATCAAATTATCTATAAAATATGAAAGCTTCTTTGAAACTGAGATTAACCACATATTGTCTTAAGATATTTCTATGTTCAAGAATTGTGATTATTTCTTCATTCAAGAATTTATTATTGGCTGCATTGTGTATGTTTTTATTCACATTTTTGTTTTGTTTCAGCTAATCAATTGCATTAGCTTCACAACAAATGAGACTTTATATTTAATGAAGGCCACATATTGAAAATTTTGCTACCTATAGCGTACAGTGCCCATTTTAGCGCATATCATCGCTTCACTGACAAAAAAGTACTTAATAGTGCTGCAAAGATTTCCTACCACGTTCTTGGCTACAGAGTTTCAAATATAAATCTATATTTAACACAAACAAATTTCACACAAATTAAATATTAAACACTTGACTAAAAATTTTAATTAGCACATAAATTGTGAAAACTTTTTAGTGGATGTTGAGGTTGAGTTTCTTTTACAGACACGCTTATTTTCAAAAAAACATTAATTCCAGTTCGAAACCTTTTTAGAAAAAAAGTTTTGCTAATAAAGTTTTGAAAAAGGCATCTCACATCTCCTTTCCCAACCTTTAGCCCTATGCAATGTGTTTCAGCCCTATTCAAGGCTGCAAGAACTTATAACACTTTATGCCCTGCAAATGCCACTTAATCTGAAGGAACGTAAAAAATTATGCGTAATCCTTAGTTGAAAATATGACTGTATTAAATTTGACGATTTTATATTTTGTAACAACGCTTCGACCTCATAAACAACAGCAATATTTCAATGTATTTAACGTATCTGCCGTGTGCAAATAAAGCGCTTTGTGACTACATCAGGTGAGTTGAGCAACTTCAGATCAAATACTACACATGGGCAAAATTTGGTGGCTTTGGGGTCCAGCATGGTCAGAGAAGCAGGAACAAAAGGCGGGATACTGTCAAGAAAAAGGCGTAAAATGGCTCAAAGAATCTCAGTATACTCTGTGCACGTCATTGACATGTGAAGTGTTAAAATAATTAAGTGTGGAGGAATTCTCGTGATTTGTTATTTAGTTACTGTATATAAGCAATTTATATGGACTGAATTTTAAAGGTTTTTAATCCACGCAAATTTAACGAGGTTAGATTTTTGTCCATGTTTCGATCTTATAAAACCAAAACAATTATTTTGATATACTCAACCAATCGGCTGTATGCAAATAATGCACATATATATGGTAAATGCAAGTGTGTAGTTGATGATGTGTTCGACTTCATTGTCAAAACGTCAATTGCTGCAGCACTGTTAATACACAACGTATGTCACAAAATTATTGTTTTCACTTTGGATTTTGATAACAAAAACGAAAACATAGACGAGGTGCGCAACTTCACTTCAGGTCATGCATATGGGAAAATTTAATTGGCGTATGATTAGCAGAGAAGCAGCAGCAAAATGATGGACCAGTGTCAAAAAATTGCGAAAAATGTCCCGAACAATTCCTGCATGCTGTTTGCAAATAATTAACTAGGTGTTAACATTTTAGTATACAACCTTCCCTCAATATTTGTATGGACCGAATTGAAACGACTTTTAATACTCGTTTGAATTTTACAATTTTAAACTTGTGACAAACCAACCTAAGTTTTGCCAAAAATCCCATGCCGAGTCTTTGTTCCATTAAAGTAGTATTTGAGGTCGTCGACAGTAGACCAAACATTATTGAGAATGCTTCAGAGCTCATATAAACCCTTCAAAAGATGCACAAAATCAGCCACTTTTAAGAGTTACAAGAACATTTGTTAGAGTTTTGTACGTATAAGTTATTATTATATATTTTATGCATCCCCAAGTCAATGGATGGCGTTACACAGCTTAGTGTTATATTATCAAATTGTCATTTTACTGCAGGATTAGCCATAAGTTTCATATTTCCTTGGTGAGTCTTGTAAGCAAATTATTCATATCTCATAGCTGATAAAAGTTGAATAAAATCAGTAAATAAAAGTAAATGAACTCATTTTAAAAAAGGTTGTGGATTTACAACATTAAAATATAATTTTAAGAATAATTATATGTGCCATGATCTTTGAAAAAAAAACAATTCTTAAAACCTGAGAACAAATTTGCAAAGGAGCTTAAGAGGTAATGGTAATATTCCTTACTTTTTATTATGAAAATCGGCCCGAATGCTTTTTTGGTTTAATAGAGAAGTTTTGAATCATTCTGTCTTGCTGTAGCTGAATAGAGTTTCGAGTGGTAAAACTTTGTATTTGTTGATTTTACAGTTACCTTCAAAACTCAATTTTTTTGTTCGAAACCACATTATTTTGGCACCTTATTTGTGTGCTTTGGTTGTCAATTTTGTCCGCGTAATACTAATACGCGATGACACAAGTCCATAAACAAACGTGTTGACTGTTGTCCTTCAAGTACAAAAGGAAACATGTAAAGGGCATTTTGTTAACATAATATATTTTACACGTTATACATATATCTTTGTGTAGAAAACATCCCAGCATTCAACTGGATGCTTTACAATGGAAACGACGTCGCAACATTTGAACGCCAAAACCCATCATTTTCTGATGGGATGCAGTTTTGATCAAGTGTCAAGAAAACTGAGACTGTTGTATTATTATTTCCGACAAGTTAATGAATAAAAAATAAACAAGATTGTTTACTGACAATGCCCCAGCTCCCGAATGCTGATGTCAAGATCCATGACATATAAGTATAGCCTGCAACCCAAATTTCAAGACAGAAGGGTGGCGTCAGTCAAGATTTTAATGGAAAAATGGCTTATCCACAATATATCCGCCAATTTTTGATGAATCGCGAAAAAAGTAATAGTCGCGTGTTTTCAACATTTTCTGAATCGCCAAGCAAAAGAGTAATAGACAGGTGCATATATACTATTACAATCCATCAAAATTTTAGGACGTTTCCATTTAAATAATAGTAGAAAATTTTCAAGAAAATTGTTGTTTTTGGCTAATATTTCCACCGATTTTATTCGAATCGCAAAAAAGCGTAATAATCAGGTTGGTATAAAAGCCTGCCATCTTTAATCAGAATTTCAAGAGATTAAGGCTAAATACATAGAGCCAGTAGCATTTTCAATAATGTTTTTGGGAATCAACAGAAAAGTTATAACCAGATAGGTACTAATTTTCACTTCCATAATTCAATTTTTTAAGAAGGTAACTTTGTATTCCTAGCGTTGGTAACGATGTTAGTAAGAATTGGTTTTTCGCCAATATTTTAGCCATTTCTTACCGTATTAAGGCAAACCGCAATAACCAGGTCAGTACCAAAGACCACCTTTTTAAATCAAAATTTCAAGATAGTAAGGCCATTTCTGCGGTGTGAGTTAATATTTTACTGAATTTGTCTAATTTTTAGCCAATATTTCCTCCAATTTTTGGTCAACCTGTACCTACCACCTGTAAGTAAATTTACAAGACAATAAGACATTTCTGTAGTTGGTTGAGATTTTGCAAAAACCTAACTTTTTGTCGCCAATATTTCGACCAATTTCTGGAGAATAGCCAGGTAGACGCCTATGTGACGTTTCCGTTGAAACCATAGGAGGATATGCGTTTTAATTGCGTTTTGGCCAATATTTCCGCCAATGTATATTTTGGAGAAAAAGCAATAGCGAGATAAGTGGTAATATGTGCCACTATTATATAAAATTGAGAGACAATAAGGTTAATTTTCTGGCGTTAGTTAACAATTTTCAGAAAAAATGCTTTTTCGCCAGTATTTCCTGTAATTTTTGGCGAATCACAAGAGAGAGAGACGGAGAGAGAGATACAGAGATAGAGAGAGAGAGAGAGAGAGAGAGAGAGAAAGAAAGAAAGAGAGAGAGAGAGAGAGAGAGAGAGAGAGAGAGAGAGAGAGAGAGAGAGAGAGAGAGAGAGAAACAATAAAAAGTAGGTTTAAATATCCGCTTCCCTAATTCAAAATGTTAAGACGGAAAGATAATACAACTGGCGTTAGTTAAGATTTTAGTAAGAAAATGTTTTTTCCCAATATTTTGGGCCAATATTTCTGAATTACGAAAAACAATAATAGGCAGGTAAGTGCCGATGAAGGCTATCTTTATCTAAAATTGGAAGTCAGCAATGATCAATTAGGTAGTTGTGCCCGTTACTGTTACTTAAAATTACAATGGCATGATCTTATTTTACCAATACTTCCGCCAATTTTTGGCGAATCGCCAAAACAAGTAAAAGACAGGTGGGCACCGACGAACCTACATCCCATCAAACACCTTCTGACCTTCAGTGAACACCTCGATATAGTGAACATTTTGCTCGATCCCGAGAGTTTTCATTCTATAGAGGTTTTACTGGATTGGTTTTTTGACGACATTTTCGCCAATTTTTTTGGCAAATCACCAAAAGATGTAATAGCCAGGTATATAGTAATGCTTGCAGCCTTTGCTTAAATTTTCAAGACAGTAATATCCTCTTCCTTCAGTTATTTAAAATTTCATAGCAAAGGTTTTGGTTTTTCGCCAAAATTGTTCTCCAAATTGGCCAATCACCAAAAACGTAATAGCCAGTTAGGTAAAGTGCTTGCTAGTCTCACTAACAATATTACGACAGTAAGACTATTTTCGTGTACTTCATTAAGATTTCACGGATTTTTTTAGGGGGCGGAAGGATTCGCCAAAATTGTCGCCAATTCTTTTTTTAGCGAGTCTCTAAAAAGTAACAGCGAGGTAGATAGTAACGCTTGCTATCTTTACTTAAAATTTCAAGACAGTAATAAGATTTTCCTTGAGTTATTTAAGATTTAACAGAAAATGTTTTGGTTTTGCGCCAAAATTATCACCACTTTCTTGGCCAATCAAGATATTAAACTAACAGCAAGGTAGGTAATAATGCCTGCTACCTTTAAGTCAAATTTGAAGTCATCAAGACTATTTTCCACCAGTTATTTTAATATTCACTTGATTTTTTTTCGCCAAAATTGGCCAATCAACAAAAAGAAGTAATAGCGATGCAGATAGGTAGTAAAGCTTGCTAGTCTTACTTAAAATTTCAAGAGAGTAAGACTATTTTAAAGGAGATAGTTAAGATTTTACGGAAAAAAAATGGTTGCTACCTTCACCTAAAATTTCAAGACGGTAACATCATTTTCCAGTTCTTAGTAAGGATTTTGCTGAAAATCCAATTTTAGCCAATTTTTGGCCAATCACCAAAGCTAGATAGGTAGTAGCGCTTGCTACTCTCACTAAAAATTTCAAGACAATAAGATTACTTTCCTACGAAAAATGTTTATTTTTTTCGCCAATATTTTCACCAATTTTTAGCGAATCACCAAAAAAAGTAACAGCCAGGTGGAAACTTACGCACCCTACCGTCCGCCAAAATTTTAGAACGGTACCACCAAAACCCTAGGAGGAGATGCGTTTTAAAGAAATTTGGTTTTTGTCCAATATGTCTGCCAATTTTTGGCGAATCGCCAAAAGAGAGTAACAGCCAGGTAAGTACTTGTGTTCGCTACCATCAACCAAAATTGCAAGATCTTCTGGCTTAAAACCTAGAATGAGATACACTTAAAAGCGTACATACGCACGTATTTTTTCAACGAGCGCTATAGCTACCACTTCTTTAGAAGGTGGGGCTAAAAACAACCGTTACGACGTGAGAAAAATCAGTGTAAGTTGTTTTGCAGCAAGCTGCCAATGCTTGTACAAAAACGGGATGATTAGATGCTATAATTTTATTGTGCAAGGTCGAAGAACCAAAGGAGCCGATTGCTTAGTTTATATTTTTTTAAAATTTTGTTATGATCCTCTTAGTCTACTGGTTTACACATTTTCAATCCGATTTGCCACAGAACACATTTGAAAATTCTGCACTTTTTCTGCTATTAGTCAACTTTGTGCTGGAATCTGACATAAATATTTTAACAGATTTGGGATTATTTTTAAGCACATTATACATGTACATTAGTGTCCAACAATGATTATGATTCAGCAGCACTTTACTTACTCTGATATCTGTGTGAAAGTACCCAAAAGGTGTACTCTTGACACTCTTGCTGGAAAATATTTTAGACTAGACGCGTCGACTTTGTTATCGACTTGTGTGTTATTAGTCACATCGTTCTGTCTTTTTTACTCATAAAAATATGATTTATAAAAGCATATTTTTCAACTGGTTAATTCATATGGGGTGCCGAAAGCTGTGTCATCTGGACCATTCATGTGCTCGGCTTACTGCATTACTGTTGTTAAGGTTGATACGAACTAGAGCAGCCAGTGCACCTAAAACAGAAGAGTAGAGGCTTCGATCGCACACTTTCAATCGACACCTGTTTAGTTTCTTGCTTTTAAACACAAAAATAAATGTTTTCTCGATTAACCTCATAACTTTCCAATAACAATTTTCCATTTTTTTTACGGAAATAAAAGATTCAGTTCTGCAAAAATAATCATAATTCATTGTCATAATGGTGAACACTAAAAGATGTTTTAAAAGATGTTTATCCGGATCTCGATGGTGGTCACTATGAACAGGTTTTACTATGCGTCTTCGGGTCTGAAAGGTGGTCGGTAAAACAAGTTTTACTGAATGTCCATTTTATCCAGGTCTGGAAGTTTGTCACTGCAGTACTTTTCCTGTACTCACTTTGTTTATCCTGGTCTGGAAGGTGGTCAAAATAAGCAGGTTATACCGCACATCTTTTTTATCCGAATCTGGAAGGTGATCACTACAAACAGGTTTTACTTTACATCTTTTTATTTGGGTTTTGAAGGTGATCATTACAAATAGGTTTTATCGCAGTCTTTTTACCTGGGTCTGGAAGGTAGTCGCCACATCAATAACCTACTTCATTAATTTGTTCTGCCAACCGTCACCCCACTTCCCCCACCATCTAATGTAGGTATGACTATAAACGCAACCCTGACTCTTTTACCCAATGTCGTTCTAAGGGTCTGTAACCAAAGTGTTTAACCATCATACATGCATTGTTTTCGTACACTCAAATCGGCTTAAAATCACTGAAAAGGCATTCTTCATAACTGTGCAACAGATGACGTATCTCGGTGGTGGGGGGGGGGTGGAAATTTGGCGCAACAGTTATGAACTGCTTGTCATAACAAAAGACATCAGATGACCTAAATTAACAATGAAAAAAATATTTATAGGTCGTGCAAATGATGCCAACCGATGTATAATCACTCCAATATATGAAACAGCTTGGCAACCAAATGAAAACATGTTGCGGAAAAAAAATTACTGGACCTGCTGAGGTGTGTAAATACGACGATAACATTCCATGTTAGCATTTTATTTCTGAATTGTGGGTAAGGCCATAAGGGGATTTGTATCCGTCCCTCATGCCCCCAAATCTTGACACCCCTCTGACTAAAACGTGGGACGAGTGAGTGGGCTGTAGGTGATGTTTTCCAAAACACTTCCCTGAATCAAATGCGTCGTATTTCTTGGAATAAAAAATTCAGTTGAGGTGTTTAACTTTCCCATATTCTTGATTTTTATAGCAGAAGAAGACTTCGTAATGAAACACAACTGACACTGACCCCTAAATGAGTGACATCTTACGTAATAGCTCTAGGTGAGTTACGCACAAAAAGGGTAGGTGGGGATGGTAGTGTTAGATTCGGTGACTGCAAAATATGATATCACGTAAATTTTTTTTTCAAACAGTGACATCATACGCATTTCTTAATTCTCTATACAAGTTCTATCGAACCTAACAATCAACAATCCCACCAAGTTTCAACATCTTTCCGATGTTCAACGAGAAATCTACAAGACTTTAACGGAATGACGTCATGCGCCGTTCTTAATTGCACTACATGTGTCAAAAGACACAACCGTCCGACTCTCCCAAGGAATATCCACACAAAATTTGAAGTCGATACAACACCCTGTAAGCGAGATATTTTGCACACATCTTGTTCAAAATGTATACATTTTAGTGATGACGTCATACTTATACTCACGGCAAAATTTGACAGAATCTTTCAGACCCACAGCAATCCCATCAAGTTAGAACTTTCTCTGATGTTCAGCGGCTGAGAAATTTTGTACAAAAGATTTTTAGGTAATGACGTCATACGCTTTCGCTAATGATGCATCATGCGTCAAACGTTGAAAGAACTGTCAGATCTAACCACGGAATAAACATTTCAGTTTTGAAGTTGCTCCGAATTTTCCTTCTCGAGATATCTTGCACACAATATTTTGTTCACGAGACTGACACACACACACACGTACAAACACTGTATGCCTCCCCTTGGTCGGCGAGATATAAATATTATTGAGGTTTAAAGGTCGTTATTTTGTGTTCCCAGTCCAAATTTCGACACCGAAATTGGCATCGGTTTATTTTCATTTTAACGCGTTCACCATTCTCACTAATTTCGTATATTGTATTCAAGGCAGTCACACACTGAAGGGGCGGGGCAGACGTTGTTTGCACGGAGCACCATCCATCTAAAGCATTCACTAACCGAATGCTAGTTTCACCAGTGTTAACGCCCGTAGCAGCGGGGGGAGGGGGTGTTCTATGGGTTCTATACAACCCCCCCCCTAAATGCGAAAGTTATTAAAGACTGCAACATTTGCACTTTCGCCAAAAAAAAATTCATACTAGAAAACTTGGGACATTGGGATTTTAGAACCCCCCTCCCCCCGATACCCCTAAAAATTTCCTGGCTACGGGCCTGAATGATATTCCTGTGTTGGCGGAGCATCAAATATAAATTTCATATAAATTTTTGAAAGTTTTTATTGAGAAATATCTGTCGCTTTTGTTTTCATCCTCTTCACAAATGATTACAATAAAAGAAATTGTGTTATCGTGAAATTAAAAGATAATACTTTGAGCAACTCATCTGAAAAATATTGAAAATTCTCAGGAAAAGAATAACTAGCGATTCAGGTACCACGGGCAACAAGGGTAATAACGAATTCACGGTAGTGATCAGAAGATATTCACTGAAACACTTCACACCGAATTCACTCAAAAATAATAGCTCATTGCAGATTTAAACGATAGACATTTGCATGAATAAAATTCAACGTCAAAAACTTCACAACAGCTAGAGCAGACAAAACGTAAGAAACACAGTGATACAAATTGTAAAGCATTCTTGATACTTTTTAATGTAACCGTTACCGCAAACATTTTTCCTTTCACCTTAATTCTAGAAGGCAGTGGTTTCAGCATAAACAATCTCACCAAAACTCGCACTCAACAGAACAAACCAAAAGTTCAAGACGAAACATTAACGACAGTTTGAAAAACTTAACTTTCTTGATTCATAACAAAAAGCTAAATCCATGAACTGTACTCGTAGAAAAATAATCTGAATAGTTAAGACTAGAGTCATGTGTGGCTGTTCACGCCCAATCGTCCGATTCCGCAGTATTTGATCTGTTGGCTTTGGGAGGAGCAGGAATCATTGCCGATATTCTGTCAATAGCTGAGCCGCCTCCCGTGGACGGTGCGTTACTCTCCTGGGCGTTGGGCCCTTTACCTGAGCCCGAGATGCCGAGTCGCCCATTAAATCGCCACCTCCGCCACCTGATTGCTTCTCCTCCTGCTTCTTCTTCTTCGTTTCAATTTTCCGGTCTTTGGCACTTTTTAACTTGGCTCCACTGACGCCACCCGCTTTCCTTATCGCATCCAATAAACTTGAACGCGAATCACCCGGATCCACTACCTCGGGCGGCGCCCCTGTTATTTTGCCGTTGACTTTTGGACCATCCACTGGCGGAGGTGAGGGTGGCGGAGGTGCGACCACAGCTGGGGGAGGAGGTGGAGGGGGCGGTGCTGACGCCGGTGGTGGCGGAGGAGGGATATTGCTTGGAGGTGGCGGTTCCGGAGGCCCAGGAGGAGGTGGCGGCGGCGGTGCCGCATTTCCCGTAGAAGCCGGACCAGCCGGAAGGTCTACGTCAAGAGTCGGATCCGGACTGAAGGTCGGCAAATCCGGCATGTTACTTCCGGGTACTGACGGTGCAATAGACGGCCCCTCGTCAGCACTGTAGAACATATCGTCCGCGACGCCTGCAATGTTTACAACACATATATGACTTGGCGCCATGTAACGTTACATATGCTGCACCATTACATGACAAGGTACAGCAACACGCTAAATGTTACGCAATCATGCCTAGTGTCAGAAATGTAATCATGCTAAAATATCACATCTCTACTGCTGACTGACGTATATTGTCCTTCCAAACTTAATCAGAGTTACTAATATTTTAGTACATTATTATCAGCTGCCTGCCCCGGTTACATTATAACCAAACGAAGAATAACTTCTGGGAACTCGAAAAACGCGCGAAGGGTTTGTAGATTTCTACATAGTTTTAAATTTCTATGCTCATTTTCTTATAAAAATTTAACAATCCACTGTTTCACTGCTTACATTTACAATTTAATGCAGAAAAGATTGTTCAGGCTTTCTGGTGCTCCATCGTCAGAAAAGCAGTCCAAAAATAAGTTTTAATAGTTTTTTTAAATAGGCTTTAGTAAGTCCTTTTTTGCGTAAAAGGTCCATTGGAAAAAAGCTTTAGTAGGTTTAATGGGTTCCACTGGAAAGCCTGATTTTTAGCATATCCGACTTCGTTCATTATTTCGTTGATAATTTGCATGATAGTTTACAAGCGAGGGTCAACTTCAACAGTGTTCTACTCCGAAGTTCCGTTAAAAATTAATTGTTCTTCGAAAATTTTCCTGCTCACTAAAACTAACTTCCGGCTCTCAAAAATCAAAATTCCGCCACAGAAAAAAAACGCTTACCGAGCAGATCAGGCAGGAAGTCTGGCACAGCGATTTCCGGCACTTCGCCCATGCCCGGCGAGTAGAAGTAGTTCTCCTTTTTAATACGTAACAGCTCCTCCCCGCCCATAATCGTCTGAGGGGCTTCCTCTGGTCCTTCCGCCTTCAAACAACATTTATAAGCTCATTTGAAATCAACGTTTGTATCTTGTCATGTGCGATGTCATGAACCATACTCTTTCGTTCTACTCGCAAAAAAAAAAAGAATCTTTCAGACCTTTCAAGCAATTATTCGACCCACTCTAACGTTCCTCATGTGTTCAGCAGCTGACAAATTTTGTGCACAAGATTTTTACGTAATGACGTTATACGCCTTCGATAATAGTGCAACAAGCATAAAAAAAAATTGACAGAGCCGTTTGAAGTCGATACGACTTTCCGTTGTCTATATATTTTGCACAGGAGATTTTGCTTAGAATAAATAATTATTTTATGTGATGGCATCATACGCGATCAACGCAGGTAACGAAATTTTACAGAATCTTTCGGACCTACGAAGCAACAATCCAACCACATCTAAAGGAGCAACAATCCAACCACATTTCTGCATTATGACGTCATATCTCCCTCAATTTGGCCACACGCATCAAAAGTTAGCCCAGTCGTCCGACTGAGCCAAAGAATTTTAACGTACAAAGTTTGAAGTCGTTCAATGTTGAGGACCCCACAGCCTTCTAAAATTTATTTTATGCATTAATAATATCTCTAATGTATAAAATACTTTACACGTATTTACAGTCTTCTGGGAGTTATCGCACACTTCAATCGACCCCTATTTAGTTTCTTGTTTTTAAACACAAAAACAAATGTTTTCCCGATTTTTCGCGTCTGAAAGGTGATCAGTAAAACTGTATGTCAGTAATCAGTAAGTTTTACTGTATGTCCTTTTTTCATCCAGGTCTGGAAGTTCGTCACTGCAGTACTTTTCCTGTACGTACTTTTTTTATCTTGGTCTGGAAGGTGGTAAACAATGATTATGATTCAGCAGTACTTTACTTACTCTGATATATGTGTGAAAGTACCCAAAAGGTGTACTGTTGACACTCTTGACAGGAATTGAAATGTTGGAAAATATTTTAGACTAGACGCGTCGACTTTGTTATCGACTTGTGTTTATTAGTCACCTCGTTCTGTCTTTTTTACTTATAAAAATATGATTTATAAAAGCAATTTTTCAACTGGTTAATTCATATGGAGTGCCGAAAGCTGTGTCATCTGGACCATTCATGTGCTCAGCTTGCTACATTCATGTTATTAAGGCAGCCAGTGCACATAAAACAGAAGAGTAGTGGCTTCGATCGCACACTTCAATCGACCCCTATTTAGTTTCTTGTTTTTAAACACAAAAACAAATGTTTTCCCGATTTTTCGGGTCTGAAAGGTGATCAGTAAAACAAGTTTTACTGTATGTCCTTTTTTATCCAGGTCTGGAAGTTCGTCACTGCAGTACTTTTCCTGTACGTACTTTTTTTATCTTGGTCTGGAAGGTGGTCAAAATAAGCAGGTTATACAGCACATCTTTTTTATCCGAATCTGGAAGGTGATCACTACAAACAGGTTTTACTTTACGTCTTTTTATTTGGGTCTTGAAGGTGATCATTACAAATAGGTTTTATCGCAGTCTTTTTACCCGGGTCTGGAAGGTAGTCGCCACATCAATTACCTACTTCATTAATTTGTTCTGCCAACCGTCACCCCACTTCCCCCACCATCTAATGTAGGTATGACTATAAACGCAACCCTGACTCTTTTACCCAATGTCGTTCTAAGGGTCTGTAACCAAAGTGTTTAACCATCATACATGCATTGTTTTCGTACACTCAAATCGGCTTAAAATCACTGAAAAGGCATTCTTCATAACTGTGCAACAGATGACGTATCTCGGTGGTGGGGGGGGGGGGGTGGAAATTTGGCGCAACAGTTATGAACTGCTTGTCATAACAAAAGACATCAGATGACCTAAATTAACAATGAAAAAAATATTTATAGGTCGTGCAAATGATGCCAACCGATGTATAATCACTCCAATATATGAAACAGCTTGGCAACCAAATGAAAACATGTTGCGGAAAAAAAATTACTGGACCTGCTGAGGTGTGTAAATACGACGATAACATTCCATGTTAGCATTTTATTTCTGAATTGTGGGTAAGGCCATAAGGGGATTTGTATCCGTCCCTCATGCCCCCAAATCTTGACACCCCTCTGACTAAAACGTGGGACGAGTGAGTGGGCTGTAGGTGATGTTTTCCAAAACACTTCCCTGAATCAAATGCGTCGTATTTCTTGGAATAAAAAATTCAGTTGAGGTGTTTAACTTTCCCATATTCTTGATTTTTATAGCAGAAGAAGACTTCGTAATGAAACACAACTGACACTGACCCCTAAATGAGTGACATCTTACGTAATAGCTCTAGGTGAGTTACGCACAAAAAGGGTAGGTGGGGATGGTAGTGTTAGATTCGGTGACTGCAAAATATGATATCACGTAAATTTTTTTTTCAAACAGTGACATCATACGCATTTCTTAATTCTCTATACAAGTTCTATCGAACCTAACAATCAACAATCCCACCAAGTTTCAACATCTTTCCGATGTTCAACGAGAAATCTACAAGACTTTAACGGAATGACGTCATGCGCCGTTCTTAATTGCACTACATGTGTCAAAAGACACAACCGTCCGACTCTCCCAAGGAATATCCACACAAAATTTGAAGTCGATACAACACCCTGTAAGCGAAATATTTTGCACACATCTTGTTCAAAATGTATACATTTTAGTGATGACGTCATACTTATACTCACGGCAAAATTTGACAGAATCTTTCAGACCCACAGCAATCCCATCAAGTTAGAACTTTCTCTGATGTTCAGCGGCTGAGAAATTTTGTACAAAAGATTTTTAGGTAATGACGTCATACGCTTTCGCTAATGATGCATCATGCGTCAAACGTTGAAAGAACTGTCAGATCTAACCAAGGAATAAACATATCAATTTTGAAGTTGCTCCGAATTTTCCTTTTTGAGATATCTTGCACACAATATTTTGTTCACAAGACTGACACACACACACACAAAGAACGTACAAACACTGTATGCCTCCCCTTGGTCGGCGAGATATAAATATTACTAAGGTTTAAAGGTCGTTATTTTGTGTTCCCAGTCCAAATTTTGACACCGAAATTGGCATCGGTTTATTTTCATTTTAACGCGTTCACCATTCTCACTAATTTCGTATATTGTATTCAAGGCAGTTATACACTGAAGGGGCGGGACAGACGTTGTTTGCACGGAGCACCACCCATCTAAAGCGTTCACTAACCGAATGCTAGTTTCACCAATGTGATCACGCCCGTAGCAGCGGGGGGGGGGCGTTCTATGGGTTCTATACACCCCCCTAAATGCGAAAGTTATTAAAGACTGCAAAATTTGCACTTTCGCCAAAAAAAAAAAAAACTAGAAAACTTGGGACATAGGGATTTTAGAACCTCCCCCCCCGATACCCCTAAAAATTTCCTGGCTACGGGCCTGAATGATATTCCTGTGTTGGCGGAGCATCAAATATAAATTTCATATCAATTTTTGAAACTTTTTATTGAGAAATATCTGTCGTTTTTGTTTTCATCCTCTTCACAAATGATTACAATAAAGGAAATTGTGTTATCGTGAAATTAAAAGATAATACTTTGAGCAACTCATATAAAAAATATTGAAAATTTTCAGGAAAAGAATAACTAGCGATTCAGGTACCACGGGCAACAAGGGTAATAACGAATTCACGGTAGTGATCAGAAGATATTCACTGAAACACTTCACACTGAATTCACTCAAAAACTAGATGCTGTCAGAGAGCAGCAATATCCCCCGTGAAACCCTAAATATTACCCCTATGCAATATCTAAGCTGGACACCCTTCCTTGAAGTCCACTCCGTTTGCATATATGTCGATTTATGACGATTTTTAAAAGCCTGTCATTTTGTCAATTTTGCTTCGATCAAACTGAAACCTTGACGTTGCACATCTTTATACCCTATATGTTGCCTATATGAAATATGAAAGCTGAATTATGCTTCGTTGATATAGAAGTGGTGTCCACAAAGTCCTATTCATGTGCACATATGTCTATTTTCGACGATTTTTAAAAGCCTGTCAATTTGTCAATTTTGCTTCGATCAAACTGAAACCTTGACGTTGCACATCTTTATACCCTATATTTTGCCTGTATGAAATATGAAAGCTGAATTATGCTTCGTTGATATAGAAGTGGTGTCCACAAAGTCCTTAGCTTGAAGAGGGGACGGACGGACGGACGGACGGGCCAACGAGAGATATCTTATGTGGTGGCTGCATTATGTGGTAGCATTTTATATGCCTGAAATGCATTTAAGTGGTAGGTCACGGACAAGATTAATTGAGAATAAAAAATACTTATGTGGTGGTTTATATTTGCCCGTGCCCTTGTGTGGTTCCCAGCAGGTGTCATTTCAATGTCAATAATGTTTATGCTTTGTGTGTGTCATTTGTAAATAAACGGAATTATATATGTGGCACTTTACTGTATAAAGATATTATACTTATCTTTCACAACTGCGCATATTTATTTAACTTGCGTTGATGCGTGGTGCTTATTTTAGACCAGTGCGCATGTTTATTTAACTTGCGTTAATGCATGGTGCTTATTTTAGACCAGTGCGCATGTTTATTTAACTTGCGTTAATGCGTGGTTCGCCTTTGGAAAAACTGGGCATATTTTTTTAACTTGCGTTCAGTGCAGGTTAACGTGCGGTTGTATTTCGGACCGCTGCGCATATCTATTTAACTTGCGTCGATGTGCGGTTCACATTTCGGACCAGCGCGCATGTTTGGTTAACGTGCACTGATGCGCGGTTTGTATTTCGGACCACTGCGCATCGATGCGTGGTTTCCTTTCCCGACCAGTGCATATATTTAACGTGCGTTAATGCGTGGTGCTTATTTCGGAAACTGCGCATGTCTATTCAACTTGCGTCGATGTATGGTTCTTTTGTCGGACCAGTGCGCATGTTTTTTTATCTGGCGTCGATGCGCGGTTCGCATTTCGGACTAGTGCGCAGGTTTGTTTAGCTTGCGTTGATGCGAGATTCACATTTATGACCAGTGCGCATGTTTCTTTTATTTGCGTTGATGCACGGTTCTTATTTTAGACAAATGCGCATGTTTATTTAACTTGCGTTGATGCGCAGTTCACATTTCGGACCAGTGCGCATGTTTCTTTTATTTGCGTTGATGCACGGTTCTTGTTTTAGACAAATGCGCATGTTTATTTAACTTGCATCGATGTCCGGTTCACATTTTGAACTAGTGTGCATGTTTGGTTAATGTGCACTGATGCGCGGTTCAAATTTCGGACCAGTGCGCATATTTATTAAACTTGCGTCATGCGCGGTTCGCATTTCGAAGCAGTGCGCATGTTTATTTAACTTGCGTTCATGCCCGGTTCACATTTCGGACCAGTGTGCATGTTTATTCAACTTCGCTGATGAGCATTTCACATTTCGGACTGGTGCGCATGTTCATTTCGCTTGCGTTGGTGCGTGATTCACATTTCGGACAACTGCGCATGTTTATTTAACTTCACTTGATGCCCGGTTCGCATTTCGGACTAGTGCGCATGTTTATTTAACTTGCGTTGATGCGCGGTTCACATTTCGGACCAGTGCGCATGATTACTTAACTTGCATCGATGCTTGGTTCTTTGTTCGGACCAGTGCACATATTTATTTAACTTGCGTCGATGCGCGGTTCGAATTTTGAACCAGTGCGCATGTTTATTTACCTTGCGCCCATGTCCGGTTGCGCATTTCGAACCAGTGCGCATGTTTATTCAACTTCCGTTGATGAGCGGTTCGCATTTCGGATTAGTGCGCATGTTCATTTAGCTTGCGTTGATGCACGTTTCTTATTTTAGACCAGTGCACATGTTTATTTAACTTGCGCTGATGCCCGGTTCGCATTTCGGACCAGTGCGCATATTTATTTCACTTGCGTTAATGCGCGGTTCGCATTTGGAACCAGTGCGCATGTTTGTTTAACTTGCGTTGACGCGCGGTTCACATTTCGGATCAGTGCGCATGATTACTTAACTTTCATCGATGCGTGGTTCTTTGTTAGGACCAGTGCAAATATTTATTTAACTTGCGTCGATGCGCGGTTCGCATTTCGAACCAGTGCGCATGTTTATTTACCTTGCGTCCATGTCCGGTGACGCCTTTCGAACCAGTGCGCATGTTTATTCAACTTCCGCTTGTGCGTGGTTCGCATTTCAGACAACTGCACATGTTTATTCAGCTTGCGTTGATGCGCGTTTCTTATTTTAGACCAGTGCACATGTTTATTTAACTTGCGTTGATGCTCGGTTCGCATTTCGGACCAGTGCGCATGTTTATTTCACTTGCGTTAATCCGCGGTTCGCATTTGGAACCAGTGCGCATGTTTAACTTGCGCTGATGCGCGGTTCACATTTCGGATCACGGCGCATGTTAACTTAAATTGCGTCGATGCGCGGTTCATATTTCGGACCAGTGTGCATGTTTAAATAATAACCACACATTAACACAAGTTAAATAAACTGTAGGATAAGATTCATTTTGAGGTATTTTCTTCAAAAATTTCCCCTAAAATCAAAATTCAAGATCGAGTGAAAAAGCACAAGCCGTATGCCCGACCCATCTAGGGCTGCCTTATACTAGATACCAAAAATAAATGAAATCGGATAAAAACTGTAGGAGGAAACGCACTTTGAGGTTTATTCTTCAAATAATCCCAAAAATACAAACATTGTCCGCAGTTGGTGTATTCTTAAGATTCCCCCCACCTCACAGCGGGATTTAAACAAATGCTGCTCTCCTTATTTGCTTTAGAAATTAGCTTTATAGTTGCATTATTTTCCAACAGATGGTGTTACAGGACAGTTGATCAACGGACTTTGACGGACTCCCTTATGTGGTTTGTTTTGTGCTCAATGGGTGCTTATGTGGCTACCTCATAAGAACCACCACATAAGGAAGAAAAACCACATAAGTGACGGATGTACCGAAAATCCACCACATAACATAATCATTGTGGGCACGGACGGACAGACGGACGGACGGACGGACAATCTCAAACCTATATCCCTCCGTTTCACGGGGGATAATAATTGCTCATTGCAGATTTAAACGATAGACATTAGCATGAATAAAATTTCAGAATTCCACGTCAAACACTTCACAACAGCTAGAGCGGACAAAACGTAAGAACACAGTGATACAAATTTTAAAGCATTCTCGATACTTTTTACTGTAACCCTTACTGCAAACATTTATCCTTTCACCTTAATTCTAGAAGGCAGTGGTTTCAGCATAAACAATCTCACCAAAACTCGCACTCAACAGAACAAACTAAAAGTTCCAAGACGAAACATTAACGACAGTTTGAAAAACTTTACTTTCTTGATTCATAACAAAACAGCCAAATCCATGAACTATACTCGTAGAAAAATAATCTGAATAGTTAAGACTAGAGTCATGTGTAGCTGTTCATTCCCAATCGTCCGATTCCGCAGTATTTGATCTGTGGGCTTTGGGGGGAGCAGGAATCATTGCCGATATTCTGTCCATAGCTGAGCCGCCTCCCGTGGACGGTGCGTTACTCTCCTGGGCGTTGGGCCCTTTACCCGAGCCCGAGATGCCCTTACGCCTCATGGACAACATGGCAGCCAAGTCGCCCATTAAATCGCCACCTCCGCCACCTGACTGCTTCTCTTCCTGCTTCTTCTTCTTCGTTTCAATTTTACGGTCTTTGGCACTTTTTAACTTGGCTCCGCTGGCGCCACCCGCTTTCCTTATCGCATCCAATAAACTTGAACGCGAATCACCTGGATCCACTACCTCGGGGGGCGCCCCTGTTATTTTGCCGTTGACTTTTGGACCATCCACTGGCGGAGGTGAGGGTGGCGGAGGTGCGACCACAGCTGGGGGAGGAGGTGGAGGTGGCGGTGCTGCCGCCGGTGGTGGCGGAGGAGGGATATTGCTTGGAGGTGGCGGTGCTGGCGGCCCAGGAGGAGGTGGCGGCGGCGTTGCCGCATTTCCCGTAGAAGCCGGACCAGCGGGAAGGTCTACGTCAAGAGTCGGATCCGGACTGAAGGTGGGCAAATCCGGCATGTTACTTCCGGGTACTGACGGAGCAATAGACGGTCCCTCATCAGCACTGTAGAACATATCGTCCGCGACTCCTGCAATGTTTACAACACATATACGACTTGGCGCCACGTAACGTCATATATGCTGCACCATTACATGACAAGGTACAGCAACACGCTAAATGTTACGCAATCATGCCTAGTGTCAGAAATGTAATCATGCTAAAATATCACATCTCTACTGCTGACTGACGTATATTGTCCTTCCAAACTTGATCAGACTTATTAATATTTTAGTACATTATTATCAGCTGCCTGCCCCGGTTACATTTTAACCAAACGAAGAATAACTTCTGGGAACTCGAAAAACGCGCAAAGGGTTTGTAGATTTCTACATAGTTTTAAATTTCTATGCTCATTTTCTTATAAAAATTTAACAATCCACTGTTTCCCTGCTTACATTTACAATTTAAAGCAGAAAAGATTGTTCAGGCTTTCTGGTGCTCCATCGTCAGAAAAGCAGTCCAAAAATAAGTTTTAATAGTTTTTTTTAAATAGGCTTTAGTAAGTCCTTTTTTGCGTAAAAGGTCCATTGGAAAAAAGCTTTAGTAGGTTTAATGGGTTCCACTGGAAAGCCTGATTTTTAGCATATCCGACTTCGTTCATTATTTCGTTGATAATTTGCATGATAGTTTACAAGCGAGGGTCAACTTCAACAGTGTTCTACTCCGAAGTTCCGTTAAAAATTAATTGTTCTTCGAAAATTTTCCTGCTCACTAAAACTAACTTCCGGCTCTCAAAAATCAAAATTCCGCCACAGAAAAAAAAAACGCTTACCGAGCAGATCAGGCAGGAAGTCTGGCACAGCGATTTCCGGCACTTCGCCCATGCCCGGCGAGTAGAAGTAGTTCTCCTTTTTAATACGTAACAGCTCCTCCCCGCCCATAATCGTCTGAGGGGCTTCCTCTGGTCCTTCCGCCTTCAAACAACATTTATAAGCTCATTTGAAATCAACGTTTGTATCTTGTCATGTACGATGTCATGAACCATACTCTTTCGTTCTACTCGCAAAAAAAAAAGAATCTTTCAGACCTTTCAAGCAATTATTCGACCCACTCTAACGTTCCTCATGTGTTCAGCAGCTGACAAATTTTGTGCACAAGATTTTTACGTAATGACGTTATACGCCTTCGATAATAGTGCAACAAGCATAAAAAAAAATTGACAGAGCCGTTTGAAGTCGATACGACTTTCCGTTGTCTATATATTTTGCACAGGAGATTTTGCTTAGAATAAATAATTATTTTATGTGATGGCATCATACGCGATCAACGCAGGTAACGAATTTTTACAGAATCTTTCGGACCTACGAAGCAACAATCCAACCACATCTAAAGGAGCAACAATCCAACCACATTTCTGCATTATGACGTCATATCTCCCTCAATTTGGCCACACGCATCAAAAGTTAACCAAGTCGTCCGACTGAGCCAAAGAATTTTCACGTACAAAGTTTAAAGTCGTTCAATGTTGAGGACCCCAGAGCCTTCTAAAATTTATTTTATGCATTAATAATATCTCTAATGTATAAAATAGTTTACACGTATTTACAGTCTTCTGGGAGTTATCGCACACTTCAATCGATCCCTATTTAGTTTCTTGTTTTTAAACACAAAAACAAATGTTTTCCCGATTTTTCGGGTCTGAAAGGTGATCAGTAAAACAAGTTTTACTGTATGTCCTTTTTTTATCCAGGTCTGGAAGTTCGTCACTGCAGTACTTTTCCTGTACGTACTTTTTTTATCTTGGTCTGGAAGGTGGTCAACAATGATTATGATTCAGCAGTACTTTACTTACTCTGATATATGTGTGAAAGTACCCAAAAGGTGTACTGTTGACATTCTTGACAGGAATTGAAATGTTGGAAAATATTTTAGACTAGACGCGTCGACTTTGTTATCGACTTGTGTTTATTAGTCACCTCGTTCTGTCTTTTTTACTTATAAAAATATGATTTATAAAAGCAATTTTTCAACTGGTTAATTCATATGGAGTGCCGAAAGCTGTGTCATCTGGACCATTCATGTGCTCAGCTTGCTGCATTCATGTTATTAAGGCAGCCAGTGCACATAAAACAGAAGAGTAGAGGCTTCGATCGCACACTTCAAACGACCCCTATTTAGTTTCTTGTTTTTAAACACAAAAACAAATGTTTTCCCGATTTTTCGGGTCTGAAAGGTGATCAGTAAAACAAGTTTTACTGTATGTCCTTTTTTTATCCAGGTCTGGAAGTTCGTCACTGCAGTACTTTTCCTGTACGTACTTTTTTTATCTTGGTCTGGAAGGTGGTCAAAATAAGCAGGTTATACCGCACATCTTTTTTATCCGAATCTGGAAGGTGATCACTACAAACAGGTTTTACTTTACGTCTTTTTATTTGGGTCTTGAAGGTGATCATTACAAATAGGTTTTATCGCAGTCTTTTTACCCGGGTCTGGAAGGTAGTCGCCACATCAATTACCTACTTCATTAATTTGTTCTGCCAACCGTCACCCCACTTCCCCCACCATCTAATGTAGGTATGACTATAAACGCAACCCTGACTCTTTTACCCAATGTCGTTCTAAGGGTCTGTAACCAAAGTGTTTAACCATCATACATGCATTGTTTTCGTACACTCAAATCGGCTTAAAATCACTGAAAAGGCATTCTTCATAACTGTGCAACAGATGACGTATCTCGGTGGTGGGGGGGGGGGGGGGGGTGGAAATTTGGCGCAACAGTTATGAACTGCTTGTCATAACAAAAGACATCAGATGACCTAAATTAACAATGAAAAAAATATTTATAGGTCGTGCAAATGATGCCAACCGATGTATAATCACTCCAATATATGAAACAGCTTGGCAACCAAATGAAAACATGTTGCGGAAAAAAAATTACTGGACCTGCTGAGGTGTGTAAATACGACGATAACATTCCATGTTAGCATTTTATTTCTGAATTGTGGGTAAGGCCATAAGGGGATTTGTATCCGTCCCTCATGCCCCCAAATCTTGACACCCCTCTGACTAAAACGTGGGACGAGTGAGTGGGCTGTAGGTGATGTTTTCCAAAACACTTCCCTGAATCAAATGCGTCGTATTTCTTGGAATAAAAAATTCAGTTGAGGTGTTTAACTTTCCCATATTCTTGATTTTTATAGCAGAAGAAGACTTCGTAATGAAACACAACTGACACTGACCCCTAAATGAGTGACATCTTACGTAATAGCTCTAGGTGAGTTACGCACAAAAAGGGTAGGTGGGGATGGTAGTGTTAGATTCGGTGACTGCAAAATATGATATCACGTAAATTTTTTTTTCAAACAGTGACATCATACGCATTTCTTAATTCTCTATACAAGTTCTATCGAACCTAACAATCAACAATCCCACCAAGTTTCAACATCTTTCCGATGTTCAACGAGAAATCTACAAGACTTTAACGGAATGACGTCATGCGCCGTTCTTAATTGCACTACATGTGTCAAAAGACACAACCGTCCGACTCTCCCAAGGAATATCCACACAAAATTTGAAGTCGATACAACACCCTGTAAGCGAAATATTTTGCACACATCTTGTTCAAAATGTATACATTTTAGTGATGACGTCATACTTATACTCACGGCAAAATTTGACAGAATCTTTCAGACCCACAGCAATCCCATCAAGTTAGAACTTTCTCTGATGTTCAGCGGCTGAGAAATTTTGTACAAAAGATTTTTAGGTAATGACGTCATACGCTTTCGCTAATGATGCATCATGCGTCAAACGTTGAAAGAACTGTCAGATCTAACCAAGGAATAAACATATCAATTTTGAAGTTGCTCCGAATTTTCCTTTTTGAGATATCTTGCACACAATATTTTGTTCACAAGACTGACACACACACACACAAAGAACGTACAAACACTGTATGCCTCCCCTTGGTCGGCGAGATATAAATATTACTAAGGTTTAAAGGTCGTTATTTTGTGTTCCCAGTCCAAATTTTGACACCGAAATTGGCATCGGTTTATTTTCATTTTCACGCGTTCACCATTCTCACTAATTTCGTATATTGTATTCAAGGCAGTTATACACTGAAGGGGCGGGACAGACGTTGTTTGCACGGAGCACCACCCATCTAAAGCGTTCACTAACCGAATGCTAGTTTCACCAATGTGATCACGCCCGTAGCAGCGGGGGGGGGCGTTCTATGGGTTCTATACACCCCCCTAAATGCGAAAGTTATTAAAGACTGCAAAATTTGCACTTTCGCCAAAAAAAAAAAAAACTAGAAAACTTGGGACATAGGGATTTTAGAACCTCCCCCCCCCGATACCCCTAAAAATTTCCTGGCTACGGGCCTGAATGATATTCCTGTGTTGGCGGAGCATCAAATATAAATTTCATATCAATTTTTGAAACTTTTTATTGAGAAATATCTGTCGTTTTTGTTTTCATCCTCTTCACAAATGATTACAATAAAGGAAATTGTGTTATCGTGAAATTAAAAGATAATACTTTGAGCAACTCATATAAAAAATATTGAAAATTTTCAGGAAAAGAATAACTAGCGATTCAGGTACCACGGGCAACAAGGGTAATAACGAATTCACGGTAGTGATCAGAAGATATTCACTGAAACACTTCACACTGAATTCACTCAAAAACTAGATGCTGTCAGAGAGCAGCAATATCCCCCGTGAAACCCTAAATATTACCCCTATGCAATATCTAAGCTGGACACCCTTCCTTGAAGTCCACTCCGTTTGCATATATGTCGATTTATGACGATTTTTAAAAGCCTGTCATTTTGTCAATTTTGCTTCGATCAAACTGAAACCTTGACGTTGCACATCTTTATACCCTATATGTTGCCTATATGAAATATGAAAGCTGAATTATGCTTCGTTGATATAGAAGTGGTGTCCACAAAGTCCTATTCATGTGCACATATGTCTATTTTCAACGATTTTCAAAAGCCTGTCAATTTGTCAATTTTGCTTCCATCAAACTGAAACCTTGACGTTGCACATCTTTATACCCTATATTTTGCCTGTATGAAATATGAAAGCTGAATTATGCTTCGTTGATATAGAAGTGGTGTCCACAAAGTCCTATACATGTGCACATATGTCTATTTTCGACGATTTTCAAAAGCCTGTCAATTTGTCAATTTTGCTTCCATCAAACTGAAACCTTGACGTTGCACATCTTTATACCCTATATTTTGCCTGTATGAAATATGAAAGCTGAATTATGCTTCGTTGATATAGAAGTGGTGTCCACAAAGTCCTTAGCTTGAAGAGGGGACGGACGGACGGACGGACGGGCCAACGAGAGATATCTTATGTGGTGGCTGCATTATGTGGTAGCATTTTATATGCCTGAAATGCATTTAAGTGGTAGGTCACGGACAAGATTAATTGAGAATAAAAAATACTTATGTGGTGGTTTATATTTGCCCGTGCCCTTGTGTGGTTCCCAGCAGGTGTCATTTCAATGTCAATAATGTTTATGCTTTGTGTGTGTCATTTGTAAATAAACGGAATTATATATGTGGCACTTTACTGTATAAAGATATTATACTTATCTTTCACAACTGCGCATATTTATTTAACTTGCGTTGATGCGTGGTGCTTATTTTAGACCAGTGCGCATGTTTATTTAACTTGCGTTAATGCATGGTGCTTATTTTAGACCAGTGCGCATGTTTATTTAACTTGCGTTAATGCGTGGTTCGCCTTTGGAAAAACTGGGCATATTTTTTTAACTTGCGTTCAGTGCAGGTTAACGTGCGGTTGTATTTCGGACCGCTGCGCATATCTATTTAACTTGCGTCGATGTGCGGTTCACATTTCGGACCAGCGCGCATGTTTGGTTAACGTGCACTGATGCGCGGTTTGTATTTCGGACCACTGCGCATATCTATTTAACTTGCGTCAAAGCGTGGTTCGCATTTCGAACCAGTGCGCATGTTCATTTAACTTGCGTCGATGCCCCGTTCGCATTTCGGACCACTGCGCATGTTTATGCAACTTACGTTGATGCGCGGTTCACAATTCGGACCAGTGCGCATGATTACATAACTTGCGTCGATGCGTGGTTTCCTTTCCCGACCAGTGCATATATTTAACGTGCGTTAATGCGTGGTGCTTATTTCGGAAACTGCGCATGTCTATTCAACTTGCGTCGATGTATGGTTCTTTTGTCGGACCAGTGCGCATGTTTTTTTATCTGGCGTCGATGCGCGGTTCGCATTTCGGACTAGTGCGCAGGTTTGTTTAGCTTGCGTTGATGCGAGATTCACATTTATGACCAGTGCGCATGTTTCTTTTATTTGCGTTGATGCACGGTTCTTATTTTAGACAAATGCGCATGTTTATTTAACTTGCGTTGATGCGCAGTTCACATTTCGGACCAGTGCGCATGTTTCTTTTATTTGCGTTGATGCACGGTTCTTGTTTTAGACAAATGCGCATGTTTATTTAACTTGCATCGATGTCCGGTTCACATTTTGAACTAGTGTGCATGTTTGGTTAATGTGCACTGATGCGCGGTTCAAATTTCGGACCAGTGCGCATATTTATTAAACTTGCGTCATGCGCGGTTCGCATTTCGAAGCAGTGCGCATGTTTATTTAACTTGCGTTCATGCCCGGTTCACATTTCGGACCAGTGTGCATGTTTATTCAACTTCGCTGATGAGCATTTCACATTTCGGACTGGTGCGCATGTTCATTTCGCTTGCGTTGGTGCGTGATTCACATTTCGGACAACTGCGCATGTTTATTTAACTTCACTTGATGCCCGGTTCGCATTTCGGACTAGTGCGCATGTTTATTTAACTTGCGTTGATGCGCGGTTCACATTTCGGACCAGTGCGCATGATTACTTAACTTGCATCGATGCTTGGTTCTTTGTTCGGACCAGTGCACATATTTATTTAACTTGCGTCGATGCGCGGTTCGAATTTTGAACCAGTGCGCATGTTTATTTACCTTGCGCCCATGTCCGGTTGCGCATTTCGAACCAGTGCGCATGTTTATTCAACTTCCGTTGATGAGCGGTTCGCATTTCGGATTAGTGCGCATGTTCATTTAGCTTGCGTTGATGCACGTTTCTTATTTTAGACCAGTGCACATGTTTATTTAACTTGCGCTGATGCCCGGTTCGCATTTCGGACCAGTGCGCATATTTATTTCACTTGCGTTAATGCGCGGTTCGCATTTGGAACCAGTGCGCATGTTTGTTTAACTTGCGTTGACGCGCGGTTCACATTTCGGATCAGTGCGCATGATTACTTAACTTTCATCGATGCGTGGTTCTTTGTTAGGACCAGTGCAAATATTTATTTAACTTGCGTCGATGCGCGGTTCGCATTTCGAACCAGTGCGCATGTTTATTTACCTTGCGTCCATGTCCGGTTGCGCCTTTCGAACCAGTGCGCATGTTTATTCAACTTCCGCTTGTGCGTGGTTCGCATTTCAGACAACTGCACATGTTTATTCAGCTTGCGTTGATGCGCGTTTCTTATTTTAGACCAGTGCACATGTTTATTTAACTTGCGTTGATGCTCGGTTCGCATTTCGGACCAGTGCGCATGTTTATTTCACTTGCGTTAATCCGCGGTTCGCATTTGGAACCAGTGCGCATGTTTAACTTGCGCTGATGCGCGGTTCACATTTCGGATCACGGCGCATGTTAACTTAAATTGCGTCGATGCGCGGTTCATATTTCGGACCAGTGTGCATGTTTAAATAATAACCACACATTAACACAAGTTAAATAAACTGTAGGATAAGATTCATTTTGAGGTATTTTCTTCAAAAATTTCCCCTAAAATCAAAATTCAAGATCGAGTGAAAAAGCACAAGCCGTATGCCCGACCCATCTAGGGCTGCCTTATACTAGATACCAAAAATAAATGAAATCGGATAAAAACTGTAGGAGGAAACGCACTTTGAGGTTTATTCTTCAAATAATCCCAAAAATACAAACATTGTCCGCAGTTGGTGTATTCTTAAGATTCCCCCCACCTCACAGCGGGATTTAAACAAATGCTGCTCTCCTTATTTGCTTTAGAAATTAGCTTTATAGTTGCATTATTTTCCAACAGATGGTGTTACAGGACAGTTGATCAACGGACTTTGACGGACTCCCTTATGTGGTTTGTTTTGTGCTCAATGGGTGCTTATGTGGCTACCTCATAAGAACCACCACATAAGGAAGAAAAACCACATAAGTGACGGATGTACCGAAAATCCACCACATAACATAATCATTGTGGGCACGGACGGACAGACGGACGGACGGACGGACAATCTCAAACCTATATCCCTCCGTTTCACGGGGGATAATAATTGCTCATTGCAGATTTAAACGATAGACATTAGCATGAATAAAATTTCAGAATTCCACGTCAAACACTTCACAACAGCTAGAGCGGACAAAACGTAAGAACACAGTGATACAAATTTTAAAGCATTCTCGATACTTTTTACTGTAACCCTTACTGCAAACATTTATCCTTTCACCTTAATTCTAGAAGGCAGTGGTTTCAGCATAAACAATCTCACCAAAACTCGCACTCAACAGAACAAACTAAAAGTTCCAAGACGAAACATTAACGACAGTTTGAAAAACTTTACTTTCTTGATTCATAACAAAACAGCCAAATCCATGAACTATACTCGTAGAAAAATAATCTGAATAGTTAAGACTAGAGTCATGTGTAGCTGTTCATTCCCAATCGTCCGATTCCGCAGTATTTGATCTGTGGGCTTTGGGGGGAGCAGGAATCATTGCCGATATTCTGTCCATAGCTGAGCCGCCTCCCGTGGACGGTGCGTTACTCTCCTGGGCGTTGGGCCCTTTACCCGAGCCCGAGATGCCCTTACGCCTCATGGACAACATGGCAGCCAAGTCGCCCATTAAATCGCCACCTCCGCCACCTGACTGCTTCTCTTCCTGCTTCTTCTTCTTCGTTTCAATTTTACGGTCTTTGGCACTTTTTAACTTGGCTCCGCTGGCGCCACCCGCTTTCCTTATCGCATCCAATAAACTTGAACGCGAATCACCTGGATCCACTACCTCGGGGGGCGCCCCTGTTATTTTGCCGTTGACTTTTGGACCATCCACTGGCGGAGGTGAGGGTGGCGGAGGTGCGACCACAGCTGGGGGAGGAGGTGGAGGTGGCGGTGCTGCCGCCGGTGGTGGCGGAGGAGGGATATTGCTTGGAGGTGGCGGTGCTGGCGGCCCAGGAGGAGGTGGCGGCGGCGTTGCCGCATTTCCCGTAGAAGCCGGACCAGCGGGAAGGTCTACGTCAAGAGTCGGATCCGGACTGAAGGTGGGCAAATCCGGCATGTTACTTCCGGGTACTGACGGAGCAATAGACGGTCCCTCATCAGCACTGTAGAACATATCGTCCGCGACTCCTGCAATGTTTACAACACATATACGACTTGGCGCCACGTAACGTCATATATGCTGCACCATTACATGACAAGGTACAGCAACACGCTAAATGTTACGCAATCATGCCTAGTGTCAGAAATGTAATCATGCTAAAATATCACATCTCTACTGCTGACTGACGTATATTGTCCTTCCAAACTTGATCAGACTTATTAATATTTTAGTACATTATTATCAGCTGCCTGCCCCGGTTACATTTTAACCAAACGAAGAATAACTTCTGGGAACTCGAAAAACACGCAAAGGGTTTGTAGATTTCTACATAGTTTTAAATTTCTATGCTCATTTTCTTATAAAAATTTAACAATCCACTGTTTCCCTGCTTACATTTACAATTTAAAGCAGAAAAGATTGTTCAGGCTTTCTGGTGCTCCATCGTCAGAAAAGCAGTCCAAAAATAAGTTTTAATAGTTTTTTTTAAATAGGCTTTAGTAAGTCCTTTTTTGCGTAAAAGGTCCATTGGAAAAAAGCTTTAGTAGGTTTAATGGGTTCCACTGGAAAGCCTGATTTTTAGCATATCCGACTTCGTTCATTATTTCGTTGATAATTTGCATGATAGTTTACAAGCGAGGGTCAACTTCAACAGTGTTCTACTCCGAAGTTCCGTTAAAAATTAATTGTTCTTCGAAAATTTTCCTGCTCACTAAAACTAACTTCCGGCTCTCAAAAATCAAAATTCCGCCACAGAAAAAAAAAACGCTTACCGAGCAGATCAGGCAGGAAGTCTGGCACAGCGATTTCCGGCACTTCGCCCATGCCCGGCGAGTAGAAGTAGTTCTCCTTTTTAATACGTAACAGCTCCTCCCCGCCCATAATCGTCTGAGGGGCTTCCTCTGGTCCTTCCGCCTTCAAACAACATTTATAAGCTCATTTGAAATCAACGTTTGTATCTTGTCATGTACGATGTCATGAACCATACTCTTTCGTTCTACTCGCAAAAAAAAAAGAATCTTTCAGACCTTTCAAGCAATTATTCGACCCACTCTAACGTTCCTCATGTGTTCAGCAGCTGACAAATTTTGTGCACAAGATTTTTACGTAATGACGTTATACGCCTTCGATAATAGTGCAACAAGCATAAAAAAAAATTGACAGAGCCGTTTGAAGTCGATACGACTTTCCGTTGTCTATATATTTTGCACAGGAGATTTTGCTTAGAATAAATAATTATTTTATGTGATGGCATCATACGCGATCAACGCAGGTAACGAATTTTTACAGAATCTTTCGGACCTACGAAGCAACAATCCAACCACATCTAAAGGAGCAACAATCCAACCACATTTCTGCATTATGACGTCATATCTCCCTCAATTTGGCCACACGCATCAAAAGTTAACCAAGTCGTCCGACTGAGCCAAAGAATTTTCACGTACAAAGTTTAAAGTCGTTCAATGTTGAGGACCCCAGAGCCTTCTAAAATTTATTTTATGCATTAATAATATCTCTAATGTATAAAATAGTTTACACGTATTTACAGTCTTCTGGGAGTTATCGCACACTTCAATCGATCCCTATTTAGTTTCTTGTTTTTAAACACAAAAACAAATGTTTTCCCGATTTTTCGGGTCTGAAAGGTGATCAGTAAAACAAGTTTTACTGTATGTCCTTTTTTTATCCAGGTCTGGAAGTTCGTCACTGCAGTACTTTTCCTGTACGTACTTTTTTTATCTTGGTCTGGAAGGTGGTCAACAATGATTATGATTCAGCAGTACTTTACTTACTCTGATATATGTGTGAAAGTACCCAAAAGGTGTACTGTTGACATTCTTGACAGGAATTGAAATGTTGGAAAATATTTTAGACTAGACGCGTCGACTTTGTTATCGACTTGTGTTTATTAGTCACCTCGTTCTGTCTTTTTTACTTATAAAAATATGATTTATAAAAGCAATTTTTCAACTGGTTAATTCATATGGAGTGCCGAAAGCTGTGTCATCTGGACCATTCATGTGCTCAGCTTGCTGCATTCATGTTATTAAGGCAGCCAGTGCACATAAAACAGAAGAGTAGAGGCTTCGATCGCACACTTCAAACGACCCCTATTTAGTTTCTTGTTTTTAAACACAAAAACAAATGTTTTCCCGATTTTTCGGGTCTGAAAGGTGATCAGTAAAACAAGTTTTACTGTATGTCCTTTTTTTATCCAGGTCTGGAAGTTCGTCACTGCAGTACTTTTCCTGTACGTACTTTTTTTATCTTGGTCTGGAAGGTGGTCAAAATAAGCAGGTTATACCGCACATCTTTTTTATCCGAATCTGGAAGGTGATCACTACAAACAGGTTTTACTTTACGTCTTTTTATTTGGGTCTTGAAGGTGATCATTACAAATAGGTTTTATCGCAGTCTTTTTACCCGGGTCTGGAAGGTAGTCGCCACATCAATTACCTACTTCATTAATTTGTTCTGCCAACCGTCACCCCACTTCCCCCACCATCTAATGTAGGTATGACTATAAACGCAACCCTGACTCTTTTACCCAATGTCGTTCTAAGGGTCTGTAACCAAAGTGTTTAACCATCATACATGCATTGTTTTCGTACACTCAAATCGGCTTAAAATCACTGAAAAGGCATTCTTCATAACTGTGCAACAGATGACGTATCTCGGTGGTGGGGCGGGGGTGGAAATTTGGCGCAACAGTTATGAACTGCTTGTCATAACAAAAGACATCAGATGACCTAAATTAACAATGAAAAAAATATTTATAGGTCGTGCAAATGATGCCAACCGATGTATAATCACTCCAATATATGAAACAGCTTGGCAACCAAATGAAAACATGTTGCGGAAAAAAAATTACTGGACCTGCTGAGGTGTGTAAATACGACGATAACATTCCATGTTAGCATTTTATTTCTGAATTGTGGGTAAGGCCATAAGGGGATTTGTATCCGTCCCTCATGCCCCCAAATCTTGACACCCCTCTGACTAAAACGTGGGACGAGTGAGTGGGCTGTAGGTGATGTTTTCCAAAACACTTCCCTGAATCAAATGCGTCGTATTTCTTGGAATAAAAAATTCAGTTGAGGTGTTTAACTTTCCCATATTCTTGATTTTTATAGCAGAAGAAGACTTCGTAATGAAACACAACTGACACTGACCCCTAAATGAGTGACATCTTACGTAATAGCTCTAGGTGAGTTACGCACAAAAAGGGTAGGTGGGGATGGTAGTGTTAGATTCGGTGACTGCAAAATATGATATCACGTAAATTTTTTTTTCAAACAGTGACATCATACGCATTTCTTAATTCTCTATACAAGTTCTATCGAACCTAACAATCAACAATCCCACCAAGTTTCAACATCTTTCCGATGTTCAACGAGAAATCTACAAGACTTTAACGGAATGACGTCATGCGCCGTTCTTAATTGCACTACATGTGTCAAAAGACACAACCGTCCGACTCTCCCAAGGAATATCCACACAAAATTTGAAGTCGATACAACACCCTGTAAGCGAAATATTTTGCACACATCTTGTTCAAAATGTATACATTTTAGTGATGACGTCATACTTATACTCACGGCAAAATTTGACAGAATCTTTCAGACCCACAGCAATCCCATCAAGTTAGAACTTTCTCTGATGTTCAGCGGCTGAGAAATTTTGTACAAAAGATTTTTAGGTAATGACGTCATACGCTTTCGCTAATGATGCATCATGCGTCAAACGTTGAAAGAACTGTCAGATCTAACCAAGGAATAAACATATCAATTTTGAAGTTGCTCCGAATTTTCCTTTTTGAGATATCTTGCACACAATATTTTGTTCACAAGACTGACACACACACACACAAAGAACGTACAAACACTGTATGCCTCCCCTTGGTCGGCGAGATATAAATATTACTAAGGTTTAAAGGTCGTTATTTTGTGTTCCCAGTCCAAATTTTGACACCGAAATTGGCATCGGTTTATTTTCATTTTCACGCGTTCACCATTCTCACTAATTTCGTATATTGTATTCAAGGCAGTTATACACTGAAGGGGCGGGACAGACGTTGTTTGCACGGAGCACCACCCATCTAAAGCGTTCACTAACCGAATGCTAGTTTCACCAATGTGATCACGCCCGTAGCAGCGGGGGGGGGGGGGCGTTCTATGGGTTCTATACACCCCCCTAAATGCGAAAGTTATTAAAGACTGCAAAATTTGCACTTTCGCCAAAAAAAAAAAAAAAACTAGAAAACTTGGGACATAGGGATTTTAGAACCTCCCCCCCCCCCCCCGATACCCCTAAAAATTTCCTGGCTACGGGCCTGAATGATATTCCTGTGTTGGCGGAGCATCAAATATAAATTTCATATCAATTTTTGAAACTTTTTATTGAGAAATATCTGTCGTTTTTGTTTTCATCCTCTTCACAAATGATTACAATAAAGGAAATTGTGTTATCGTGAAATTAAAAGATAATACTTTGAGCAACTCATATAAAAAATATTGAAAATTTTCAGGAAAAGAATAACTAGCGATTCAGGTACCACGGGCAACAAGGGTAATAACGAATTCACATTATTATCATTATTATCAGCTGCCTGCCCCGGTTACATTTTAACCAAACGAAGAATAACTTCTGGGAACTCGAAAAACGCGCAAATGGTTTGTAGATTTCTACATAGTTTTAAATTTCTATGCTCATTTTCTTATAAAAATTTAACAATCCACTGTTTCCCTGCTTACATTTACAATTTAATGCAGAAAAGATTGTTCAGGCTTTCTGGTGCTCCATCGTCAGAAAAGCAGTCCAAAAATAAGTTTTAATAGTTTTTTTTAAATAGGCTTTAGTAAGTCCTTTTTTGCGTAAAAGGTCCATTGGAAAAAAGCTTTAGTAGGTTTAATGGGTTCCACTGGAAAGCCTGATTTTTAGCATATCCGACTTCGTTCATTATTTCGTTGATAATTTGCATGATAGTTTACAAGCGAGGGTCAACTTCAACAGTGTTCTACTCCGAAGTTCCGTTAAAAATTAATTGTTCTTCGAAAATTTTCCTGCTCACTAAAACTAACTTCCGGCTCTCAAAAATCAAAATTCCGCCACAGAAAAAAAAACGCTTACCGAGCAGATCAGGCAGGAAGTCTGGCACAGCGATTTCCGGCACTTCGCCCATGCCCGGCGAGTAGAAGTAGTTCTCCTTTTTAATACGTAACAGCTCCTCCCCGCCCATAATCGTCTGAGGGGCTTCCTCTGGTCCTTCCGCCTTCAAACAACATTTATAAGCTCATTTGAAATCAACGTTTGTATCTTGTCATGTACGATGTCATGAACCATACTCTTTCGTTCTACTCGCAAAAAAAAAAGAATCTTTCAGACCTTTCAAGCAATTATTCGACCCACTCTAACGTTCCTCATGTGTTCAGCAGCTGACAAATTTTGTGCACAAGATTTTTACGTAATGACGTTATACGCCTTCGATAATAGTGCAACAAGCATAAAAAAAAATTGACAGAGCCGTTTGAAGTCGATACGACTTTCCGTTGTCTATATATTTTGCACAGGAGATTTTGCTTAGAATAAATAATTATTTTATGTGATGGCATCATACGCGATCAACGCAGGTAACGAATTTTTACAGAATCTTTCGGACCTACGAAGCAACAATCCAACCACATCTAAAGGAGCAACAATCCAACCACATTTCTGCATTATGACGTCATATCTCCCTCAATTTGGCCACACGCATCAAAAGTTAACCAAGTCGTCCGACTGAGCCAAAGAATTTTCACGTACAAAGTTTAAAGTCGTTCAATGTTGAGGACCCCAGAGCCTTCTAAAATTTATTTTATGCATTAATAATATCTCTAATGTATAAAATAGTTTACACGTATTTACAGTCTTCTGGGAGTTATCGCACACTTCAATCGATCCCTATTTAGTTTCTTGTTTTTAAACACAAAAACAAATGTTTTCCCGATTTTTCGGGTCTGAAAGGTGATCAGTAAAACAAGTTTTACTGTATGTCCTTTTTCTATCCAGGTCTGGAAGTTCGTCACTGCAGTACTTTTCCTGTACGTACTTTTTTTATCTTGGTCTGGAAGGTGGTCAACAATGATTATGATTCAGCAGTACTTTACTTACTCTGATATATGTGTGAAAGTACCCAAAAGGTGTACTGTTGACATTCTTGACAGGAATTGAAATGTTGGAAAATATTTTAGACTAGACGCGTCGACTTTGTTATCGACTTGTGTTTATTAGTCACCTCGTTCTGTCTTTTTTACTTATAAAAATATGATTTATAAAAGCAATTTTTCAACTGGTTAATTCATATGGAGTGCCGAAAGCTGTGTCATCTGGACCATTCATGTGCTCAGCTTGCTGCATTCATGTTATTAAGGCAGCCAGTGCACATAAAACAGAAGAGTAGAGGCTTCGATCGCACACTTCAAACGACCCCTATTTAGTTTCTTGTTTTTAAACACAAAAACAAATGTTTTCCCGATTTTTCGGGTCTGAAAGGTGATCAGTAAAACAAGTTTTACTGTATGTCCTTTTTTTATCCAGGTCTGGAAGTTCGTCACTGCAGTACTTTTCCTGTACGTACTTTTTTTATCTTGGTCTGGAAGGTGGTCAAAATAAGCAGGTTATACCGCACATCTTTTTTATCCGAATCTGGAAGGTGATCACTACAAACAGGTTTTACTTTACGTCTTTTTATTTGGGTCTTGAAGGTGATCATTACAAATAGGTTTTATCGCAGTCTTTTTACCCGGGTCTGGAAGGTAGTCGCCACATCAATTACCTACTTCATTAATTTGTTCTGCCAACCGTCACCCCACTTCCCCCACCATCTAATGTAGGTGTGACTATAAACGCAACCCTGACTCTTTTACCCAATGTCGTTCTAAGGGTCTGTAACCAAAGTGTTTAACCATCATACATGCATTGTTTTCGTACACTCAAATCGGCTTAAAATCACTGAAAAGGCATTCTTCATAACTGTGCAACAGATGACGTATCTCGGTGGTGGGGGGGGGGGGGTGGAAATTTGGCGCAACAGTTATGAACTGCTTGTCATAACAAAAGACATCAGATGACCTAAATTAACAATGAAAAAAATATTTATAGGTCGTGCAAATGATGCCAACCGATGTATAATCACTCCAATATATGAAACAGCTTGGCAACCAAATGAAAACATGTTGCGGAAAAAAAATTACTGGACCTGCTGAGGTGTGTAAATACGACGATAACATTCCATGTTAGCATTTTATTTCTGAATTGTGGGTAAGGCCATAAGGGGATTTGTATCCGTCCCTCATGCCCCCAAATCTTGACACCCCTCTGACTAAAACGTGGGACGAGTGAGTGGGCTGTAGGTGATGTTTTCCAAAACACTTCCCTGAATCAAATGCGTCGTATTTCTTGGAATAAAAAATTCAGTTGAGGTGTTTAACTTTCCCATATTCTTGATTTTTATAGCAGAAGAAGACTTCGTAATGAAACACAACTGACACTGACCCCTAAATGAGTGACATCTTACGTAATAGCTCTAGGTGAGTTACGCACAAAAAGGGTAGGTGGGGATGGTAGTGTTAGATTCGGTGACTGCAAAATATGATATCACGTAAATTTTTTTTTCAAACAGTGACATCATACGCATTTCTTAATTCTCTATACAAGTTCTATCGAACCTAACAATCAACAATCCCACCAAGTTTCAACATCTTTCCGATGTTCAACGAGAAATCTACAAGACTTTAACGGAATGACGTCATGCGCCGTTCTTAATTGCACTACATGTGTCAAAAGACACAACCGTCCGACTCTCCCAAGGAATATCCACACAAAATTTGAAGTCGATACAACACCCTGTAAGCGAAATATTTTGCACACATCTTGTTCAAAATGTATACATTTTAGTGATGACGTCATACTTATACTCACGGCAAAATTTGACAGAATCTTTCAGACCCACAGCAATCCCATCAAGTTAGAACTTTCTCTGATGTTCAGCGGCTGAGAAATTTTGTACAAAAGATTTTTAGGTAATGACGTCATACGCTTTCGCTAATGATGCATCATGCGTCAAACGTTGAAAGAACTGTCAGATCTAACCAAGGAATAAACATATCAATTTTGAAGTTGCTCCGAATTTTCCTTTTTGAGATATCTTGCACACAATATTTTGTTCACAAGACTGACACACACACACACAAAGAACGTACAAACACTGTATGCCTCCCCTTGGTCGGCGAGATATAAATATTACTAAGGTTTAAAGGTCGTTATTTTGTGTTCCCAGTCCAAATTTTGACACCGAAATTGGCATCGGTTTATTTTCATTTTCACGCGTTCACCATTCTCACTAATTTCGTATATTGTATTCAAGGCAGTTATACACTGAAGGGGCGGGACAGACGTTGTTTGCACGGAGCACCACCCATCTAAAGCGTTCACTAACCGAATGCTAGTTTCACCAATGTGATCACGCCCGTAGCAGCGGGGGGGGGGGGGGGGGGGCGTTCTATGGGTTCTATACACCCCCCTAAATGCGAAAGTTATTAAAGACTGCAAAATTTGCACTTTCGCCAAAAAAAAAAAAAAAACTAGAAAACTTGGGACATAGGGATTTTAGAACCTCCCCCCCCCCCGATACCCCTAAAAATTTCCTGGCTACGGGCCTGAATGATATTCCTGTGTTGGCGGAGCATCAAATATAAATTTCATATCAATTTTTGAAACTTTTTATTGAGAAATATCTGTCGTTTTTGTTTTCATCCTCTTCACAAATGATTACAATAAAGGAAATTGTGTTATCGTGAAATTAAAAGATAATACTTTGAGCAACTCATATAAAAAATATTGAAAATTTTCAGGAAAAGAATAACTAGCGATTCAGGTACCACGGGCAACAAGGGTAATAACGAATTCACGGTAGTGATCAGAAGATATTCACTGAAACACTTCACACTGAATTCACTCAAAAACTAGATGCTGTCAGAGAGCAGCAATATCCCCCGTGAAACCCTAAATATTACCCCTATGCAATATCTAAGCTGGACACCCTTCCTTGAAGTCCACTCCGTTTGCATATATGTCGATTTATGACGATTTTTAAAAGCCTGTCATTTTGTCAATTTTGCTTCGATCAAACTGAAACCTTGACGTTGCACATCTTTATACCCTATATGTTGCCTATATGAAATATGAAAGCTGAATTATGCTTCGTTGATATAGAAGTGGTGTCCACAAAGTCCTATTCATGTGCACATATGTCTATTTTCAACGATTTTCAAAAGCCTGTCAATTTGTCAATTTTGCTTCGATCAAACTGAAACCTTAACGTTGCACATCTTTATACCCTATATTTTGCCTATATGAAATATGAAAGCTGAATTATGCTTCGTTGATATAGAAGTGGTGTCCACAAAGTCCTATACATGTGCACATATGTCTATTTTCGACGATTTTCAAAAGCCTGTCAATTTGTCAATTTTGCTTCGATCAAACTGAAACCTTAACGTTGCACATCTTTATACCCTATATTTTGCCTATATGAAATATGAAAGCTGAATTATGCTTCGTTGATATAGAAGTGGTGTCCACAAAGTCCTATACATGTGCACATATGTCTATTTTCGACGATTTTCAAAAGCCTGTCAATTTGTCAATTTTGCTTCCATCAAACTGAAACCTTGACGTTGCACATCTTTATACCCTATATTTTGCCTGTATGAAATATGAAAGCTGAATTATGCTTCGTTGATATAGAAGTGGTGTCCACAAAGTCCTATACATGTGCACATATGTCTATTTTCGACGATTTTCAAAAGCCTGTCAATTTGTCAATTTTGCTTCGATCAAACTGAAACCTTGACGTTGCACATCTTTATACCCTATATTTTGCCTGTATGAAATATGAAAGCTGAATTATGCTTCGTTGATATAGAAGTGGTGTCCACAAAGTTCATACATGTGCACATATGTCTATTTTCGACGATTTTCAAAAGCCTGTCAATTTTGCTTCGATCAAACTGAAACCTTGACGTTGCACATCTTTATACCCTATATTTTGCCTGTATGAAATATGAAAGCTGAATTATGCTTCGTTGATATAGAAGTGGTGTCCACAAAGTCCTATACATGTGCACATATGTCTATTTTCGACGATTTTCAAAAGCCTGTCAATTTGTCAATTTTGCTTCGATCAAACTGAAACCTTGACGTTGCACATCTTTATACCCTATATTTTGCCTGTATGAAATATGAAAGCTGAATTATGCTTCGTTGATATAGAAGTGGTGTCCACAAAGTCCTATACATGTGCACATATGTCTATTTTCGACGATTTTCAAAAGCCTGTCAATTTGTCAATTTTGCTTCGATCAAACTGAAACCTTGACGTTGCACATCTTTATACCCTATATTTTGCCTGTATGAAATATGAAAGCTGAATTATGCTTCGTTGATATAGAAGTGGTGTCCACAAAGTCCTTAGCTTGAAGAGGGGACGGACGGACGGACGGACGGGCCAACGAGAGATATCTTATGTTGTGGCTGCATTATGTGGTAGCATTTTATATGCCTGAAATGCATTTAAGTGGTAGGTCACGGACAAGATTAATTGAGAATAAAAAATACTTATGTGGTGGTTTATATTTGCCCGTGCCCTTGTGTGGTTCCCAGCAGGTGTCATTTCAATGTCAATAATGTTTATGCTTTGTGTGTGTCATTTGTAAATAAACGGAATTATATATGTGGCACTTTACTGTATAAAGATATTATACTTATCTTTCACAACTGCGCATATTTATTTAACTTGCGTTGATGCGTGGTGCTTATTTTAGACCAGTGCGCATGTTTATTTAACTTGCGTTAATGCATGGTGCTTATTTTAGACCAGTGCGCATGTTTATTTAACTTGCGTTAATGCGTGGTTCGCCTTTGGAAAAACTGGGCATATTTTTTTAACTTGCGTTCAGTGCAGGTTAACGTGCGGTTGTATTTCGGACCGCTGCGCATATCTATTTAACTTGCGTCGATGTGCGGTTCACATTTCGGACCAGCGCGCATGTTTGGTTAACGTGCACTGATGCGCGGTTTGTATTTCGGACCACTGCGCATATCTATTTAACTTGCGTCAAAGCGTGGTTCGCATTTCGAACCAGTGCGCATGTTCATTTAACTTGCGTCGATGCCCCGTTCGCATTTCGGACCACTGCGCATGTTTATGCAACTTACGTTGATGCGCGGTTCACAATTCGGACCAGTGCGCATGATTACATAACTTGTGTCGATGCGTGGTTTCCTTTCCCGACCAGTGCATATATTTAACGTGCGTTAATGCGTGGTGCTTATTTCGGAAACTGCGCATGTCTATTCAACTTGCGTCGATGTATGGTTTTTTTGTCGGACCAGTGCGCATGTTTTTTTATCTGGCGTCGATGCGCGGTTCGCATTTCGGACTAGTGCGCAGGTTTGTTTAGCTTGCGTTGATGCGAGATTCACATTTATGACCAGTGCGCATGTTTCTTTTATTTGCGTTGATGCACGGTTCTTATTTTAGACAAATGCGCATGTTTATTTAACTTGCGTTGATGCGCAGTTCACATTTCGGACCAGTGCGCATGTTTCTTTTATTTGCGTTGATGCACGGTTCTTGTTTTAGACAAATGCGCATGTTTATTTAACTTGCATCGATGTCCGGTTCACATTTTGAACTAGTGTGCATGTTTGGTTAATGTGCACTGATGCGCGGTTCAAATTTCGGACCAGTGCGCATATTTATTAAACTTGCGTCATGCGCGGTTCGCATTTCGAAGCAGTGCGCATGTTTATTTAACTTGCGTTCATGCCCGGTTCACATTTCGGACCAGTGTGCATGTTTATTCAACTTCGCTGATGAGCATTTCACATTTCGGACTGGTGCGCATGTTCATTTCGCTTGCGTTGGTGCGTGATTCACATTTCGGACAACTGCGCATGTTTATTTAACTTCACTTGATGCCCGGTTCGCATTTCGGACTAGTGCGCATGTTTATTTAACTTGCGTTGATGCGCGGTTCACATTTCGGACCAGTGCGCATGATTACTTAACTTGCATCGATGCGTGGTTCTTTGTTCGGACAAGTGCACATATTTATTTAACTTGCGTCGATGCGCGGTTCGAATTTTGAACCAGTGCGCATGTTTATTTACCTTGCGCCCATGTCCGGTTGCGCATTTCGAACCAGTGCGCATGTTTATTCAACTTCCGTTGATGAGCGGTTCGCATTTCGGATTAGTGCGCATGTTCATTTAGCTTGCGTTGATGCACGTTTCTTATTTTAGACCAGTGCACATGTTTATTTAACTTGCGCTGATGCCCGGTTCGCATTTCGGACCAGTGCGCATATTTATTTCACTTGCGTTAATGCGCGGTTCGCATTTGGAACCAGTGCGCATGTTTGTTTAACTTGCGTTGACGCGCGGTTCACATTTCGGATCAGTGCGCATGATTACTTAACTTTCATCGATGCGTGGTTCTTTGTTAGGACCAGTGCAAATATTTATTTAACTTGCGTCGATGCGCGGTTCGCATTTCGAACCAGTGCGCATGTTTATTTACCTTGCGTCCATGTCCGGTTGCGCCTTTCGAACCAGTGCGCATGTTTATTCAACTTCCGCTTGTGCGTGGTTCACATTTCAGACAACTGCACATGTTTATTCAGCTTGCGTTGATGCGCGTTTCTTATTTTAGACCAGTGCACATGTTTATTTAACTTGCGTTGATGCCCGGTTCGCATTTCGGACCAGTGCGCATGTTTATTTCACTTGCGTTAATCCGCGGTTCGCATTTGGAACCAGTGCGCATGTTTGACTTGCGCTGATGCGCGGTTCACATTTCGGATCACGGCGCATGTTAACTTAAATTGCGTCGATGCGCGGTTCATATTTCGGACCAGTGTGCATGTTTAAATAATAACCACACATTAACACAAGTTAAATAAACTGTAGGATAAGATTCATTTTGAGGTATTTTCTTCAAAAATTTCCCCTAAAATCAAAATTCAAGATCGAGTGAAAAAGCACAAGCCGTATGCCCGACCCATCTAGGGCTGCCTTATACTAGATACCAAAAATAAATGAAATCGGATAAAAACTGTAGGAGGAAACGCACTTTGAGGTTTATTCTTCAAATAATCCCAAAAATACAAACATTGTCCGCAGTTGGTGTATTCTTAAGATTCCCCCCACCTCACAGCGGGATTTAAACAAATGCTGCTCTCCTTATTTGCTTTAGAAATTAGCTTTATAGTTGCATTATTTTCCAACAGATGGTGTTACAGGACAGTTGATCAACGGACTTTGACGGACTCCCTTATGTGGTTTGTTTTGTGCTCAATGGGTGCTTATGTGGCTACCTCATAAGAACCACCACATAAGGAAGAAAAACCACATAAGTGACGGATGTACCGAAAATCCACCACATAACATAATCATTGTGGGCACGGACGGACAGACGGACGGACGGACGGACAATCTCAAACCTATATCCCTCCGTTTCACGGGGGATAATAATTGCTCATTGCAGATTTAAACGATAGACATTAGCATGAATAAAATTTCAGAATTCCACGTCAAACACTTCACAACAGCTAGAGCGGACAAAACGTAAGAACACAGTGATACAAATTTTAAAGCATTCTCGATACTTTTTACTGTAACCCTTACTGCAAACATTTATCCTTTCACCTTAATTCTAGAAGGCAGTGGTTTCAGCATAAACAATCTCACCAAAACTCGCACTCAACAGAACAAACTAAAAGTTCCAAGACGAAACATTAACGACAGTTTGAAAAACTTTACTTTCTTGATTCATAACAAAACAGCCAAATCCATGAACTATACTCGTAGAAAAATAATCTGAATAGTTAAGACTAGAGTCATGTGTAGCTGTTCATTCCCAATCGTCCGATTCCGCAGTATTTGATCTGTGGGCTTTGGGGGGAGCAGGAATCATTGCCGATATTCTGTCCATAGCTGAGCCGCCTCCCGTGGACGGTGCGTTACTCTCCTGGGCGTTGGGCCCTTTACCCGAGCCCGAGATGCCCTTACGCCTCATGGACAACATGGCAGCCAAGTCGCCCATTAAATCGCCACCTCCGCCACCTGACTGCTTCTCTTCCTGCTTCTTCTTCTTCGTTTCAATTTTACGGTCTTTGGCACTTTTTAACTTGGCTCCGCTGGCGCCACCCGCTTTCCTTATCGCATCCAATAAACTTGAACGCGAATCACCTGGATCCACTACCTCGGGGGGCGCCCCTGTTATTTTGCCGTTGACTTTTGGACCATCCACTGGCGGAGGTGAGGGTGGCGGAGGTGCGACCACAGCTGGGGGAGGAGGTGGAGGTGGCGGTGCTGCCGCCGGTGGTGGCGGAGGAGGGATATTGCTTGGAGGTGGCGGTGCTGGCGGCCCAGGAGGAGGTGGCGGCGGCGTTGCCGCATTTCCCGTAGAAGCCGGACCAGCGGGAAGGTCTACGTCAAGAGTCGGATCCGGACTGAAGGTGGGCAAATCCGGCATGTTACTTCCGGGTACTGACGGAGCAATAGACGGTCCCTCATCAGCACTGTAGAACATATCGTCCGCGACTCCTGCAATGTTTACAACACATATACGACTTGGCGCCACGTAACGTCATATATGCTGCACCATTACATGACGAGGTACAGCAACACTCTAAATGTTACGCAATCATACCTAGTGTCAGAAATTTAATTATGCTAAAATATCACATCTCTACTGCTGACTGACGTATATTGTCCTTCCAAACTTGATCAGAGTTATTAATATTTTAGTGCATTATTATCAGCTGCCATTCCATGGTTACATTACTACCAAACGAAGAATAACTTTAAATAGAGTCCAAAAAATAGATTTAACAGTTTTTTTTTTTACATTAAAAGATTACAAGGTAGGTCTTTTGTGGACTCTGCCGTTCAAACGTATGTTTAGCAGGTTTCTTATTAAGAAAATCATGCCTAAAATAGATAAATAATACAAGTATTTTTGCGTCGTAAACTTTTATCCGTTTTAAAATTGCAAATTTCAGTGTGGAAATCGAGTATAGTTTCATATATTTTGTGTACGATAAACAAAGGATGGATCAATTGGAAAATAAATACATTTTAAAACATATAATTAATTAGTGTTTTGAAAAAAAAAACAAGGTTTTAATAAGTCCTTTCTTCATGAAAGGTCCATTGAAAAAAAAAGATTTAGTAGGTTTAATGGGTTTCACTGGAAAGCCTGATTTTTAGCATATCCGACTTCGTCCATTATTTCGTTGATAATTTGCATGATAGTTTACAAGGAAGGGTAAACTTCAACAGTATTCCGCTCAGAACTTCCGTTAAAAATTAACTGCTCTTCAAAAATTTTCCTGCTCACTGGAACTTCCAGCTCTCAAAAATCAAACTTCCGCCAAAAAGAAAAACATGCTTACCGAGCAGATCAGGCAGGAAGTCTGGTACGGCGATTTCCGGCACTTCGCCCATGCCCGGCGAGTAGAAGTAGTTCTCCTTTTTAATACGTAACAGCTCCTCCCCGCCCACAATCGTCTGAGGGGCTTCCTCTGGTCCTTCCGCCTTCAAACAACATTTATAAGCTCATTTGAAATCAACGTTTGCATCTTGACTTGTTGCTTCGAATATTTTTTTTTAACATCTCCCAACTGCATACATGTCCAACTTCTACCACTAAATATGTGATTAAACTCTGCACCCCCACCGAGTTCCCAAGCATACAAGCCTCCATACAATGTTTTTGCCTGTCGTCAGCACTCAAAATGCAGGATGTATACCATTGTATCTTGTTACCTTTTCTTCAATTGTATCTCTGGTTTTGGTTTTCACTCCAAGGGGATCCAACATCACATATTTCTTATACCTGAGAAAAAAAAACAATAAAATAGACTTAGAAATTTGGACTCTTTTATTTCTTCTTCTTCTTCTTCTTCTTTTTTGTATATTTCATCCAATCTCAGATATTTTGCGGGAAGCGAAATTTCAAAATAAATTTTTAATGATGAAGAACAATTAAATTTTAACTGTGAAATTCCTTGCGTTGTTCTCCGTACGACAATAGACATCAAATCTGGGTGCTTAATACTCACGGATTTTCTGTCGTATTAAACAGTAAGAGCGAGCTTATGGATTGGAGATGATTTGGCAGGCGGCCAAGCCCCTCCTGTTCAGCCTGAGCTTGGCCCACATTCTTACTCTTCTTCGCCTCTACGTTATAATACTGCAGCTTGTCCTTCAAGGCATTGTCATCAAGCGGCGGGTGTTTACTTTGCAGCTTATGCGAGCCTCGCTTTGGCTTGGTTAAATTGGTGGCGCTTGTATAGACGCTCTGGTATTGTTCCTCCTCGGCACCAGCCGGATACTTCGGTCCGGAGAAAACTTTTGTGGCTTTTTTGCTGCCCTTGATGGTGTCTATTTTAGCCTGTGCTAGAGCCACCCTCTCGTTTATAGTCTTCAAACGGTTGTGGTTATCGGCCACCCGTGTCCCGATGCGGGTGAATATGTCATTGGCGATTTTGTCCACATGTTCTAACGCGTCGCAGATTTGGTGAATAGCTTCCTCTCTGCGCAAGTCGGTCGGGATCACGGGAACGCTGTACCTCTGCTCTGCCATCGGCTCCATGATGACGTCAGGTCCGCTACAACACACAACATACACAGCACATTACAATCGCGGATATACAATTCAGTTTTAAGTACTAAGCAGCTTCGATGTGGAGGGAGGGGGAGGAAGGTCAGAGGGGGGAGGGGGAGGGGGGAGAAGTGCAACGATGGCAGCACTTAATCCAGCAATAGCCAGTCTCCGGTGATCGACTTTATTTTTGTCCTTGAACGCTTTCTAAGGGAACTCATCGAGACAGCAGTTTTATTAGTCAAATAGACATCACGATGTCATGAACCATACTCTTTCGTTCTACTCGCGAAAAAAAAGTGAATCTTTTAGACCTTTCAAGCAACAATTCGACCCACTCTAGCGTTTCTCAGGTGTTCAGCAGGTCACAAATTTTGTGCACAAGACTTTTACGTAATGACGTTATACGCATTCGATAATAGTGTAACAAGCATAAAAAAAATTGACAGAGCCGTTTGAAGTCGATACGACTTTCCGTTGTCTATATATTTTGCACAGGAGATTTTGCTTAGAATAAATAACTATTTTATGTGATGGCATCATACGCGATCAACGCAGGTAACGAAATTTTACAGAATCTTTCGGACCTACGAAGCAACAATCCAACCACATCTAAAGGATCTGCGATGTTCAACGACAAAGAAATCATTCACATAACATTTCTGCATTATGACGTCATATCTCCCTCAATTTTGCCACACGCATCAAAAGTTAACCCAGTCGTCCGATTGAGCCAAAGAATTTTTACGTACAAAGTTTGAAGTCGTTCAATGTTGAGGACCCCAGAGCCTTCTAAAATTTATTTTATGCATTAATAATATCCCTAATGTATAAAATAGTTTACACGTATTTACAGTCTTCTGGGAGTTATATACAAGTATTATGTGAAGAAATAAGCAATTAATTGGAAAAATTTAATGTATGGTTCATAATAAACAAGCTTTCTTCGGGTGTTATGGAAACACATTATATGATATTTTTAAATATTTCTGTACTGAGCGGGTTTATTTTAGTACTTTCTAGGCGCATACATAGATAGTAAACTCACATAGAAACAGCATGTTTCTCACAGCATGCAAAAACTTTCAAAATTTACTTCCATATTATTTAAAGGAAAAAGGTTACTGATTCCTTAAGTAAATCACACTGGAATTAAAAAACATACAGTCTCATACCTACTACTGTAATAAACTATTCAATTCTTCAAAAATAACCATAATTTGTCAGAAATTCAAAAATAAACAAAACTAGACCGGCTAGGCTAAAAAACACCAGTGTACATAAACATGCCAAAACTTTTATTAGTCGGCCGTTGCCATTTTTTTGTTTTTGTGAACAAAAACAACTGTTTCAAAGGACAACCGTTTAAGATTTATTTGAACAAGTTGGCACTATTTTCAGAATAAAAAGACCATTTTCCTTGTACAAATGCATCTGAACAAACACACTTCATGTGCCCAGAAGTCCCGTGACAAGTCAACTTTATCCATTGTTTGAAGGTGGGAGAGGGCTGGTGTGATTTAAATCAATTGAATGAAAAAAAAAAAAAAAAAAAAATAATAATAAAAATAAAATTCATGATTTTTAAAAAAAATCGGATTTTTTTCAACCCTGAACTTGACTTGTGCGTCTCTCAATCTTCTTTTTCCAGATAAGTCCAAGTAACAGGTGTTTTATATGGGTCTGAAAGGTTGTCACTACAGACGGGTTTACAGTCACCCCTTTTTATCCGGGTCTGGAGGGTGGTCACTAAAAGAGGCTTTTTGTTATACGTCTTTTTTTCCGAGTCCGGATTGTGGCCACTACGAACAGGTTTTACTCGCGTCCTTTTCTGGATCTGGAAGGTGGTCGCTCAATCAGGTTTTACTATATGTCCTTCTTATCTGGGTTTCAAAGCTGGTCACTACACTAGTTTTACTGTACGTATTTTTTATCCGGGCCAGTAAGGTCGCCAAGACGAGCAGTTTTTACCGTAAGTCTTTTTATCCGAATCTGAAAGGTGGTCACTACAAACAGATTTTACTTTACTGTACTTAACTCATAAAAATGGAAAAGATGTCCAGCAAGAACCTATGCAAGTGGCTAGGCGTTCCCCGGAGTTTCTCAATGGTTGGTCTGTATATAAAGACAACGGCCTTGCAGCTCCCATTGTCGTCTATGGTTAAGAGTACAAGGTAACCAAGGTGTGAGGACAGGTCATGCTACAACAATCTACAGATCATAGAGTTAGAGAGGCTAACATCACAGTAAAGGGAAGTAAAAAGTGGTCAGTCCAGCGTGAAACAGACGAGGTTACAAGCCGTCTGAGACAGAAAGAACTCATTGGTACTGTCAGACAAGGCCAGAGAAGGTTAGATGTGACGATGGAAAGATGCCTCAGCGAAGGAGAGGATTAATACAAGGAGAGATCAGTACGGAGCAAGAAGGCAGTACCGACAGACAAAGGCAGTATCGGTGACATGTCAAGGTGCATGGACGAGATGGGAACATGCGACATCAAGAAAGCTGAACTGGAGTGATGTATTCAAGATCTAGCCGTTGCGACTAGGGTTCCTTTTAAAAAGTGTTTATGACCTGTTGCCATCTCCTGCAAATTTAAAGTGGTGGAGTTTTTGCGTGAGGAAGACGGATATGAACTGCGCGGACGCCGAGGAACTCTACAACATATCCTGTCAGCGTGCAGTGTGGCCTTGACTCAAGGAATATATCGATGGAGACACGACAAAGTGCTGGAGGAGGGTGTGTCAAGACTTCTGGAACAGCGTGTTAGTAAGAAGAGACCTAAACAACCGAACAAACTAAGGTTGTAAAAGCTGGAGAAAGTGCTAAACCAAAAGGGGAGGATATAACAGGACTATTATCGACGGTGAGGGAGTGGCAGATGAGAGTAGACGTGCTGGCGAAATTGGTGCTTCCCGAAGAAGTGACGCAAAACAACTAGTGCTATGGTCCAAAGAGTCCGAGCAGAATGTGACGATCGAATTAACAGTGCCGTTCGAAGAGCAGGTGGAAGCCGCGTACAAGAGGAAGAAGACTAAATATGACAATCTCAAAAGTGAATTTGAGAGAGCGGAATGGAGAGCGTGGACGCTGCCGATTGAAGTAGGATGCAGAAGGTTTGTGATAAGATCCATCTGGAAGATGTGAAGTTTGACTGGAATGTCAGGAAAAGACCACAAAGCACTAATACGAACAAGAAACAGCCGAAAGAATATCAAGCTGGCTATGGCATAGACAAAATGAGAAGAGATGGTCAGCAACATGATTGAGCTACACCACTTCTGAGTTCGGCAGGTCGCTCGCGTCGTAGTCCCGCCTGGCATAGGACGCCTTGAAGTTAATGGGACGAAACGTCTGGTGATGCCAGGCCTTCCACTGAAGACGAAGAAGTGGTGGACGCATGACACAACTACGCTACGTAAGATAATATAATAAATATGAAAGAGGTGCGTCTGAATTAAAACAAAACTGAACAAATTTTAGTTCGTAGATCTGAAAGATTGTCAAATTTTGAGCCGAACAGAACAAACAAAAACGCCATGCGACATCATAAGGTAAAAAGTTAGGTACAAAATATCTCGACAACGGAAAGTCGGATCGACGTAGTGGCGCACGACGTCACTACGTAAAAAATATGACGTGACACATTTTGCAGTCGCCAAAACTAAAAACAATCAACACCCTGCCCCCAAAACTACTCCGCTTTGTCGGCTCTTTTGTTAATTAAGCATATTCATGAACTAAGCTTGAGTGTTCAGCATCTTCCGGAAGATTTTCGAATGGTCCTGCACTCTTCAGAATGCTTGAAAACAGTTGCAACATAACTATCCATCCAGTGCTGTTTCTTAAATTGCCTGTAATCGACTTTTTTATGCGTTACTCACTATCAGCCATTACATAACATGTCGCTCAGTTTGTTTGTTTGGTAGTTTGTTGTTTTTTTTTTTTTGCAAACTTGTTTTAACTTGGTCGCCAAGGTGTTGCATAAATTGGAATGATTATGCAACAGTTAGTAATGTTTGAACCTGGGTGCCCTGAACCATGCATTGAAAGATCCATAGCCTGCAAATTTGACATAAATGGCAATTTTATTTATCGGACCTATGATCCTTTCTGTTCTCAGAAGATAGAAAGGGTCCGACTTACTCCCCAAGCTGAGCAAAACAGTGCTTTTCGAATAGTGTACTCTTGAAAGTTCTATTATCGGAGCTAGGACTACCAGCTGAAACCCAGTCCCAGATGACTCCTGCGGCTATCAGAGGAAGAGTCAAAGTTCATGTAACTGAACTTGCTATTCAAGTGAATTTTGCAAATATCGGCGCACGATAAGGGCCAATGTCGGTCTTTTAAAAAGGGTGTACAACTTAAATGAGTTCACTATAAATTATGGCGCTCAATGTTTATGGTCAAATAAAAATTTTACACTGAGAAAAACACTCATTGTCGCCACAACAGCAATGAATATAAAATTTCAAAACCAATATTTTACTGATGTTGGCGAGTTTCATCGATGTCGAAAATAATGCATCTCGCAAACTCGGTGTATGTGTGTTTTTTTTAAAGAAAAAGTAAACGAGTTTGGACCTCGGGGTCCTTAACCCGTGTACCCAAAGAATCATAGCCTAGAAAGCTGAGATTTATGGGTAGATCCGTGACCCTTTCTGTCATAGGAAGATAGAGCGGGTCCGTTGGGACTTGCAAGCAACCACCAATTTTTGTACAAGTAGACATATCGTCAATAGCTCCAAGACGTCGCTCGCTACTGGGGTTCGGCTTACCGCTTCAATTCCTCGTTATATTATGATTTAACAAGTCAACGACGCTTGCTTTGAGGCATCTACGTGACGATTTTGTGTGAGGTCCAACGACCCACAAGACTTTTGATATTTAATGAAGTCAACAGTACCATAGAAATGATATACAACTTCTGTAGCACGCTTTCTTTAAAACAAAAGAACATGGAAATCCCTCACAATAATGGACATTTGTTTACATACATGGATCATGGTTTATTACACGAAAAAGTAACAATGATTTTTATACCTAATTCTGCATCTATCAGTTAATTTGAGTATATATTTTACAGATAATCCATGACCCCTTGAGAAAGAGATGACCCGCAGCCTGTTTTTTTTTTATTGAGCCCAATCACAATTTTGAGTGTTTTGAATAAAATGCGCAAAAAATTTTCAATTTTGACTGCAAGAGAACCAGGTAAAAATATAAAAAAGGAATAATAGAAGAAATATCGCAGAAACAGCACATACTCGGAACATAAAAGAAAATAAAATTTCAAACTATTTGTCAAAACTTATATTAAGTTTTTAGAACAGCATACGGGTTCTTAAAACACGATTGCTTTTTGGTACAGAGAAACTTGGCATTTAGGCGAAATTCTGTCGAAATGCCCAAAGTGTGATTTGGCCTACTCGTATAAGCCAATTCGTACTTTGACTTTTGCCAAAAAGATTTTCTTTTCAGCTGAATTCAGTTGGGATAAGGATAAAAAGAAATTATAGAAAACAAGGCAAAAATCAACAAAATTCCATTTTGCCAGAAACATATTCACATGTTGGTTATTAAAGGGACTGAAAAATATGCAAAATAGGACCAGTCTAACCTAAAAACAATATCAGGACAATTTAACTACCTGTTTGACACACAGTATTTACATTCGCAAATTAAGACTTCCGTGAATTATTTACGAAATTCTTATTTTCTGATAGGCCTTATTTTCTGTGAGCTATTTTATGATAGCTTCAGCTTAGTTTTTTAAAAGATCATGTGATGGCTTTATAAATTTGAAAGTGCAAATGTTGAAAAAAGAAGAGTTTGATGTTTTCCCTTAGCATTTCTTTATACTTTATCCCAAAAAATTTGAAGTCGAAACAACACATACACCGGGAAGACCCTAGTCCCAGCGGACCCTTTCTATCTTCCTAGGACAGAAAGGGTCACAGTTCCTGCAATAGAAATGGCCATTGATCTCAATTTTCAAGGCTCTGGATCTTTGGCGCACGTGCAAGGACACCGAGGCTCGAACTGACAGGCTTTTTTTAAAAAGCACATCGAGAAGTACCCTGGCGCATTATTTTCGACCTCAGCGAAACTCCCAAAATAGGGTTAAGCTTTGTTTTGGAACTGTGGATTCACTATTGTTGTGGGCGATAATGCGGGGTTCGATATCCTGATCACAAGAAAACATATATTTTTCTCAGTAAAAAATTGTTATCTGACCATAAAACTTGTGCGCCATAACTTTTATAATTGGGCCATTTATGTGATGCACCCTTTCTAAAATAACGCCGTTGGCCCAAGTCGTGCGCCGAGATTTGAAAATTGACATCAATGACATTTCCGGTTGTAGGAACTATGACTCTTGCTGTCATAGGAAGACCGCAAGAGCCATCTAGGACTAGGAAGACCCGAAAATGCGAATTGGCTTATTGGAAACAGTAGCTCCAAGAACCGGTGCGCTAAAAAGTTCCCAGCCACCGCTTCAAAGCCTCGCTATATAACGACAAGCAAGTCAACTGCCCTCGCTTTGAGGCACCCCTATGGCTACTTTGTGCGAGATTCAACGATCCATAAGTTTTTATTGGCATTTGCTAAAGGCCCTCAAAGTACAACGGTAATCATATACAACTTCTCTGTTACGCTTTCTTTAGAAGAAAATAATACGGAAATAACCCCAAATCTCCCGCAATAAATGACATTTGTTTGTATACAGGGAGCATACTTTATTACGTGAAATAGTAACAATATTTTTTTTTTTGCAATTAGCCACCAAAAAACTTGTAAATTGATATTTCAAAAAGAACGTAAACATAAAAAGTGAAATATTGCGGGTGTGCCAAATAAATTTATACGTAATTCTGCATCTATCAACTATTTAATATATATTTTAAAAATAAACTATAACCCCTTTATTTAAATTTTCGGTCCCTTGACTTTGGTCACGTGACATTTAAAGGCCAGAATGTAAACAAGCATTTGACAGGTGGATGCGGAAGCTAACTTTTCTGCACTTTTATGAACAAATAAAAGATATACAGCTCACCAAAAACTGTGCCTGTTTTACAAAAAGAGCATATTGGGCATGAACTTTCCGCAGATGTTTGAATAACAGGGGCTGGTATGCAGGATTCGCGCCTCAGAAGATATGAAATTGACCCCTATTAGTGGAGTAATGGAAGGCTTCGTAGCTCTGACAGAGAGATATACGATGTTATACACAAGTCAGAGCTACTCGGAGCTTAGCTCCGAGTAGCTCTGACCTGTATAACATCGTATATCTCTCTGTCAGAGCTACGAAGCCTTCCATTGCTCCACTAATAGGGGTCAATTTCGTATGTTCTGAGGCACGAATCCTGCATACCAGGCCCTAATATTCAAACATCTACAGAAAGTTCATGCCCAATATGCCCTTTTTGTAAAACAGGCACAGTTTTTAGTGACCTGTATATCTTTTATTTGTTCATAAAAGTGCAGAAAAGTTAACTTCCGCATCCACCTGTCAAATGTTTGTTGGCATTCTGGCCTTTAAATGTCACGTGACCAAAGTCAAGGGACCGAAAATTTAAATAAAGGGGTTATAGTTTATTTGGACAATATATATTAAATAGTTGATAGATGCAGAATTACGCATAAATTTATTTGGTACACCCACAATATTTGACTCTTTATGTTTACGTTCTTTTTGAAATATCAATTTAAATGTTTTTTGGTGGATGATTGCAAAAAATTATTGTTACTATTTTCTCGTAATAAAGTATGCTCCCTGTATACAAACAAATGTCATTTATTGCGGGAGATTTGGGGTTATTTCCGTATTATTTTCTTTTGAAGAAAGCGTAACAGAGAAGTTGTATATGATTACCGTTGTACTTTGAGGGCCTTTAGCCAATGCCAATAAAAACTTATGGGTCGTTGAATATCGCACAAAGTGGCCACAGGGGTGCCTCAAAGCGAGCGCAGTTGACTTGCTTATTGTTATATAGCGAGGCTTTGAAGCGGTGTCTGGAAACTTTTTAGCGCACCGCTTCTTGGAGCTACTCGGAGCTATGGAAAGAGTGCATGATGAAAGAAAATTATAACTTTTCGGTTTTCCTTGATCATTTCTTTATAATTTAACCAAAAAAAATTCAGTCGAAACGACACCTCTATCGTAAAAATCTGAAAGTACGCACTGGATTATTCACAGTTGATTTTATTCCTAAACGCCCACTTTTTTCTACAACGTCATGTGATCTTTTATTTACTACACATATTATCACTCAACATCCGTGCCACAGCTGTGTGCATGTTCTGCGACGCAACTGTATGTGGCTTTTTGAACTTCTTTCACAACAGATCGAAATATATTAAACGATAAATATTCTGCCTTTAACGATAACAAAGCGCGTTCATACTTTTTTCAGAGATATAGACTGTTTTCATTAAAAGTCGTTAGGGACATGCTGTTTTGGACTTTTAGATTGTGAAGTCATTAAAATCAACAGAAACCAACTTTTGTTAGAAGCTGTTAAGTTTTAAATAATGATTCAATATAAACTGCACTATAAACAATAAATAGTTTCTCGATTTGATCCATCTTGTTGTGTCCCTTACCTTAGTACAAATAATCACTTTGCTCTTGATTAAAGACTAACATCCGTCCTGTTACTCTGATATGTTTGTGCATCAAATATCTCGTTCTATAGTTTTACTTCAAGTCCAAAGAAATTACAGATTAAAGCAGTATTCTATTGCCTATACAATTTGTGCAGTTACAAAACACACTTATAAAATAAAATATTTTTTTGGCATCATCTAGACCAAAAAGACCATGAAAGATATATATTCGGTCTTTTTTTTTAATTTTTTATTTTTTTTTATAGCACATCGACTAGTTCAATCATTTAATTTTTTTATTTACAAAGAATGCGTAGCAGTGTTGACATAGAACACTTTTTTACTTTTTTTTTGAAATTGCATGCTGCCAAGAAATATCATAGACGTTTGACCAATGAAAGTGTTGATATTAGGAAAACTTTTATATGACTAACGTGACTGCAGTAGTCACCGTGGACTGTCAGACACCCGCCACGGTATGTCACTGAGTGGCTGTGTATTGAATCCACGACATAACGCCCGACGACATAACGTCCGAAAAAAGTGCACGGTGCGGCATCTGGGCGATTTTTATTCAACTTCATTCATCTTTTTTACAATTTTCTTTCCTGGTAAATCACACTGCATTTAAAATGTTACCAACCTGAACAAAACTACCAACAACGCTGTACACTTCACCGCCCTGAACTCAACTGAACACTAAGTAGTAGGTAAAGCACTCGTTAAAGCTGCAAACAACAGTTTACACTTAACCATCCTGAAATCATCCAGACACTAAGTACGTTCCCCTTCTAAACATATCTGAACACTAGTCCCACTACACAATTTGCACGGTTCTCAGTCCTAGTCGTTTTCCCGATTTATCAGCTTCCAACCTCAAATTGATTGCAACACTCCTCAAAAACTTTGCCATTGTTTTTCGTCCAGAGACACGGTCAAGACAAAGACAAAGACAAACAAACAAACAAACAAACAAACAAAAAGGGGGGGAAGCAAAGCAAAAATCAGTCCAAATGTGGCACCCTTCACATTTTTCAAACGATATGTTGTCGGGCGTTATGTCTTCGAGTCTTATATCAGGATATGTGTTTATGCTACCCCGCTGATAATCGTTGTTTGCTTAGCTCCTCGGACCGAAACTGGCATTGGTTTTGTAGTTAATCGAATCCGGACGCCAGCACTTTGAGCGTCGATCCTTTCGGTCGACCAAGCAGATATTTTTGCACATCGCTGTAATGCGAGTAGGCAGGCGAAAATGCAAGGTTCGAGATGAGTTTTGGAAGTTCGGAAGTTTGAAAATTGAAATTTGATTTCAAAATGGATCATTCAGAAAAAGAGGAAAATAAGCACAAGATGGTTTTATCAGATGATGTAATTCGTCTGATCCAAGAAAAGGATAAATCTATGAAAATTATGGCAAGGAAAATAAATAGTCTTGAGAAACAAACACTTAAGTTCAAAGAACGGGATACTTTGAAATCAAGGCGAATCACGAAACTGGAATATGAAAATGAAAAGCTGAGAAAGGAAAGAGATACCCTGACTACAAAACTCACTCTTCTATCATACAAGCTTCAAATGAATACCCCAAAATTCAAAAGAAATCCAAGGTAATACCTGTTTAATTAATTAAAACTACAATGGAAATAGCCCCGAGTCCGCTCTTTTATACCTAATCGGTATATCTCGCTTCGTTTCGCTAATATCGGTCAATATCCTTTGATCTGAGCCACGACTCCTGCACATCAGTCGCTTTTACTCAAACCCTTACGTAAAGTTCATGCCCAATATACCTTTTTTTTTGCAAAATAGGTGCAATTTTTAATCGGCTGTATATCATGGCTGGAAAACCCCGATTTAAAAAATCATGATTTTTAAATAAAAAATTTTTGGATTTTTTTGTATTTAAATCGAACTCGGAAAATGAAAGCAGAAAGGCGAAGCGCCCGCTGCAACCTTTTGTTTTCTTACTTGCATTTTTAATTTATTGATAAAATTAAAAATCACTGCAGTTACAATGAATGCTTCACAAGGAAGGTCATAGACAATATATATATTGAAGATGTGCAACGTGGCATTATTGTCAAAATGGGTAAAAAATAACGTCGTGGGAAATTGTCAAAAATGGTGAATTTTTGGCTTGAACTTAGCCATGAGACGATGTTTTGTCCGACCGAATTCTCATAGAAGGGATTGTCGTAGGAACCTTAAACCTTGTATGGTGAAAATATATATATTGAAGATGTGCAAAGTGGCATTATTGTCAAAATGGGGAAAAACTGACGTCGTGGGAAATTGTCAAAAATGGTGAATTTTTGGCCTGAACAATAGCCGTGAGACGACTTCTCATAGTAGTGATTGTCGTAGGAACTCCATTTGACAATTTTTCTTACATATCAGGTTTTTCGTAGAAAGCCGCTGATTATGCTAAATTCATCCAACTGATAGTTATTTAAGTCATTCACCAGGCTTCTCAAACCTCCCAGGATCTGAAATGGATCTAAGGCAAGCCAGAAGCTTGGCGTCCTTACAAACGAACTGCCCACCAAATTCAATGAACATCTTCTGCCATTAATAATTATTTCCAATATGATGCATAAAAAAGGGACATCTACACCAGTATCCTGATCCCAGTTTTAATCACGGCATAACATCGATCTGCACATAACTATGTTGTTTTCATCTCGCGCCCTGCCATGCCCATCTTACAATTACTAGCTCGCTCCCAGGCCTCCGTTTCACTGCCCATCGGGCTCTTTATGCTGTTTCTCAACCTCATCGTCGTTTAATATTTATCTCATTTTGTAGCCAATGCTAACCTTTCGTCCTTAGCGTATATAATGAGATTCAAGCCCCACTAGGCATATAAAATCATATAACCTCCATAAATACAGTGCTCATTCCATAATGTGATATCGGTGCAACATTTATGGAACGAAAAAATAGTGATTTTTTTTTTTGCACACCGAATCGCTAAAAGCCAGTGGGTCCGAACTCACTTGTTTTGATTCCAAGGCTTCTATTTTTAGCACAGTAATTAGACCCGTGGATATCTTACAATGTATCTGTCCAATCGACGTCTTTACGAAGCCGATGAATACCTCAGCGTCAAATCGATGGTTCACTTTGCGGCTGAAATTTTTCTTAACTTTTTTAAGGCATTAACATTTGACAGATTCGTTGAAATATGCCTGCATGAATTTTGATAGTGATATTGAGCAAGTAAGGAGTGTTTTCACGTTTCCAGTACAATTCATACTTCTCATAGTAGTGATTGTCGTAGGAACCTGAAACCTTGCATGGCGAAAATATATATATTGAAGATGTGCAACGTGGCATTATTGAGGAAAGCTGTCAAAAATCGTTAATTTTTACCTGTAACTTTTTCATGCATTTTACTTTTACTGCTTCACGGGGGATCCTGCCGTCCTGAGGCTCTAGTTTTATTTAAATCTAACTGGGTAACAAAGCATTGTTCGAACCGCCAGACCAGCGGAAATTAGAGATTTTGTAAAAACCCAGGGTCATCAGCTGTTTTAGGTGACGTAATAATTTTGACAGTGGTTGGGAATACGAGTTGCACGTTTCCGAAATCAGTCAGATATGTTTCTTCCCAACGGAGTCGGAAACCTGTGGTCGTCTGCAGCAACCAAAGATGTATTCTGTTTATGTACACATATAATTTTTAAGACAAGGCTCGAATTTTTTGCAGTGCGAGGACTGCAAATTAGCAGCAATCCGGGGCGCACTGATTTTGCTGGTGGAGGTGTCATGCAATCAATATTTTTGGTGCAGGAGAGAGATGAATCGACATTGGGAGGCTCCACTGTTGTCTTAAACAAAACAGTAATTACATAGTTGATGGACTTATCAGTCTCCCCACCGCCGCGTAGCGCGGCTTGTGGGACCATAGTTTTCGGGTCTGATTTTCTGTCCGTCCGTCTGTCGACACTTTTTTGTTGATACATTCAAGCCTACATGTCTTGGTCGATTGGCGAAATATTGTACACATAGGTAGTATGGGTTAGGGGTGGCGATATTTATCGATACAGCGATATATCGCGATACTTTTTTCACGATATTGTGCTGCTTTTCGTTTCAGATATATTTTCACGATTTTTTAGTGCCTCACCGCAGCGTAGCCCGGTTTGAGGCACTAGAGTTTTCGGGTCTGTCTGTCCATCCCTCTGTCGTCACCTTTTTGTTAACATACTCAAGCACGCATTTCTCGACCGATTGTTATGATATTTTATATGTAGGTAGTATTGGAACCAACAAGGGTCGGTATTGTAAATGAGCCATGTCGGCCAAGGGACATTGGCCCAGCTGGACTTCACAAATTTTCCCAATCCTTACTCAGTTGAATGAGTTAGTTAGCACGCTCAAGCCTGCATTTCTGGATGAATTGTTTAGATACTATTTGAATTATAGGTGGTATTGAAACCAGCAAGGGTCGGTATTGTAAATGAGCCATGTCGGCCATGGATATTTTTAACCACTGTTTTAGACTGCCTGTCAGTGTTTGAGACAGAATAAAATCAACTAGACTACAAAAATGTTCAATTTTGCAAGATACGCCAGAACCCTCTCGTGCACACAGGCGACGAGGGTTCCTAGTGAACGAGTTTTTTTCAACGGCAGGCGACGTCATAACCACAGAAAGGTCCGAGCTGTGTGACGACCGAGTGGACATGCTTATTAGTCCCCCGCCGGGGAACTATAGTTTTCGGGTCTGTCTGTCTGTCCGTCTGTCGACCCCTTTTGTTAACACACTCAAGAATACATTTTTCGACCGATTGTTAAGATATTCCATATATAGGTAGTAGGGTAGTACTGGAACGAACGAGGATCGGTCTTGTAGATGCGCCATGTCGGCCCAAGGACATTGGCCCAGCTGAACTTCACAAATTTTCAGTTGAATGAGTTTGTTAACACACTCAAGCCTACATTTCTGAATCGATTGTTGAAATATTTTACATATAGGAACTTCCTATTAGGAAGTGTTGGAACCAACAAAGGTCGGTATTGTAAATGAGCCCTATCGGCCGAAGGACATTGGCCCAGCTGAACTTCAGAAATTTTCACAACCCTTACATACTGGAATGAGTTTGTTAACCCACTCAAGCCTACATTTCTGGATCGATTGTTGAAATTTTTTACATATAGGAAGTACTGGAACCAACAAAGGTCGGTATTGTAAATGAGCCCTATCGGCCAAAGGACATTGGCCCAGCTGAACTTCAGAAATTTTCACAACCCTTACATACTGGAATGAGTTTGTTAACACATTCAAGCCTACATTTCTGCATCGGTTTATAGGATATCTTAACTATAAGTAGTATTGGAACCAACAAGGTTCGGTATTGTAAATGAGCCATGTCGGCCCAAGGACATTGGCCCAGCTGAATCTTTCACAAATTTTCCCAATCCTTACTCATTTGAATGAGTTTGTTAACACACTCAAGCCTACATTTCTGGATAGATTGTTGAAATATTTTACGTACAGGAAGTATTGGAACTAACAAAGGTCGGTATTGTAAATGAGTCCTATCGGCCGAAGGACATTGGTCCAGCTGAACTTCAGAAATTTTCACAACCCTTACATACTGGAATGAGTTTGTTAACACACTCAAGCTTACATTTTTTTATCAATTGGCAATATGTTATACACATAGGTAGTATGGGTGGTAACAAGAATTGGTATTGTAAATGAGCCATGTTGGCCCCAGGACATTGGCCCAGCTGGAATTTTAAAATTCACGAATATGATACGAAGGGTTGTAGTCCAACCTAAGAAAATCAAATACTGTGATTGTACACCGGCGGGGAACATAGTCCGTTTCACTGACCCACTTGTTGAACCCAAAATATGGTCCCACGCTCACTCTTTCCTGCAAGTTGTTACCCGGATGCAGGTCAGTTCGACATGCTGGTTTAAGCGACATAGTGTCTGCGCTCCCAGGGCAGTAGAGTTGCATCCAGTAACTGCCTGTACTGCCGGGAGTTTCCGAAAAGAAGCTCCCCCCATATAAAAGCCCCGGGGCTCTTATTAGGAAACTGTTTCCCAATAGAAGCCCCGGGGCTTCTATTTGGTGTTAACATGAAGACCCGAAAAAATCGTTTCCTAATAAAAGCCCCCTGCTTCCATGCAAAGTCTTTTTAGAACTCGTGTTTACTCCCACGCAGACACGGTGCATTTAACCCTTGGAAATGAGACAGCCCCTAGACATGTTCTGCGTCGTTGCTTAACCCTGTGCTTTGCACAAGGCGAACAGACACCCCCCTCCCCACTGCCACCTATACTGCGGAGTATTACTGAAAATATTACTGGAGTACTGAAACGGGCCCCCCCCCCCCCCCATCTCAAAAATAGAAGCCCCGGGGCTCTAATTAGGAAACTGTTTTCTGATAGAAGCCCCGGGGCTTCTATTTGGTTTCTAAATGAGCGCCTGAAATTGGGCAGTTTCCAAATAGAAGCCCTGGGCTTTTTTTCAGAAACCCCCGGTAGTATGGGTGGTAACAAGAATTGGTATTGTAAATGAGCCATGTCGGCCCAAGGACATTGGCCCAGCTGGAATTTTAAAATTCACGAATATGATACGAATTGCTTAAGGGTTGTAGTCCAACCTAACAAAATAGAATACTGGGATTGTACGCCGGCGGGGGACATAGTCAGTTTTACTGACCCACTTGTTTTTATTTTTTTTAAGAAAGTGTGACATCCGAGTACATGCTGTGTTGTTGTTTCAATTTTAATACGGAGAAACTACGCGGAGAATACGCTAAATTCCCAACAGTTAAGGATCACTTGCGTAGACAAAACCACAAAGTTTACGTGCGGACGAACGAATAGATGGACAATCGCAAATTTCAAGACATATTTCTTTTCAAATACATACATTAACACAAAAAGCTTGGATTTTCTGCCGTACTTTTATGTGTCGCCGAGTTAACTCTATGTGCCGCCGACTTGACTTTCCGGTGTCGCCGACCTGACCAAAAATCTGTCGCCGGGTTGACCTGTCGCCGAGTAGGTTTGTCGCCAAGTTAACCATAAACCGTTTAAAACTATCAGTTGTAATGAGATATCAGATATAACGACATGTTTTCCGGTTCCTTTCATGTCGGTTTGACAAAGTTCCACTGTGATGATGGCAAAGCCCAAAAGTGCGTTTTATTCACATTCATTTTTGAAATTAACATCCACAGAAGAGGCTTTGAAACCGAGACAGATAAAAAAAATGAAGGAAAAGAATAAAGAAGCAACTATTTGATCTTACAAGTATAATTAAACAGAGTATGATATATAGGTCTGGGTTGCATGCTTTTTCGCTGCGTGAAACATGTAATTTATCTGATTTACCCTGTAGAACCTAGTAGAGATTGTGTGCAGAATAACGAAACATAGATTCACAAAGGTGTGCAAGGGCCTAAAAACGTAGGTGTGCTGTTAGAAAAAGATGAATACCTAGAAGACTTTTACTTAGATTAACGAAAGTACAGCCTCTGTATATTTTAGACCCCACCGCCGCGTATCGCGAAGCGGGGGGGGGGGGGGGGGGGGTGGGGGGGGGCTATTGAATTCGGGTCTGTCCGTCTGTCCGTTCGTCTGTATGTCAACATTCCGGATATGATGTCTTTTGTGCCATAGATCTCAGAAAATACTCGAGGGATTCCATTCAAACCTTTGCATTGGGAAAGAATGTGGGTTGTAGTTGTGCACCTGGGTATAGGTTTTGCCGGCCGCTAAAAAATGTATCCTAGGGACTTTGTCGAAAATCCAAATATCTTTCGCCTTCAGCATCTGGATAGAATGTCTTTTGTGCGATAGATCTCGAAGACTACCCGAGGGATTCCGTTTAAACCTTGCATAGGGAAAGAATATTGGGTGTAGTTATGCAGCTGGGTATAGGTTTTGTCGGCCGCCGAAAAATGTGTCCTAGGGACTTTGTCGGAAATCCAAATATCCCCGCCGCGTAACGCGATGCGAGGTGTCTTTTGTGCGATAGATCTCAAAAACTACCCAGGGATTCCATTTAAACCTTGCGTAGGGAAAGAACATAGCGTGTAGTGGTGCAGCGGGATATAGGTTTTGCCAGTCACCGAAAAAATGTGTTCTCGGGACTTGGCCGAAATCGTGGAATTGCCGTTTCACTGACATACTTGTTATTTTTACATCCGGAATAAATTTCATGTGCTTTTTATAAGTGTACGTTTTGTGTATTGGGTGTAATGCCTTAATTTTTTTCCAGAGAAAATTGTGCAATGCACCCATATTGTCAAAGATAAAAAAAAATTTGAGAACAGTAAACATCTGTGGGGTGTTTATTCATGGCAAACTTATAAAACATGACAAAAACACTGCCTTAGAAAATAAAGCTTTGAAACCTTATAGCTGTAGTCTTTTAAACTTTTGCCTCTGTGCTATTTACGCATTTAATCATTGTCCCTCGATAAACATTTGAAGACGATCACTACATAGTGTGTGAAATATTCACACTCTAAGAAAAGATGATTATCAGTTTCTCGCAGGGGCAAGTCAAGTTATTGATAGCGATAACTTCAGTGTCGGTTTTCGGTCAAGAGGCTTCGTAAGAGCTCAAAATATTTAAAAAAAAAGAAGAAGAAATGCGAAGTGATTTGCATTTTTTGCAACTAACAACGTGACAACGTTTGCTTTTTTTATTGTCTTATTTTTTTTCGTAAGAATTGATAGGATTTTACAGCGCACTTGCATTTGAAATAAGAAATCACTATCCCTTTTCTGATATTTGAGCACGACTTGTCAAGAAAACAACGACTTTTAGCTTTGGCCATTTAGTCTTTTGTTTCTTTTATGAAACAACTCATGGCGGGATACTTTTTGCCGTTTTTTTAAGGGCTTTTCTCAGATCAATCTAATGTTTAATTAGACTTCCAGCCATATGGTGGTTTTATGTTGAAGCTGCACTATTTTTGTTATCACACTGCAAGGCCAGTTGTAATGGTCTTAATTTTTTTATTGCGAATAGAAAGAGTTTCGTGGTTAAAAATGTAAACTTAAGCGTTTGTTTAAAAAAAAGAGAAGGCAAATTAATGAGAAAAAAAGTGAATCAATGTGTGTGAATTCGCTGGCCTGGAGCGCATTCGACAGCCGACTAATGTTACTTTCAAACACTGATCAAGGTGTCAGCCACAATGGGCGAGTGCGGGACTGCTGTTGCTGTTTTCCAAGTATGCTGTAATAGTAAAAACAAATGGCAGATTGTAACAATGACCTGATATCATTGTGTCAACATGTGATGAACAACCTTGGTGAAACCTCTATTCAGAGAATTGACTTTTTGTTTCAAAAATTGTTGCAATGTTGTAGTAGTGTTTAATGTCCTTAAGACAGCCAACTGATCTTCTTTGGTTTGTCATGGTGACCATTTAAGGCTAGTCTTGCAGGTAGATAATCCTCGTCAATGATTTTGCTATCGTGGCGGAGAAAAGAGAAAGAATAAACACTTGGTATCTCTGAATTGAAGCTTAGCGTTTGTGTTTTTGTTGGTGTGTGGTTTTCTTTATCACAGAAAAAGGCTGTCGAAAGCACTGTGTTTTTACTGGCCTGGTGTGCCATCTAATATTTTCCAAAGTGTATGAACGCTACTTTTAAGTGTTTTTTGTGGGATCGACGTTATTCAATAAGAAGCATGTGCAAAACACCGTGAAAACTGCGCTGGAAACGCTATATATTACGCCAGTAATAGCACTCTGCGGTCTTTTATTGCATCGCCAACCCATTTTAGCACTGGCGTAACTGAGGGATCTGTTGTAGAGACGGCTGAGTAATGCCTCATGTCCCTAATGGTTGAGTCTTACCGTAATGATTCTTACTGGAAGCAACAGTTGCCGCCTTACTCCAGATTTAGTGCCGGAAACATGGAGCTTGTTTCCGATGGATGTCTGTTTAGTATTTTCATCTCTTGGTATTAGTCCTACATACAGTATATATATATATATATATATATATATATATATATATATATATATATATATATATGCGATCCACACCACGAATGTTGCCGTATCGGTCAGCTGACTCAGAACATGTGGAAATATTCGTGCTCCTTCTAGTAGGCAAAAGAAAATTGTAAGGAAATGGAGAGATACCGACGCGGTGAAAAGTTCTCGGAGCATCAAAAGACAGGGGGGTCCGGAATGAGAACAAATGGCGCCACGCTGTACTGCTTCTTTAGCGTTCATCATCTGTATCCGCAAAAAAAAAAGAAAAAAAAAGGCACGACAAAAAATTGATTCCCTTTTCCAGTACATCTGTCCTCGTCGTGTCTTGAATATTAATGTTGTTCCATTTTGATTTTGAAATGCATTTCCCAACTTGGTTCTTTTTTATGCTAGAGGAAATATTGCAGTGCCTTGTGTGCCGTTCAACGACTTGAATGTTGCAGATGCCTAAAACATCTGGGTTGTGAATATCCCTCAAGTAACCAATGTTAAGGAAAGATAGATGATGTGGATATACCTCAGTCGTAACGAGGCTCGCTCATGAAATATTGCTTTTGCAGAAATGGTGTTAAGGTCAGCTGAGCAGCTGCCGTGACCATCAAGGATGCCTCTTCACTGATGTATAAAACAAGAAAAAAAAATGTCAGATGATGTGCTGTTGGTCATACCTATTGTGTTACCATCAAAATGAGGCTGTTATTTTTGGCCCTCACATCGAGTGAGAAAATAAAACCTCAACATCAGTCGTAACAAGAAGAGGCAAAAAAAATATATATACATACATATTTCTTTCTTTCTTTCTTCTTCTTCTTCTTCTTCTTCTTCTTCTTCTTCTTCTTCTTCTTCTTCTTCTTCTTCTTCTTCTTCTTCTTCTTCTTCTTCTTCTTCTTCTTCTTTTTTTTTTTTTAAGAATTTGTCCTTTGGAAAACATGCTTTAAAGGACGAGTAAAGAGTCGTCCAGGATGTTTTTATGCAGATAAAAACGAAGATTGCACGTTCCTTGGTGCCAAAGCCGTCCCCGTGCTGCTTGGGCGCACTTATTTGCTTGGGGGAGGAGGAGGGGGGGGGGGTTATGTTTTAATTGACATAACCAAAGAATGCTTTCGATTGTGATCTATGTTCCGACTGGAATAGTTAGGTTACTGGTGTTGCATTCCCAGTCACTGAAAACAAAGAACAGAAGGGAGAAATCGAAGTCGACTGATGTAAGAAGAATTCATTAAAATGAGTGGGTTATAGTCCGAAGGGCAGTAGTCCTCGGTGTGGGTTGGGGATAATTTTACGGTCGCAGTTCTCCCGGAGGCAGTTGTCGGGGTAGGGAGTAGTCCGGGGGCGGCAGTTGTTCCAGGGGCTGTTGTCATGTTGCCAGGGTGGGTGGTTGGGCGTGGGGATTGATACCATTATTGACAGACATTTCAGTTTCGTCCAAAATACTGTATTCATCCACATTCCATTGTAATACTCTCTTTCCGGCTGTAGTTGTGAGGGAAAGTGAGACTGATGAATACTCGTTGGTTGCATCTTTAACTGTACTTAAGCATCCATGGCAATTCCCTCCCAGGAAAGCAGTAAGACGTCAATGTCTGCCAGAATGGAGCGCCCTATTTATTTTCTTGTATGCAGCGTATAAAGAAAAGATGTTTTTCTGACCATGTAACGAAAAAGATATTGTTTGCAAAATATGTTTTACTCATTGGCAGTATAGTGCAGAACAGATGAAGCTAGAGTTTGCGGAACAAAAACGAGTGCCGGCATTTACTTTGAAGATGTGTTGAGATTCTTCGTTCTGTACTGAGCCCTCTCTGGTTTTTATTACCGTCTTCACAGATGCAGAATGCTCTTTTGGGACCTTGTTCAGTGGTGCTAAAAATATGATCTCGTTGTATTTATCGTTAATGAATTTCCTTTAAAAATATATTTTATTCCAGTTTTTTATTTACTTGGCCGAGTTCAAGCCCCTCAGTATCTGCTGATAAAATGATATGCAACTAGACCGAATTTCGCTACACGTAGCGAAATAGTACCCACTTGCAAGGGCAGAGACACAACATATTTGGTCAAAGACACATTTTTCATTGTTTCAACATAATTGTCAGCTTCCGGATTATTATCTTGAACGAGGCCATCGGAGTGAATATAATGTAACCTCATTTGGGCACAAAAAAAAATCAAATTCAGTTTTCTAACCGTTTTCGAGATAATGGTCAATTCCCGGTTTTTGACCTTGACCGTGACCCAGAAGGTCAAGGTCACCGAGGTACCTCTTATGTAACGTTGTTTAGGCCCAAAGGGTCGAAAATGAGCTCAAAATCGCTCTATCTCTAACCGTTTTCGAGATAATAGTCAACTTCCGGTTTTTGACCTTGACCGTGACCCAGAAGGTCAAGGTCACCGAGGTACCTCTTATGTAACGTTGTTTAGGCCCAAAGGGTCGAAAATGAGCTCAAAATCGCTCTATCTCTAACCGTTTTCGAGATAATAGTCAACTTCCGGTTTTTGACCTTGACCGTGACCCAGAAGGTCAAGGTCACCGAGGTACCTCTTATGTAACATTGTTTAGGCCCAAAGGGTCGAAAATGAGCTCAAAATCGCTCTATCTCTAACCGTTTTCGAGATAATAGTCAACTTCCGGTTTTTGACCTTGACCGTGACCCAGAAGGTCAAGGTCACCGAGGTACCTCTTATGTAACGTTGTTTAGGCCCAAAGGGTCGAAAATGAGCTCAAAATCGCTCTATCTCTAACCGTTTTCGAGATAATGGTCAACTCCCGGTTTTTGACCTTGACCGTGACCCAGAAGGTCAAGGTCACCGAGGTACCTCTTATGTAACGTTGTTTAGGCCCAAAGGGTCGAAAATGAGCTCAAAATCGCTCTATCTCTAACCGTTTTCGAGATAATAGTCAACCTCCGGTTTTTGACCTTGACCGTGACCCAGAAGGTCAAGGTCACCGAGGTACCTCTTATGTAACGTTGTTTAGGCCCAAAGGGTCGAAAATGAGCTCAAAATCGCTCTATCTCTAACCGTTTTCGAGATAATAGTCAACTTCCGGTTTTTGACCTTGACCGTGACCCAGAAGGTCAAGGTCACCGAGGTACCTCTTATGTAACGTTGTTTAGGCCCAAAGGGTCGAAAATGAGCTCAAAATCGCTCTATCTCTAACCGTTTTCGAGATAATAGTCAACTTCCGGTTTTTGACCTTGACCGTGACCCAGAAGGTCAAGGTCACCGAGGTACCTCTTATGTAACGTTGTTTAGGCCCAAAGGGTCGAAAATGAGCTCAAAATCGCTCTATCTCTAACCGTTTTCGAGATAATAGTCAACTTCCGGTTTTTGACCTTGACCGTGACCCAGAAGGTCAAGGTCACCGAGGTACCACTTATGTAACGTTGTTTAGGCCCAAAGGGTCGAAAATGAGCTCAAAATCGCTCTATCTCTAACCGTTTTCGAGATAATAGTCAACTTCCGGTTTTTGACCTTGACCGTGACCCAGAAGGTCAAGGTCACCGAGGTACCTCTTATGTAACGTTGTTTAGGCCCAAAGGGTCGAAAATGAGCTCAAAATCGCTCTATCTCTAACCGTTTTCGAGATAATAGTCAACTTCGGTTTTTGACCTTGACCGTGACCCAGAAGGTCAAGGTCACCGAGGTACCTCTTATGTAACGTTGTTTAGGCCCAAAGGGTCGAAAATGAGCTCAAAATCGCTCTATCTCTAACCGCTTTCGAGAAAATAGTCAACTTCCGGTTTTTGACCTTGACCGTGACCCAGAAGGTCAAGGTCACCGAGGTACCTCTTATGTAACATTGTTTAGGCCCAAAGGGTCGAAAATGAGCTCAAAATCGCTCTATCTCTAACCGTTTTCGAGATAATAGTCAACTTCCGGTTTTTGACCTTGACCGTGACCCAGAAGGTCAAGGTCACCGAGGTACCTCTTATGTAACATTGTTTAGGCCCAAAGGGTCGAAAATGAGCTCAAAATCGCTCTATCTCTAACCGTTTTCGAGATAATAGTCAACTTCCGGTTTTTGACCTTGACCGTGACCCAGAAGGTCAAGGTCACCGAGGTACCTCTTATGTAACATTGTTTAGGCCCAAAGGGTCGAAAATGAGCTCAAAATCGCTCTATCTCTAACCGTTTTCGAGATAATAGTCAACTTCCGGTTTTTGACCTTGACCGTGACCCGGAAGGTCAAGGTCACCGAGGTACCTCTTATGTAACGTTGTTTAGGCCCAAAGGGTCGAAAATGAGCTCAAAATCGCTCTATCTCTAACCGTTTTCGAGATAATGGTCAACTCCCGGTTTTTGACCTTGACCGTGACCCAGAAGGTCAAGGTCACCGAGGTACCTCTTATGTAACGTTGTTTAGGCCCAAAGGGTCGAAAATGAGCTCAAAATCGCTCTATCTCTAACCGTTTTCGAGATAATGGTCAACTCCCGGTTTTTGACCTTGACCGTGACCCAGAAGGTCAAGGTCACCGAGGTACCTCTTATGTAACGTTGTTTAGGCCCAAAGGGTCGAAAATGAGCTCAAAATCGCTCTATCTCTAACCGTTTTCGAGATAATAGTCAACTTCCGGTTTTTGACCTTGACCGTGACCCAGAAGGTCAAGGTCACCGAGGTACCTCTTATGTAACGTTGTTTAGGCCCAAAGGGTCGAAAATGAGCTCAAAATCGCTCTATCTCTAACCGTTTTCGAGATAATAGTCAACTTCCGGTTTTTGACCTTGACCGTGACCCAGAAGGTCAAGGTCACCGAGGTACCTCTTATGTAACATTGTTTAGGCCCAAAGGGTCGAAAATGAGCTCAAAATCGCTCTATCTCTAACCGTTTTCGAGATAATAGTCAACTTCCGGTTTTTGACCTTGACCGTGACCCGGAAGGTCAAGGTCACCGAGGTACCTCTTATGTAACGTTGTTTAGGCCCAAAGGGTCGAAAATGAGCTCAAAATCGCTCTATCTCTAACCGTTTTCGAGATAATGGTCAACTCCCGGTTTTTGACCTTGACCGTGACCCGGAAGGTCAAGGTCACCGAGGTACCTCTTATGTAACGTTGTTTAGGCCCAAAGGGTCGAAAATGAGCTCAAAATCGCTCTATCTCTAACCGTTTTCGAGATAATGGTCAACTCCCGGTTTTTGACCTTGACCGTGACCCAGAAGGTCAAGGTCACCGAGGTACCTCTTATGTAACGTTGTTTAGGCCCAAAGGGTCGAAAATGAGCTCAAAATCGCTCTATCTCTAACCGTTTTCGAGATAATAGTCAACCTCCGGTTTTTGACCTTGACCGTGACCCAGAAGGTCAAGGTCACCGAGGTACCTCTTATGTAACGTTGTTTAGGCCCAAAGGGTCGAAAATGAGCTCAAAATCGCTCTATCTCTAACCGTTTTCGAGATAATAGTCAACTTCCGGTTTTTGACCTTGACCGTGACCCAGAAGGTCAAGGTCACCGAGGTACCTCTTATGTAACGTTGTTTAGGCCCAAAGGGTCGAAAATGAGCTCAAAATCGCTCTATCTCTAACCGTTTTCGAGATAATAGTCAACTTCCGGTTTTTGACCTTGACCGTGACCCAGAAGGTCAAGGTCACCGAGGTACCACTTATGTAACGTTGTTTAGGCCCAAAGGGTCGAAAATGAGCTCAAAATCGCTCTATCTCTAACCGTTTTCGAGATAATAGTCAACTTCCGGTTTTTGACCTTGACCGTGACCCAGAAGGTCAAGGTCACCGAGGTACCTCTTATGTAACGTTGTTTAGGCCCAAAGGGTCGAAAATGAGCTCAAAATCGCTCTATCTCTAACCGTTTTCGAGATAATAGTAAACTTCGGTTTTTGACCTTGACCGTGACCCAGAAGGTCAAGGTCACCGAGGTACCTCTTATGTAACGTTGTTTAGGCCCAAAGGGTCGAAAATGAGCTCAAAATCGCTCTATCTCTAACCGCTTTCGAGAAAATAGTCAACTTCCGGTTTTTGACCTTGACCGTGACCCAGAAGGTCAAGGTCACCGAGGTACCTCTTATGTAACATTGTTTAGGCCCAAAGGGTCGAAAATGAGCTCAAAATCGCTCTATCTCTAACCGTTTTCGAGATAATAGTCAACTTCCGGTTTTTGACCTTGACCGTGACCCAGAAGGTCAAGGTCACCGAGGTACCTCTTATGTAACATTGTTTAGGCCCAAAGGGTCGAAAATGAGCTCAAAATCGCTCTATCTCTAACCGTTTTCGAGATAATAGTCAACTTCCGGTTTTTGACCTTGACCGTGACCCAGAAGGTCAAGGTCACCGAGGTACCTTTTATGCAACATTGTTTAGGCCCAAAGGGTCGAAAATGAGCTCAAAATCGCTCTATCTCTAACCGTTTTCGAGATAATAGTCAACTTCCGGTTTTTGACCTTGACCGTGACCCAGAAGGTCAAGGTCACCGAGGTACCTCTTATGTAACGTTGTTTAGGCCCAAAGGGTCGAAAATGAGCTCAGAATCGCTCTATCTCTAACCGTTTTCGAGATAATAGTCAACTTCCGGTTTTTGACCTTGACCGTGACCCAGAAGGTCAAGGTCACCGAGGTACCTCTTATGTGACGTTGTTTAGGCCCAAAGGGTCGAAAATGAGCTCAAAATCGCTCTATCTCTAACCGTTTTCGAGATAATAGTCAACTTCCGGTTTTTGACCTTGACCGTGACCCAGAAGGTCAAGGTCACCGAGGTACCTCTTATGTAACGTTGTTTAGGCTCAAAGGGTCGAAAATGAGCTCAAAATCGCTCTATCTCTAACCGTTTTCGAGATAATAGTCAACTTCCGGTTTTTGATATTGACCTTGACCCAGAAGGTCAAGGTCACCGAGGTACCTCTTATGTAACGTTGTTTAGGCCCAAAGGGTCGAATATGAGCTCAAAATCGCTCTATCTCTAACCGTTTTCGAGATAATAGTCAACTCCCGGTTTTTGACCTTGACCGTGACCCAGAAGGTCAAGGTCACCGAGGTACCTCTTATGTAACGTTGTTTAGGCCCAAAGGGTCGAAAATGAGCTCAAAATCGCTCTATCTCTAACCGTTTTCGAGATAATAGTCAACTCCCGGTTTTTGACCTTGACCGTGACCCAGAAGGTCAAGGTCACCGAGGTACCTCTTATGTAACGTTGTTTAGGCCCAAAGGGTCGAAAATGAGCTCAAAATCGCTCTATCTCTAACCGTTTTCGAGATAATAGTCAACTTCCGGTTTTTGACCTTGACCGTGACCCAGAAGGTCAAGGTCACCGAGGTACCTCTTATGTAACGTTGTTTAGGCCCAAAAGGTCGAAAATGAGCTCAAAATCGCTCTATCTCTAACCGTTTTCGAGATAATAGTCAACTTCCGTTTTTTGACCTTGACCGTGACCCAGAGGGTCAAGGTCACCGAGGTACCTCTTATGTAACGTTGTTTAGGCCCAAAGGGTCGAAAATGAGCTCAAAATCGCTCTATCTCTAACCGTTTTCGAGATAATAGTCAACTTCCGGTTTTTGACCTTGACCGTGACCCAGAAGGTCAAGGTCACCGAGGTACCTCTTATGTAACGTTGTTTAGGCCCAAAGGGTCGAAAATGAGCTCAAAATCGCTCTTTCTCTAACCGTTTTCGAGATAATAGTCAACTTCCGGTTTTTGACCTTGACCGTGACCCAGAAGGTCAAGGTCACCGAGGTACCTCTTATGTAACGTTGTTTAGGCCCAAAGGGTCGAAAATGAGCTCAAAATCGCTCTATCTCTAACCGTTTTCGAGATAATAGTCAACTTCCGGTTTTTGACCTTGACCGTGACCCAGAAGGTCAAGGTCACCGAGGTACCTCTTATGTAACGTTGTTTAGGCCCAAAGGGTCGAAAATGAGCTCAAAATCGCTCTATCTCTAACCGTTTTCGAGATAATAGTAAACTTCCGGTTTTTGACCTTGACCGTGACCCAGAAGGTCAAGGTCACCGAGGTACCTCTTATGTAACGTTGTTTAGGCCCAAAGGGTCGAAAATGAGCTCAAAATCGCTCTATCTCTAACCGTTTTCGAGATAATAGTCAACTTCCGGTTCTTGACCTTGACCGTGACCCAGAAGGTCAAGGTCACCGAGGTACCTCTTATGTAACGTTGTTTAGGCCCAAAGGGTCGAAAATGAGCTCAAAATCGCTCTATCTCTAACCGTTTTCGAGATGAGTCGGCCTGTCGTTAAGGACACGTGAAATCACGTGACCTTTGACCTTGGCCCTCAAGGTCAAGGTTAGTGATAAAAGTTTACCCTTTACTGGGTATGTTTTATGCATTCACAGTGGGATTTGAGCACCTTTATGGCTACTTTTCGTGATTAATAGGTGTTTCCAAAAATATTTTGACCTCAATTTGACCTTGACCTCTGAGGTGCAAGGTCAAAAAATTTTACGGATTTGACGACAACTCATTACCCTCTATGTCTCTGCCACATGCCGTCTTTTTACGACAAAAACTGTAGGAGGAGTTTTCTGGAAACCACTTTGAGGTCAGAAAAACTTTGACCTCAATTTGACCTTGACCTTCAAGGTCAAGGTCAAAAAATTTTGCGGATTTGACGACATCTCGTCACCCTCTATCACTGTGCCAAATTTCATCGTCCTACGTCAAATAGCGTAGGAGGAGTTTTCTGGAAACCTCCGTGACGGAAAAAAAAAAAGAGAAAAAAAAAAGGAAAAAAAAAAAGGGCAGAAATTTCCAGAAAAACTACAAACTTATTCCCATTTGCAAACGAAGTTTGCAAGTGGGAACGAGTGTGGTAACAATGCCCACAAGACCAAAGACAACATGTATACGGTTTGAAGGGTGACTCACCCCGGGTGGTGGGAGGGAGGGAGGCACAACACCTTGAAGAGTAAGGACTTGAAAAAAAAACAAAAAAACTTGTACGGTAAATAACATTTTAGAATCCTATTGATTTAATTATTAAAAATTGTTCATTCATTGGTTACTATCAGCTGGCCTGCCTGAAATGAAATTACTGTATTGATGCTGAAAATCTTTTGTTTTGGCTCGTATAAACAAATGACATTGGTATGCACTGATAAACAAAAGCCGCTTCCGTTGCAATGTCGCACAGTGAAACGTTCAATTAAAAAAAACTATTTTTTTTAGCTGTCTGCTGAAGTAACTGGGCTTCTTAACCAAGGCGGTCTGTCTAAATTTATGAAATGGTTAGGTCAATTGCCATGGTAACATTTGATTGTTTCGAAAGCAGGTGCCTTTGTTTTTAAGTAGGGACGGCTTTGTCTTAAAGTCCCAGAGATTGTATGCCTCGATTTGGGAGCTGTTGTGTTGGTCTTAATTTTGGTTACCTGATAGTTCATTTCTGGCCTTCTCTTCCCTTCAGTATTGCGTCCCTATACAAGACATTTCTGCCTTTTCGCCCGTTGCCCATTGGCCAGTATATTTGTCTTTATATATATATATATATATATATATATATATATATATATATATATATATATATATATATATATATATAACAGTTGTGTAATTTTCAAAATTTGCATCAAGACGCCAAAGGAAAGAAAGCATGCGTTGTGTCTCCATAAGAGCGCATTATGTGTGCCTCCCGTCAAAGACTCCAACATGCGCTCGTTACATTTTTCATATAGGCAGGCATTGCGCCACTTTACGTTAGCAGTGCGTGATATACACTGAAATTGCGTCATGTAATTTACATTACACTTACCACATACAGTTACAGTACGTTATGTGCATCGGGACTGCATTACGTCACAGTCTTTGGAAGCGCGTCGCATATACTGGCTGCGCGTTGCACACACTGGCATTGCGTCATATATACTGATAGTGTGTCGTATATACTCGCGACAAATATACTGGCAGTGCTTTGCATATAGTGATATTGTGTCGTATATACTCACATGGCGTTACGTATACTGGCAGCACGTCGTATATACTTGAAGCGCGTCGTATATACTGGAAACACGATGTATATACTGGCAGCACGTCGTATATACTTGAAGCGCGTCGTATATAGTGGAAACACGTTGTATACACTGGCAGCGCGTCGTATATACTGGAAACACGCTGTATGTGCTGGCAGCACGTCGTATATACTTGAAGCGCGTCGTATATAGTGGAAACACGTTGTCTATACTGGCAGCACGTCGTATATACTTGAAGCCATTGCATGTGCGGATATTGCGTTGTGTACAGTAGCAATGTGTCGTACAAATATACGGTGGGTCATATCGGCAACGTGTCTGACTTTACATTGTAGCGATGTTCGGCCATAATCAGACTGGTGACTTCTTTCCTCCGTATGTATTTGCCACACTAAACCGGATATTGATAGGTTTTATGTATTTGAATGACACGTTATTTGAGCGTCGAGTACCATCTCTGCTCTCGTGACAATGTTGCTGGTCAAATGAAGTCATGAGAGATTTTTTGGTTTTTAGTCTCAAACAAATTTTTTGTAAAAAAAAATCATAATTGATATTCAATGAAGAAAATGGCATTAACACACACCACAAGAAATGAGATTGTGACTCTTGGTGACATGCCAGTGAGAGGAGACTTCAATATAATATTTTTTATCACATCGTAAAAATGTGTCTAAATGAAATACAAGGAGTTATCTATGTTTACATAAGCAGGAGTGACACACTTGTTTATTAAGAATACATCGAAAGCGGGCCCATAACAGAGGCACGCAACGGAAATTTGCGCGAACGATACTTGCACGATATTTTGTTCGCAAACGTAAAAATTTCATTGAGTTGGGAGTTTTATTTTATGTTGTGTTTTTAATCTTCAAATGACTTACCGTAAATTTTTCAATGATCCCTTATCCTTGTAATATTATACTGAACATAAATCATGTCCATAATTGAAAATGAAACAACATTTTAAAGAAACAGATCGCTTAGAGCAGCCGTGTAAGAAAATAATTTGGACTTTTATCTTATTTCTGTGGTGTGGCGTTTCAAACTTCAACAGGGGTAATTGAGATTTTTACGAACAGGCAAACGAAGTCAAGGGCGTGTGGAAGAGGGAGGGTGAGATGACAGGAAAGTTCTCAGTAAACGTCTGAATTGTACAGAAAGTACACCTTGTTATTCTTTTCCCCGCACATGTCTTTGGCTGAGATAGCGTGGAAAAAAAATGGCTTGAAATAGTACAGTCGAAAATTATGGACCACATCCTGTGATGATGGGGCTTAAGAAATTGGCGTATTTTCACAAATCATAATCAAGTTAATTGTGGTAAATATGAAAAGGACGGACTACCCAAGTGATCACAGCATTTTGACAGGCATAAAACATCGAGGCTGCTTGAAATTAGTGTACAAAGCAATGTAAGAAATAACTGAATCATTCAAGAAAAGAAGTCTGTGCGAAATGAATGATTGCTACAAGATCCAACTTGTGTGTTCCGAAATTAGTTACTGGATACAGTATACCCAGATCGGCTGAGCGATAAAATGACAAAATAAACAACTGATCGGCTCGAATTTGATAGGACGTAGTTAATGAATCAATGGCGCAAATTTTATATTTTATACAGATAGCAAAGTGTCTGCACCAAAAATAGCTCTGCTTATGGGAAGTATGCGAGGAAACCGCTTTCATTTCAGGATACTTCGGTTTATACATCACAGATGTATCAACCGAAACGTGAACAGAATGAAATATGCTGTATTTTGAATGCAGCTAATGATGGGAAATTGATGTCTTCTTGGTGTTTGCCAGAGTACGCTGTGGTTTTTGCTGATGATGTTTTTGATAGCGTACAACTATGCTATATGGTTAAAATGCATTCGCTCATGACACAAGGTAGCTAAGGTATACGGTGGTCTTCCAAACCGTTTACTCGTTGTTTTATGTGAAATCAGGTTATCAATAATAATAATAATAATAATAATAATAATAATAATAATAATAATAATAATGCTGGTATTATTTATTAATAATATTATTAAATTATTATCATTATTATTCTCATTATTTTTATTATTAAAGGGAAGGGGAATTACGTAACGAACTATTTCACAGAGTAATAATATATTACATACAGGTCTGATGTATCTCCCAAAGCGAGCTGAAGAAGTAGTGCCACGCAAAAGCCCTGGCAGCACAAGTATGGTCATTAATTAGAAGCATCAAAGAGTTCAATCTATTACGTAAAATAATTGAAGAGCAGTGTAAGATCAAAAGATGGGAATGCCAGGCTTAAGGTGGAACAATTTACGTGGCCCTTCGGCTCAAGTCGGGCTTACCATGGAAAAGCAGAGCTTCCAACATCTTGTGTGACTATTTCTAGTTTTGATCAGCGTATAAGTGGCAAAATACCAAACGAAAATCAGGCTGATAAATTTTTAAAATTTTAACCGAAGGGAAAAAGTGATTGTATTTTTTTTTGGGTGGGGGGGCGGGACAAAATGTTTGACATTTGGGCTTTGAGAAATAGGCTCTCGTTTCTATATTCCGATGGCGCTTTGATTGGGGGTTTGAATTTGATCCCACATGTGTGCTTGCAGTGTCGCACTAAATAAAAAAACTCTTTGAGTGCTGCACGGATTGGGGAGGAGGGGTTGGGGAGTAATCCAATCCTTGAATTTACTTCAATTTAATTTTTCAATTTTGAGAAGTAACACATGAAGCACGTGTTTTGTCCATGCCGTTTTATATGCTGACGTCACAGTCTGTATTTTATTATTATTATTTTTTTCATTTAATTTTATTTGTTATTTTCAGCATTATTTATCGTCTTCTGCTTGACATAAAAGAAATCCCCAGTAGGAAATGAAACCGTGGAACAAACGTATACCAATTATTTTGCTGTTGCATTGGTATTGTGGTTTAATGGGGCAGTTAAGGTGTTTGTAGATAAAAGGCGTCAGCAAATACGATAGCCTGTTTATTTGTGGTGATTGACATGTAGTTGTGAACGCTACCGCTGTCGGCTGCGTCCTGTAATGTATCGCTAGTTTTCCAGGAATTGAGGAAGTCCTTTGAAAATCGGTGGTTTGGCAATTCATTGTGTGTAGTACATGCAAATAAATAGGCATAACTTTGGCAGCCATATTAGCATTCAAGTTCAATTGGTTCCACAATTTGAGTCAACGCGTGTGAATTTATTTGATATCACGTCCCAAATATTGTTTTTCTGCATTCGAATGACCCCATTGCCTAGAAACAAGTCAATTCAATGTTTGGTAGTTTGTGTTGCGATGTCTCTCCGTGTGAAAAACGTAGGAAACGCTTGGGAACAAGATAAGAAACCTTATACAGAAATGTTCTTTCGAATTAACGCAATCTTGCAAACTGCAAAACAATAATAGCACAAGTTTTACGCTTTGGCGACTGAGTGAAAGACAGAGGGAAGAAAAAAAAGCGAAAAGAGTGACGAGTTGTTGCTCCTGGTTTCATGTTTGACAATTTACAAAAAAAAAAGTGGAAACAGGATATGTTTGTCGAGGGGCGGATGAGGTTGTTTTTGAAGTTGGAAGGAAAACTTCGTTCTTTGTTTGTCACAGCTGGTCGCACCGCTCAATGAATGGAAGGCTTGTGCGACTTTTAAATGTTTTAAATTTTACAGTGGTTTGGACAGGATGTTTAAGTAAAAATTACGATTTGTGAATTTGTGAACCACGGTTGCGTGGTTCTGTGCAGTAAGGATTGTCACCAGCGGAAAAGCGAGTTCATAAGAAGGTACGGTTCTCTTATTGTGGTTATAATTTTTTTTTGTTGTGTCAAGGTGATTTGAATGGTTTAGGGACGACGAAGCTCAGTTCTGAACCCTTTACCAATAAATCGACACCACAAATGTGCAGAAGTTGGGGCTCATTCTAATATGCATGGGGGCGTTATTAAACCGGTAAACCACACTCGCGGGGATCTGGACGTTGGGGGTATATACTCCTTTGTTCTGATTAGGTTCCAACTTGGTAGGATAATACCTTTGCGTGGGTCCGACCGTTCATAATGTATTTGGTATATGTAGCGCAACGTATGACGTCATATGACATCGTGACGTGTTTTGGACGCTAAGCTTTATGAACAGGATAACTGCCGAACGACAAGTCGGATCTGTTGGCGGCATTGTGCCTTTGATAGGTCCGCTAGCTGTGCGAATTTCGGTCTAGTTGCTGTTGTATTTGACGCATATTGGACAACGCGTGACATCATGGCATCAAAACGTGAAATATAGCGACCGCCTTCCAGGCCCGGATAAGAAAAATTACGTTAAAACCTATTTGTAGCGACATCCGCATAAAAAAATACTGTGGGGACCACCTTCCAGACTAGGATTAAAAAAACTTGGAATAAAATCCAACTTCATGGTGGCCACATTCCACGTTGCTTAACTTGCTATGTAGAAATTAAGAATTAAGATACAAGTTAGGTTACGTTGCCCCCTACTTTAGGAATGGGATAAAGATGTACCACCGCCCAACTTCTGAGCATCATATTCAAATATATTTATAAAATGTAAAACTTTTATATTCTGAAATGCTGCAAATTTGTCAAAATAAAACTTTGTCAACGGAAGGCGGTGCAAGGATTGGTGTGGGGGAGGAATGTGTCCGGGGAAACAAAAACAAAAAACAAAGTGGCAATCACTGGCTAATAAACGTGTTTTACATGTTCGGATGCATTGATATTGGTGTGGACTGGCCGTAATCTGGTGTAAAAGACCGTTTTAGGGTGTTTCTTTATTAAATTTATTAAATTCAAACAATTTAAAATCAAGTAGAGGAAGTTGGTCACCAGGACCAATGTAGAAATTTGGCCCCGATAGGTGTCGGTGTTGCACTACTTAGCTGCGCAGTTCCATGCATGAACGAAGAAAGCCCGTCTGACAAAAACGTGGAGTAATTTTGATCGCATGTTTGAGAAGCCCAATTTGCTCCGTTATTGAGTTTCCTCAATGGCACTTGACTGGCTCCTGACAAGCTTTATGCCTTTATGGGGGGTTACAGCTGCAACTGAAAGGATCTCAATGCCTGCAAATGCGGATTGGCCATCCTTTAGCGCGTTTGGGGTGGATTGGGTGCATTTTGTATAGCTTGGGTCAGGGGACGTCGTTTATAACCCCTTGTTTCGTCCCTGTTCATTTCTCTCCATTTATTTGGCTTCCGAAATTATTCGATATAGAAATGGTATTGAAGTTACTACGAGGGATGAAACTGTGACCGCAGTCGATCCCCGGTAATCCAATTTCCTTGTTCTCAACAGATTTCTACTATGGTTAGTTTTCTGTAATTGAAAATCGGTAACTTGGAGATCGCACTGTGGGTTATTAGTATTCTGACAATAACAACCCAGCCAATTACGTGTCAGGGTGTCAAACAGAGGGCATGGGCAAAAAAATATGTGACCTACTGTAGCATTATGGTGGAATGGATAGAAAAGTAGTTGTAAACACGAAAATGTATGTGTTTAAAACTTTTTGCGCGTTTTAATTAACTGCTTTTGATAGGCCATCCGTGTTGTCGAAGAGACAAAAATTGACTTCCAGCCAGCTGTCAACGCTCTGCAACATGAGTAGATTTTAAAATTTGAAAATCGATCTCAGTACAAAAACTGCCCGAAAAGAATAAGGGGAATTAATTGCTGGGTACAGTGAGGTTTTGTTTCTAATGCGCTGACAGGAGCATGTATTATGCAACAACGCGTGTTCCTATAAAAGAATTAGGATTGACAGAAACAGTGCCAGTTTGTTGTAAAAGATTATGACAAGTCGAGAAAGTTGGGTAAATTTGATGATAACTTGCTGTCAGCAGTTCTTTCTGTGTGGGAGCGGTGGTGGATATTCTATACCTCTAATTAGCACCTCAAAAACTAGTTCGAATCAGTCAGCATTTGTTTCTGAAGTCCTGCAAACAAAAAGAAAAACAAAAGAGTTAAAAAAGTGAAGAAAGCAAAGGGCAAAAAGAAGAAGAAGAAGAAGAAGAAGAAGAAGAAGAAGAAGAAGAAGAATGTGAACTGGTGCTAGTGGACCAAAAATGGGGCAGAAAACCATTTTTCGCCCACATGTTCACAACTAAAAAGAATAAATCAAAAATTAATTACGGGTAAATTTGTTTGCGGTGATCCTACCCGACTTTATTTAAGAAAATGGCCTCTTTCTTTTTAAGTGCCTCTTTCTTTTTTAAGTGGTTATTGTGGTTACAAGCAAAACTTAATTACATCCGCTAGTATAGAATATTTCTAATTTAGGAACCTTGCTAAATTATAACTTGTCTTAAATTTTCCATGAAAAATTGAGGTTTGAGGGGTTTATGTTTGATGGTGTTCCGTTGCCTTTGGTCTTAAACCATTTGAGACCCATGTCGACCACCCATCGTCAAGAGAATCATGATGAATGTTTGACTATCCTGTAATAATTAGTGAAATTGTTATTGTGGTACCAACTTAAAAAAATGCAATATTCAACTGTTTCTGCAGTCTGACCGAGGTGATAAACATCCAAGCAGGCGTGCTTTGAATTCCCTCAAGGCAGGAGGATGTTGTCTTTTCGAGTCGGCCCCTCGTTTCCATCGAATACTTAAATGTTTACGAAAATCAATTTTCTGGTTCTTATCAATGACGCATGGAAGTCTTTGGCTGCGTTACATGACCTTGCAAGGTCACCAGTTGGTATTAATTTTCAGTAACCTTGTGCAATTCTATAAGGTCAGTACTGTAGTACAGCTTCCACTACTGCCCCTTACCTACATTAGCAGGGTCTTTTATGTACTGTGGTAAATGCCAGCGGAATGGCGTTTGATCAGAGACCATGTGAGGATGGGACCTTCATAGACGTATTCTTTTTGGCTGTTTTTCTTCCACTTTTTGAATACAATTCACAAAATTCTGTTTGATGTGGTGTGTCCGACCATAACATCATGTCAAGATTCTAATAAAAGGCCTCGGGATCTGGAACATATGTTAGTTACCTTGAAAATAAAAAAAAAGTTTCACAGTATGTTGTGTTGTATGCCTGAAAAGTTATCAGAAAAACTGACTTTTCAGATTTGTTTTGAATTTTTGTATGGGATTTGTTTTCAAGTGATCTGTTAATCTGCTATAACAAGGAACACGTTTGTTGTATTTCGTTATTAGGCATTTGCAGCATAACGGCTGTTATTTACTGCACCCGTGGTAGTTCATTAATGAGTGCGCAAACAAGCGTACGTAATGCGCTCGCGACCGCGTTTTCCAGTCAGCTGGACAGGGAGAAACCACACTCATGGGAAATTAACGTATCCATAATTTAGCACCAAGAAGCATGTTGTTGTGAGAAGTTGCCCAAAAATAGAAAGTAATAGAATGGCCAAATAAATTAATAAATATGGCCTTTGTGTTCCATCTTGAAATTTTAAAAAATATTTTCCGCCTGCCAATTGTGTATTAAAATAAAAAGTATTTGATAGCATGAAACTGCGAGAAAGAAGTAACATTTGTAAAAGTGCTCAATGCTTTATCAACATAACATAAAGTAAACAGCTATCCGCGTTTGAGCGTAAAGGCGTTTGAAATAATTGATTTCCCGGGCATTTGTTTTTTGGACCGCATTTGCGATTCCATTGACTCTGCACAGAAAAGCCGAAGCAACGTGCTCACCATAAATATTTGTATCATGTTAAAACATTGATTGTGTAAGGACATTTTTTTCTCCAAACAAATTTTAAAACGGCGCCGAGGGACGCCAGTGAGAGTGTAGGGACTCAGAGAGTACAAGGACGGCTCGCTGTCACTGTAACATCTCTCAGAACGGTTTATTTTTTTTTTCACAGGCAAGTATTGGGAGGGACAGTTGTGTTATCGTGACGACAAATAGTGAAAGAAAGGTGTTTTGATCGGGCAGCAACTTTGCCATTAAAATAAATAAATTAATAAAAAAAAAAAAAAACAAACAAACAAAGGAACGAAAAACATTTTATGGGGGAATGAAGTGGATTCCTTTTGTGGAATTGCGCATTCAGTTGAAATTAGTTTTATATTTGGCTTGATTCTTCAATTCAATGTTGTTTCAAACTGACAAGCTTAAACTACCGGTTACGTACCTCGAGTGAATTACAGCATTTGTTTGTACAATTTCTTCTATCGACGTGTTAACACTCGACAAGTAGTACATATGGAAAGAAAAAAGAGATCGTTTCCTCTTCTACAAAAAAAGTAAAAATCGATCAGTTGAGAAGACACTTTTAGCCCTGATGTATGAGTTCGTGAAGTATAAGCATACTTAAGTATACGAGCTGTGCTGACGGTTATCATTTTTTTGTCTTCATCTGCATAGGCTTGAGCTCGAAATTCAGCAAGACTGAATGCGCTAATGATAAGGTGCTCATGGACATCACTTGGCAGTGAATCTGTTTGCAGCGCAACTGCGCTTAATATTCGTATGAATATTATACGTAGAGTGATAGCATTGCATAAGAGGAATGTGGAACAATTACCCTTGCGGTCTGATATTGACAGGAACTGTCTGCGCTATTAGTTTTGCAGGTAAAATGGGCTTTCGATAAATTCATCTCAAGATTGTTGACCTTCTTTTAATCATTGTTATCTGCCACAAATAGTCAAGCATTTGTCAAATTGGATATTTGGAATTCATCAGCAACATCAAATAAAGCAATGAGTTTCTGGCGTGTGACAGAGTTAAGGTGTGTTCTCGTAAAATTTCCAGCAAAAAAAAAGAAGAGGTATTCTTCTCTTCTTCAGTGTCCTGAAGGGTTGAACCCACTGGAGCGAGAGCGAGAACGAGAGCGAGAAAGTACAGAGTTAAGGTGTGTTCTCGTAAAATTTCCAGCAAAAAAAAAAAAAAAAGGAGGAGATATTCTTCTCTTCTTCAGTGTCCTGAACGGTTGAACCCACTGAAGCGAGAGCGAGATCGAGAGCTAGAACGAGAGCGAGAAAGTAAAGTGTAAATGCGCCGACAGAAGCGAGAGCGAGAACGAGAGCGAGAGCGAGAAAGTAAAGTGTAAATGCGCCGACAGAAGCGAGAGCGAGAACGAGAGCGAGAAAGTAAAGTATAAATGCGCCGACAGAAGCGAGAGCGAGAGCGAGAACGAGAGCGAGAAAGTAAAGTGTAAATGCGCCGACAGAAGTGAGAGCGAGAACGAGAGCGAGAAAGTAAAGTGTAAATGCGCCGACAGAAGCGAGAGCGAGAACGAGAGCGAGAAAGTAAAGTGTAAATGCGCCGACAGAAGCGAGAGCGAGAGATTCAGATCCAACATGCTGGAATTTACTCGCTCTCGCTTGGTGTCTCGCTGTATTTTATACACTTTGTTTACAGAAGTTTATGCATACACACAAGTGATTTTAAACTAAAACAGCAAAACTGGTGACCAAAAAATGTACAAACGACGAAAAAGGCAAAAGTAAAGAAAAAGTCCGAAAACATCCGGAGTTTTTGGTAAGGCACAGCCTGGTTATAAACAAACATCAGATAATATTTTGAAACAAATAGCCATCAACACCAGCAATGAATGTGAGATTATCTTTTTTTGGCCTTTTAAACGTCGGTGCTCATGCAAAGTCACAGGAGCCTAGTACAAATAATACAAAAATCAGAGTGCATTTATACTGTACACTTCCTACTCGCAAAATCTTTCGCTTGTTCTCTCGCTCTCGCTCTCGTTCTCGCTCTCGTTTTAGTGGGTTCGACCCTTAACACTGACCTCATTGGTTTAGAAATTACCCGCTTTGAAACAAAAACATGACATTGAGTATAGCCGTAAAGTTTTATTAACTACGGTCATTTAGGGGAGGTTGCCATTTATTAATCTCACACGATAGGGTTTTTACATTGGACATTTTATAAGGATTTTATGGTGACTATTCAAGGAGTGTCTAATGTTTGGATAATTAAATCATTGCAAGGTTAATCATGCAATGTATAACCCTCGCAGTCCAAGTTTTGGTTGTACAGTGAGGATATATCTTGTTATTCTACCCACCTGGCGAATAAGTGAGATAATCAAATATTCATCAACCTTGTGTCATAGCGAATGTGGGAATAAAAGCAAAAAGGGTAGCATCAAAGAACTTAGTTTATTTAGGTTCTTTAGTGATATCCAAAGATCGAAAACAGGATGGCAACAGGAAGTTTGCTTGGGCTGGTAACCGTTTGAGAAAAGTAAATTTGGTGGACTGTGATTACGCATTTTTAGTGTTCTGGCTTAACACAGAACAGGGTCCTACGAGCGAAAATAGAACCTCCATCCACCAAACCATTACAATGGGTTGTTTGTTATACAAATGGCAGCTGTACTGAAGTGATTGGAGAATACTCTGCACATGACATTATCAATTCACGCGCTTGTCTAACGTCAACTGTACCACTGGGGATTGGCTGGTTGTGTCCAAGGCTTGTCCAGCAAATGTGCCTGTGATTGATGACGTTGTAATTCTAAATAAAGCATTTTCCATGTACGTGGAAAAAAGTTGAACGACAGGAAGTATATGGGAAGCAAGGCCGAGAAACTATTGACAAATGAGCAATTAGCGTAATTACTATAGCGTTTTGTTTTGAGAAACCAAGACCTACATACTTATCGAGGTTATACATCGACAAGCATTCCCAAGGTTTCATACGGTTGCCTCCGGTACTGGACCGGTAGCTGGTAACTCGGAACAGGCTATCAGCAGTGACTAGTATCAAGATGTTGTCGGACAGTCCTGGAGCTAAGAGCGAATGCGACATTGTGATGTATTGGAAAAGGGTTGTATGACAGATAGGAACAGCGTTATTCGGTGCAGTGTTGATATTCGCAACGAGAGCACACTGGAGTCGGGTTCTCCTGCACGGTACACACGGGTGAGGAGTACTTTGCAAATAATTGTTCATTCCGATCATTTTGTGTGAAGTGAGAGGAAAGCAAAAAAAAAAAAAAAAAAAAAAAAGAACGTGTAAATTGCCTTCATTAATGGAAACAGCCCACACAGTCGTATTGGGAGATACGCACGCTTCTGTGGCGTAAGGTTGCGGAAGTGAGGAGAGATAGCGTAAAAACAGGATACCAGAGATAAGCGTTATCATTAAGGCTAACCGCAACTGGACGGTGAGGATGAACCGACTCATTGACCATATACAGTGATCTGAGAAAAAATCCAAAGTGGCACCATTATAACAGTTTATAAATGGATATTTCAACTTCTTTAACTGAAGAAGAATACTTAAAAATGCGATATAAATTTGAATTCACCGAGACTCGAATCGAGTTGAAAGAGAGGATATTTGTACCTGGCTTCACCAGCAGTATAAGGTATGTAATGCGGGATGTTTTGAGAGATTGCCTCGTAATATGACCAGCCATGTGGAGTTGGCTACTAGGAAACCTGGCAAAAAGGGTGGGAAAAGGGTGGTTGGGAAGGGGGAGGGGAAAGAGGCAATTTCTTGAAGTGTGTGTGTGTGTTAGGATTTCATTTGCCAGATTTGTTTGTATCAGAAATATTTATAAAGAGGGAAATATTTTTCTAACCGTTGATGAGATGAGAGGGGGAAAGGGTGTGATTTTTTTGTTCTCATATTGTGTCCTATTTGAAATTTCAACTTTTTGTTGGGTCCTTTTTGCTTCCTGTTGGACTTTAAATTGGTTACTTGAAAAAATAGAAAAATGCCACAGCGTCATCTGGGGCCACATAGTTTACAGTCTCCCAGCTACGTCTGAAGTAAATGCAAAAATGAAGTATTTTTAGCACAGTAGCACCTCGTTATAACGACATTGCTGGGACGAAGAACTTGTGTCGTCACATCCGATGTCGTCATAACAGATACTTTTTAAGTAGCAACGAGCTGAGACCACAAACTTATGTCGTTGCCCAATATCCCTGGGATCTGCTTTCTTATTGTCCCCTCGCCCAACAACTCCGACGAACAGGTAAGCACACACATGTCAAATCCTATACAGATTTACTCCTCATATATTGTAGTTGTGCACCTCGTATTCAGTTTGTCCAAATTTTCATTTATTTAGCCAAAATTGAGGTCGAAATTTAGCATATTTTACGAAGCGAAGGGATTTGCAGCGTTCCAGTGCTCTTTTTTTAGAAATCGGTTGGCTTTATTTTTAAGTGAAGGGTGAAATCTGCATTGCAGCTCACAGATGTGTTGGGATGCCCGGTATTTTCCGGACGAATGAATTTTGTGGGGGTGGGGAGGGGGGTGCTAAAGTTATGTTCCAAAATGACACAACTGAGTAAGATGGGGTAGATTAGTGGGAGTGACAGCTGGCAAAATTGAATGATCTCCCTCTTTTGTATCTCCAAGTGGCATCACCCTTTTCTTTACCCCCCACAGCAAACGCCAACAGTACTAATGTTTTCATTTTTTTGTCACAACAGCAGTTATCGCATCGCGCATCTTTCCATTCAGGAATTATCACTACAGGACCATCGTCTTATTTTCGCTTGAGTAATTTTTCCGAGATATTTTACGTGCCGTATTGTCACTCAAAACAAGACGTTAGACATTGACTGGAGAACCACTGTTGTACTGGACAGGAAGTTGGCCACTACCAAGTTGCCACCATGATTCTTGCGTGCAGTCCTGTGAAAACAGAGTAATATAGTTAGTTTATGACTTCTGCAACCAGCTGCTGATATATTGTGTCTCGTGGACGACGCCGAGAAAAGACCAATGCCAAGTCCTCGTTATGGTCTGGCTACCCGAGGGTGATATGGAAGTTGCCCTGTTGTCCACTTTATAAGCTTCTGTCTTGAGCCGTGAGAAATATAGCCGCGGAAGATAGTGAGGCTTTTACGTAGTGAGGCAGATGTATGGCGCCAAGCCTGCCCCTCAGCAGACCTGATCACATCTTCCTTACAGCCCATTGCGTTGCTTACGGGACCCCACCCTATTTAAATCAATTGTACTCACGAGATGAATTTTGCCCTCCGTTCGGACGGGGAGATTTAGCCACAATCGCAATGCTTGTTCGGTTAACCCCCTTTTTCACAGTAAAATGTATCTTAAAAAAAAAAAGACAAGTGAATAAGAAAACTAAAGTCGCCTAAGACACGAAAAATCAGGATGTTTTTGGTTGTTAAAAAAGTACCATTAGTTACGGTATTTCGATATCACCTGAGTAAAAGGTTAAAAAAAGATGCATTAATGACGTCATGTAAAAGTCAGAATAAATTATTTTTCGGTACAATTCCCTGGCACGAATATGAAATAAAGCAAGTGTGCGGACTATGGTATCTTGGGCAATCAAATATCGTTCACATCTGTCTGTAGAAAATCTTATTTTGTGTATAGTCCATGCTCTTTGTATATGTTAGGTTATACCCAGAAGATTCACATGGGCAAAGGTTTATGTTAAGACGCAAGTTTATCGACTTCACGCTTATTTTTATCTCGAGTAAAGCAATATTTATTATCTTGGTAATTGAATGCCTGGCCCCTTTTCTCTCATTAAATCAATAAAAAAAGTGTAAAAATGAAGTTAAATGCAGACAAAGCTAAGAGATGGATGTGGCAAGGCAAGTAACGTTAATCAGACGTTATGGTTATCAAAGCGATTGATTGGATGTGTCAGTTTTGGAAATTTGAGCATATATATTGTTATTTTTCATCCGGATTCAGGAATAATATGACAGCCGGCGTGCCTTTCACATTGTACCTTGATGCCTTAGCCATTGCTATTGCATCACTTCCCACATCAATGTTGCTGTTGTACTGAGCTTTAAAGTTGGGGCTTTTCGTTGTCCGGTGGGGAAAGGTTGGAGTTTATGGTTTTGATACTGATCGCTGTTCTATGTTTGGTCAGTGCTCCTTAGCGGCGGGATAAAAGAAGTCAATTTTTTCGCAGAAAGAATTTGTCGGCAACTGCTTTGCTCGATTAGAGCAAAGGGGAATTACGTCCTTTAAAAACGTTTACTTATGGTCAAAATGTCTTCATAATTGAACTCCCCCTCCCCCTACCTTAAGAAATAAACATATAAAAACAATAAACAAATAAAAAATAAACCAACGACACGTGTAAGGAATTTTTTTTCTTAAAAACACGAAAATTAATTTTTTTTTTTCGTGCACGTTATTTAAATTTTGCGGATTCTAGTGTTTTGATTAAAAAGAAACTGATGTGTTCTAGTATTAACTAAATGTTGGGTTTTGTTTTCTGTCATTTCAGGTAAGTTTTCAAGAACCGTTTGCTTCAGCTTCGGCAAATCTTGCTGCTCTGTGTCATGCTTGAGCGTCAAGAAATCAAACCACACGGCCCCCATGCAGGTGCAACGAAACGGTTTTGACGGCGCTCTGAAATAGAACGTAATGAGTGTGTAGCGAAGAATTGCGTTGTAGTGGTATAAGCAGTCATTATTTGGTTGGATCACAGTACGACGTCTTATTGCATCTTTAAAAATCCGAGAAAGTGTGTTTGTGTGTGGAGCTTGAGGTTGGGTGGGTAGAGTTATTTCTCTTTCATGAACAACAACAACAGCAATAATAATAATAATAATAATAATAATAATAATAATAATAATAATAATAATAATAATAATATACCAAATGAAGTAATTTTTACCATAAGAGTAATCACCTCTTATGTGTGACCATCCACAACCTACAGCTAGTGTAAAATGGGGTGAAGTACTTTAAAAGCCTTGAAAGAAATTTAAAACAATTAAACTAGATTAACAACGGAAGTAGTTTTTTGAAAGGCTGCTGACAGGGGTGCACATAAGGATTTTTCTACCTTCGCCAGTTTGGCGAAGGACGTTCAGCTCACCTTCGCCAAATCGAATTCACCTTCGCCAATTTAACCCACTTACTAAAACTGTAACTTAATTTGTTTATTATCCCCCGCCGTCCTGCCGGAGGCGGGGAATATAGAAACGCAATGTCCGTCCGTCCGTCAGTCTGAAACTAGTGGGCGGATCTAGTTCATATTTGGTATGCGTAACAACCAAGATATCTAGATGTGCCTTTTGGGGTTTTGATCGGATCGAAGCCCATCTGGATCTGTATTTGGACTTAGAATCCCTAAATCCGGATCTTAACGTGTACTTCGGTTTCCAGACGATATCTCCGAAACTTGTGACCGGATCCGCTTCATATTTGATATGCGCAACAACCAAGAAATCTAGATGTGGCTTTTGGAAGTACAGCAGCCGCCTTACTAATTACACCCGCGCTGGGTGACATGGCAATTACTGATTGCTCTTGTTGTATATAAACTATAAATCATCTTAACTATATTGTTCAGTTTATGTCTTTATAGACCTACATCGGTAGTTACTTAGTCCTGACCGATTTGTAGCTTTCATCTAAAGCGTTTAATCTTTCATCAAGCTTGATTATAAAAAGATTCACCTTCGCCAAATTGGCGAAGGTGAATCTGTTTGCCTTCGCCAAATGGATTTCACCTTCGCCATGGCGAAATGCGAAGGTCTGATGTGCACCCCTGAGTACTGGGTACCAATCACCAATCGGTGTACTTTCGTTTTAAGTACGTGCCATGTGTATAATTTCGTGACATATTAAGGTACTCTGTGGATCCTTCTTCGAATTTAATTGCTTTGCAGGATAAATGATTTATGCTGATGCTTCATGGGATCGTTTGCCGAGCAAGGCCATTTGCATGAAAAATTAAAGCGGGCGTGTTCAATTCCAGGTTTATTAACATACACCATGGATATTTATGATGTCTGCCTTTTTCTGTCTGACAGTCTGGCATTTACACTTGGGTAGGGGCCCGAAAAATATTTTAAAACAGCCACCATATCATGGACAAACGCGTGAAATTCGCAGAATGAGTGGACTTGTTTTCTGATTGTGTTGATGAGTCATTGTTTTTTTTTTCAGGAAAAATGTTTTGCCAGGATCTCAAAGAAAAGGACTAGTTAGATAAGATAACCAAACGTAGTAAAGTTGCTGATTAGTTCTAAAAAGTTAAGAGGACGAATTCTGAGCGGCTACATTACATTTTCTACTGTCATTCTTCAATTTTAATTTTTATTTTTAGTGAGATGTGTGGTATTAAGGTTGTCCGCGTTCACGTGTAACATTTGCGAGTGCAGAGTAAGAGAGAAAAAATGACCCATTATGTAATCGTATAGAGCACACACTGGGGCCATGGTCTCACGGGGATTCTGCGCACTATACAATTCAAACACAAAGATTGACCGCATACGGACACAAACAATTATGTCGGTCGTAAATCTGTGATAACATTCAATTGCGAACGCTGTGACCTAAACATAAACCTTGCAGCGATAAAAACGCTACAAAACAATTTTGAAAGTAAATGACATTCAGCTTGCCAACTTTAGCAGGGGACACAATTCAGCCGTCATAGCTAAATCGTCAACAAAATGCCAAAAAGGACCTTGGCCAATGGGTTTTGTGGCCTTCGTTAAATTTGAATGGAAAAGACATCAGCACGGTCTTTTTATGTGTTAAACTTTTTTAAAACTTCAGATACTTAAAAAAACTAAATTTTCTATTGCCGATACTTTGTTTCAATTTTTTTTTCTTTATTCAAAACAAATATCAGTCGTCGTTAATTGTTTGGTCCATATCATTTTTTATGATAATAATGTACAATAAACATGGTAAATGGACCGTGTTCAAAGAAAAAAGGTCTCACGAAACATAGTTCACTGTCACATAAAATGCCATTTCATCCCACGTTTTTTTGGCCACAGCACAAATAAACAAATAAGTACACCAGGTTTACGTTGGGTTTTAGTGTTCTGCGTACTGTGCGCATGCTCTTTTCACCATCCTGCGTCGAATCTTAAGATGCTTGTGAATTGGAAGATTTTTAAAGTAACAATTTGGATCCTGTAGCTAGTTTCTGCGTCCTACTGCACTGCGTTCATCATGTTTTCTGTTTTTAACTTTCTGCGTACGTTTACAGTGTACGTGCGTCGGCAATGCGATCTCTTTACACACTGTATTTTGTTTGACTGCCCCAAAGAGCATGCTGTTTGACTGCACCCAATTCAGAGCCTCCACTGTCAGCAGGATTTATTAACACTTGACAAGCCTTTGGCTTGCAAGGGTTATATGAATTTGTGCGAGCAAAATTCGTCCTTTTTTTTTCTTCTTGACACTTTTTCCGATTTTTTGTGTCTTCTTCTCTGACACTATGGGCTCTACGACCATGAAACTTGGGACTTATGAAGAGCTTGATCTGAACATGTGCATGTCACTTTTTATTTTCGTCTTTGATTTCGTTTTCTTTGTTAAAACGCCATGTGAAAAGAGTGTATTTTTTGCAAGTAAATGCGTAGCATTTAACGACAGCACAGCATACAGCATAGCTTTGTGGAGCTCTCACTGCGTAAATAGATACCAATGCGTATGCCTGATCAGTCAATAAAACTTTAAGCCAACAACAACCAAACACTACTCGGCTTATAAGACGTATTCAAGCTGTGTTGTTTGCAATATATTATTCAAGAAATAACCCATTGAAGCCAGTATTTTTTGCGTTTTAAGTTTTGTCAAGTGTTTAACATTTCGCTAGCGGAATGAGCTTCTAGTTAACACTTGACAAGCCTTTGGCTTGCAAGAGTTATATGAATTTGTGCGAGCAAAATTCGTCCTTTTTTTTTTCTTCTTGACACTTTTTCCGATTTTTTGTGTCTTCTTCTCCTCTGACACTATGGGCCCTACGACCATGAAACTTGGGACTTATAAAGAGCTTGATATGAACATGTGCATGTCACTTTTTATTTTCGTCTTTGATTTCGTTTTCTTTGTAAAAACGCCATGTGAAAAGAGTGTATTTTTTGCAAGTAAATGCGTAGCATTTAACCCACATCACACACAGTTGCACAGTGAGCTTTGTGCGAGCTCTCACTGCGTAAATAGCTAACACGGCGTATGCTAGATCAGTCAATAACACCTTAAGCCAACAGAAACCAAACACTACTCGGCTTATAAGACATATTCAAGCTGTGTTGTTTGCAATATATTATTCAAGAAATAACCCATTGAAGGAAGTATTTATGCGTTTTAATTTTTGTCAAATGTTTAACATTTCTCCAGCGGATTGACCTCACGTTTCTCCTGACATGCACAGTATTTGAGCTAAGTAAAAGTGCTGAAACGTAAAAATACCTGGGAATGCTTTATTCTATTACCAAAAAAAAAAAAAAAAAAAAAAAAAAAAAAAAAAAAAAAAAAAAAAAAACACACACATATTGAGAAATTGTTCTTCATGACCGTTTTTTTTCCTTTTCTTTTTTTTTTTTTGCAGGCATAGTACATTTTAGACCATGGCCAATTTGCAAATTTTGGCGATTTAATTTTCTGTTTCTACAATTTTTACCAGTTGCTGATGCAATTGGAGATGAAATCTCCTATCGAGGCCAAGAAAAAAGGTATATAACCACTCAGATATAGTATGGTGTAAAAGGAAATCATTTTTCTTTATTCATAGTAAAAGAAGTTCCCATATATTGTTATACCTCTTCGTGTGTCCTTTGTTCTCATGATTTTGAAGAAAAAACTTCCAGATTCCAATGCTTGGCAGTAATAGTTATTTTAGGATCATATGGACCATCTTCCCGTATTCCAATGTTTGGCAGTAATAGTTATTTTAGGATCATATGGACCATCTTCCCGTATTCCAATGTTAGGCAGTAATGGCTATTTTAGGACCACATGGACCATCTTCCTGTATTCCAATGTTTGGCAGTAATGGTCATTTTAGGATCACATGGACCATCTTCCCGTATTCCAATGTTTGGCAGTAATGGTTATTTTAGGATCACATGGACCACCTTCCCGTATCAAGAGACCATAGCAAGATCTAGTGCCCGCTTTCTAGACCCGGACAGAAACACGAAAAGTAAAAACCGTTTTTACTGTGACTTAATCTCAGGCTCGAATAAAACAGACGTCCATTAAGCCTGTTTAGAGTGATTACCTTTCGGATCCGGATAAAAAGACTAGAGTTACAACTGTTTTTGGGTACCACTTTCCAGATAAATAGACCTCAGAAAATTCGTCCTTTATAAGCACTTTTAAGACCTCGAAAAAGGACAAACAGTGAAATTTGTTTGCAGTACCACAGTCCAGACCCCGGGTGAAAATGGACAGTAACGTCATCTATAACGACAGTCCTCCAGGTCTTGTTTGTTGTAACCATATTCCAGATCCAGATAAAAGACGAACAGTATATAAAGTGAAGAGTAAAACATGACTGGAGTGACCATTTTTGTATTGTTTATTTATTTATTATTTTATGGTTTAATGGCAAAAATAAAGCATTTGGATTATGGGATACTTTATATTACCAATTTTATGTGGCTGTTTTTACGCGTTTGAATTGTTTCTGGTTGGAAAACGATCACGGGATCGCCGAAGGCAATCCAAAAAAATTAAAGATACATTTATCCTCTGCAACGGAGTTCCGTTGATAAGCAGTGACCAGGGCTGGCGTTGGCGGGGTTTTTGTCCACTTTTTGGGCATTTTTTTGCGAAATGACTCACTTTTTCGGAACCCACCGAGTCTTTCTGGACCCAACTGAATCACACTTTCCTTTTTTGACTCACTTTCCTGAGAACCCAGCGCGAACCCCGAGTGACAAATTGCAATCCGAGGCTATAACAGTACCAGATGTTGAATTGCAATTCTCGAGGTCTCTTTTTCAGTGTTATTATTGTTGTCGTCACTCAGGAATGTAGTTCAACCGAATAGACGCAAATTTCGGGAACTTTACTCCTTTCGTTCCGGTCAAACTTTAACCCTGGACCGCTCTGGCTGATAAACTATTCGATTTTGTGGCGCGAGGACAAATATGGAATATGGACGTTACTTGTCTTCTTTGTAAAATACTGTCTTATTGCTGGAATGTTGTCAAGCATTTCTTTATAGAAAACGCCGGAATGTATTAACGTGCTGTCATCGTTTATGTGATGCAGAAGGGCTTGATTGAATTACACCGCAAGGATATCCCCCCTCCTTCCCCATGTGTTGCTGACAATGTCCAATGTCAGAGTATTCATGAAGACAAAAATGCGATGATTCAGTAAAATCAACATGCATTGTATCTGGTGAATGCGCCCATTAATTTACGGAGGCATTCGCGCTGTCACTGCAAAGAGCCATGAATATTGTATTCAATTCTGACAGCGCTTTGCCCAAATTATGCATCCATGAATCGTGCGGTATTTACCCCCTTCAGTGTGTGGAACTATTTAGCCGTCATTTCCAGAGTTACAGCCATTTGTGCCGCGCGATTGGCTGTTGGTCGCGGGGCTGGTTGTAAGGGTCGTGGCAATGCTCAATCTTTGAATCATTGTTCATATTCTGTGAAAGAATGTTAGTGGCAGAAAGAAATGTGTGTTTTGATGTGAGAATAGTGCTAATTTTAGACTTTCGCGGTGGGGTTTCAAATGACATTTCAACCTCATGGCCTGTTGGCGGTCAATTACAAATACACTTTTGCCGTCGCCTCCTTCCGAGCTATTCATGCGCTTGGTTTAACCTTCAACCAACGTGTCCCAAACTGACTCATAATAAGCAACCCGAGATCTCACAGCCAGTCTGTCGAGAAACCTAATAAAGGACCAAGCTGAGAGTCTTCACGTGTGTCTTTTGGCGAAAGTTCAAACAGTATTTGAGGATTTCGAAGTAGACAATCTGGTGGTTCTGATAGAGCAGCCAAAAATTAAATTCAGACCCCTCAGGCTTAGTCCGTGATGTCGGACTGTTTTGCTGCAGTGGTATTTATGCCAGTTTTTCTCGTGCAAAACTCGTGAAATGCCGCTACAATCTTAGATGTTTTACTATTCCAGCGTCCAGGAAACTGCACCAGGAATTGTAGTGTAATACAAACAACGGCTTTCTCTCTGGTAGGAAAAAAATAGAGTTTCTTACGTGTGAATTATAACCAGTCTGATGCCTTTATCTCAGTTATCACTGGCACTGATGAAGCGTTCAATTTGGGAATGATATTGTTTCAAGATCATGCAAAAAAATAATAAATAAATAAATAAATAAATAAATAAAAGTTGTGAAGCGGAGATTGCATTCAACAGCTCTGCCTTGTATTATGTAAAATGAATGCTCCTTGCTGTGGTATTTTTGGTTGGGAGACTTCGCAGAATCGGTCTGTGAATAGTTCATCTTTTGTGTGGCTATCCGCACACTTGTTCTGCAGATAGACGTTGCTAGCAGACAATGAAACAGGCCTACCGGCCCGGGTGCGCTGGTACACTAACATTAATAAGACGCTCTGCTGTGATGTTCAAATATGGCAAAAAATGGTGATATTGATTAATGCGGCGATACCATATGCAGGACGAGTTGGCACGGTGCTATGGCTAATATCTCTGTCATGCAAGTCTCTTGTGTCTAAATTGGTCACCTTTCTTGCAACCCTGCATGCTACCCCCTTTCAGGGTTTCTTGATGAAAAAAAAGCATGGCTTAGTTAGGTATTCTTTTGCGGACACTTTCATCATTAGGTGTTTTTTAAAGTACAATTATTAAAACAAACTATTTGTGAAACATTTGTGAAAGTAAAATCCGCTCGACAGAAACAAAGTTTTTGTGTCACTTTTAACTTTGGTTCAAGATTTATTTAATTTTGGCGAGTTTGCCGGAGACAAAGATATGCTGGCGGCTACGGAGAGAGAGCTTTGGATAGCGATATCCCTGCTTGTGAACGTCAAGAGAAGTCGTGAAACAAATCAGTGCTGACGTGCACTCATTGTTTGGTTCCATGACAACGTTTGTATTAGAATTGTAGGAAACGTGAGAATGCACCATAACACCAGTCTGTGGATACGTGTTAATCAAGTATGCAACTACGCCCACAGCTTATCTTGTGTGAAAATTTAAAAAAGAAGTTGATAATTATGACATTTGTGAGAAGCTCTAAACGGACAGTGACAATGGTATCTTGAATTACAAGTGCCGCCCTGGATGTTTTAATTAAAAAACAAGTAACAACATTGACCGTTTTTGCGTTAGTGAGACACAGACACGATCGAAAGAGCAAATTGTATTTAATAAAGTGCTGGTATTCAAAATGAAAAAGCTTTTGATCGATGGAGTCTGATTTGGTTAGATATGGCTGAGCCGAAATGTATACCCGTGTTTTTACAAGATAAACATCAGGTGAAATGAGTTAGTGGATACCTGTGCAGCCAAGAAAGACTAAAATAAAATAAGTTCATGTCAGGTTTTTTCAGCCATGGGATAAAATAACATTAACTGCGTTATGTAATTATTTTATGGTGTATTTCTTACGTCATCGAAGGAGATCAGCGGTATATCAGTTTTATATCCGTGGATTCGTTTGAATGCAGCACCAGATGGTGTGTGTACTCACTGTAAACAACGGGGCAATGCTTACATTGATAGAGTGAGGGACTATCGACGAGCAGACCTGATGCTGCACTACAACAACCGCGCATTAGACCCAATCTCAGATGAACGCGATCGATTTGATTGCTACAAACACAGAAATTTATAAGTGTCGTCTGGTTCTATTCATTTGGAATAAAACCAGTTTCAACTGCCTGTAATTAAAGGCTAAAAGCTGAGATGACATACATGGTGTATTGACTAATTCGGAACCCCCGCGGGACAAATTTGATTTTTCTCGCGTAAATGGCCGTTTGTATATGACCAGAAGGCCTCATAGACATACTAAAGCGTATATGGCGGAGAACAACAAAGCCTCAATCGATTGGGCATGCGGCCCAAAGTGTAAACAAAACTAGTCTATGGATATGTATGTATTTATTTTAAAGACAAATCAAGAATGTAAAAAAAAAAAAAAAAATCATTGAATTAAAGGATAAATAAAAAAATACTGAAAGTTCACATGAAACAGCCTTTAAATTGATGCTTACTGATTAACTTAAAAGTACATCCTGGCACAATATATAATTCGAAAAAGGAATATATATAATTAAAAAAAAAACAACAACAACAACAACAGGACAACGAAAGGTAGATATAGTCTGTAGCGACTTTGACTGTACATACTGGTGAAGTTACCGTAGCTCTTTGCTTGAGAGCTATGACTGGCCTGGGCTGATGGCGTTAGTAGCCCATGCGATACCGGCACACATAGCAGCGAAAATGTTCAGGTTAGTTCGTCAAGTGTCAAAATTAAAAAAAAAAAAAACGATTTCAGTAGATTATGCCACGTTCCATATGAACACTGTAAAATTGAAATGAGTATGGTGTGACGTTTTTAGTCCGGCTGTTGATATTTCTTATATTTGATGCTTCTTTTTATTTCATACTGGGATATTTTGAGGTATTTCCCTGGTCCCAAATATTTCAACTTAACTGTTTACTGACCGTGTATTCACAGTACGGATTTTTTAAAACGTTTTGCGATTCACTGACCATCATTGAGACACCTTACCTAATATCCATCACTCTGCCATTATGTGCGGGCTTTAGGAAGGTTAAATATCGGTTGTGGGGATGACTAGCCAAAAATACACTAAAAGTCTAAAGAAAGACTGTCTCAAATACATGAATGTGAAACCCAACCATTTTGGGTCCGACTGTGAGCAAACTCTTGAATATCTTCCATTCACAAACCCACACAGCACCTACTCGTATTCGCATGACGTCACGGGTTGTGGAGTCACGTGACCGCTGTCTGATCTTATATGCTGCGTGACGAGTTACACTGATTTGCTTCCACCAAAATGTCACGAAAATGTTGCCAACCTGCGCAAGAGAATATGTCACTAGGTTATTAAAAAAACAGGGAGCAGAACTCGGAAGAAAACTAATATCTGTTTTCTTTGAATGTTGCCCTGAAGTCAGTTTGCAGCGTCGTATTTTATTTCACTATTTTTGACTTCCCTTGTCTTGCCTGGTTATGCTTAAACTTGTTTTTATCTAAAAATAACAACTCCATTTTATTACAAAAACAAAAAAAAAAAAAAAAACAAAAAAAAAAAAAACGAGAGAATTAGAAGTGGTGTAAACACGATTTTTGATGAGATTTGGAAGGTCGGAGACAATTTCTGTTATATGTCTTGTCTTTTATAAGTCGCATACCTCTTTGTTTATTGGTTAATGGGAATGAAGCTAACCCTGCGCATTAAAAAGTCTTTTAACACTGCTAACAAAACCAGCTGACTTTATTTTGAATAGATATTTTTACAAGACAAATGTTTATTAAAGAAATCAATCAGTGTTCAAGCAAAACCATTGGGAGGCTTAGCGGTAAAAGAATGCTCTGTATTCTAAGGGTTTCTGCTTTATTGTTCGCGATAAAACGGTAACGTCAGAGTTGATGAAAGAGTCCAGTAAATGCAGACTGTTAGATAAGGGATATCGATAAAAATCAGTACCGGTTGCGTCACTAGCTTTGGCATAGAAACACTCGGCGCGGAAAAGATCTGATTGATTTGTTACGGAGTACACGGCAGAAGGAAACATAGGAATCGATGGTCGGGTTATAATTAGCAGAAAATGTGCAGTCAATCTGTTGTTTATAAAGTAAATGCAACGTGTATTGATGAAGAAAACAGCCCCGGTGTTTTGAGCCCAGTGCATGCTGCTGTTCCTGCGAATGTTCGGAAGCATATCAGTGTCTGATTGGCCGCCAGCAGCCAATGTAAACTCCCAACTGGTGGTGTAAACAAGTCATGCACCAGTGCGTTATGGCTGGGATGATTAGGGTAATGACAACAGAGCACGGATTCTCTCCTGTCTGAAAATCGTAGTACCTACCGATCAGTCACCAGTCAGGCGTCATCCGTAAAAAAAAAAAAAAGAAAGAAACGCAGGCAAAAAATTGTGACGTCATCTGTTGGCTGTAAGATAAGTGTTCGCACAGCACCAGTGCACCCCTAAGCTCTGCACTTACGTATTTTAGGATGATCCCTAAGCGTTGTTCTATCGAACAAGGAATTTGGCGTTCTTCTAGAAGTCCTGGTACGATCTAGAGTCTAGTGTTCTAGTGCCACCCCAGGCTCAGCTGACCCTCACGCGGTCTCTATCGTAAATAATAATGGTGTGTTAATCATCTGTCAGGCCCGCCTTGCTAATTAACAGTGACTGTACAGTCACTCGCATCATACAATACCCTTGAACAAAACCTTATTCCCATTATTGTCCTAAAATTTTGCTCATGTCGAGTCCTGCATTGCTTATTCCTAGTGTTAGAGCTGAGCAGAAAGGCTGTAGTAATTGCTTAGAACAAGATATATTAGGGATTGGGCAAGTATTCAGATTATCGCGTGCTGATTGATGGTCAGTAAAAGCAGTAAGGTTCTTGGTAATAAGGTAAACGGATAACCAGTACACCGCAATAGATAATCAATACACTGCAGATAACATTGTTTGGGAAATGAGAAAGTGTATGAGTCACTGACAGTTGTTTTGACATAGCCCATTGCATATCATTCTATCTGATCACCCCTTACATGTGCACCCATTGTTAGTCAACTATCCAGATTGTTTCCCAATACAGCGAGGTCAATAATGGCACTTATGAGGGTAGCCTTGGCAATACCTTCATGTTAAAAGGACCATTGATGCATAACACTTGGCCAAGGCTTGAACACTTGCAAGGAGAACAAGAATGGTGATAATTATAGCGTAAATATACGGTGTTTGGTCTTCACGGTTCATTGGTGCTGCACTGGGGTGTGTTTTGGGTTCTCAAGTCGAAAATTGCATTTCTGCTGCACTCGGTGCGCTGGTCCCGGTGAGAATAAAAGCAAGAGAGGAATCTCACCGTTGAGAAACTCAGTGCCCAGATGCATTATCGGCACAATTCTGATTACAAAACTAGAGCGATCAGTGCTCAGAAGCATCAGTGCATTACATTCATGCCGTATTCACAGCCGTTCTGTTGGTACGACTTTCGTATGACATTTTTATTTTTGGAAGGCGACACTCATCGGTTCCGCAGTTTACCAAAAAGATGTGTACAGTGGGTAACTGGGAATCACAAGCTTTTCATTGTTATCTTGAGTCAAAAGAGCGACGTTCCTTTCCTGGACCATTACCAATTACATAAATAAGTGCGAAATTTGCCATGAAAGCTATAAGATGTTTTTTTCAGTGTTCCTGTAATAGTTTTTTTTTCTACTTAGATTCTGTCTCGTCTAGTGCCATTTCAAACATGATATTGTTTTCCAACGTAACACTCGACTGCTCACACGTACAAAAATAAACCTCATAAACAGTTTGTTGTCAAGTAACTGATGTTTATGTTGAGTTCCTACAGACGACGGATTATATGGCAAGTAAAAATGTTGCGTAAACGATATGCTATATATTAAATCTTACTTAAAAGAGAACAAAAAAATGACTGCAGCTGTAGTTTTTTCCCGAATCTACAGAGAATTTGCCGGTAAAGAGCGGAGCTCTTCTACGAAAGCTTATAAGGGCAATACACACCCGGTCATTGCTTGAATGCGCGAAATATTGGTGTGGATTCCCCCGAGGCAGCGATGTCTGGGTCTGCCATGGCTTACAACAGTGAAGTCGACGCAGTATCTGAGCAACAGGCCGCTTTATAGACCAGTGAAAGAACCTATCGGAACAGGCCTGAAAATATGAGAGCGTTCTTGAGTAATTTTTCAACGACATGGCGTCAGCTCTGAAGTCGGTTAATTCGAAACTTTGATTACCGTAACTGATTTAGTGCTCCCAGGGCACTTCGGGTAAACGAGATACTTCGGTAGTATGACGTAATCAATGCCGTGATTTAGCAATACAGTAGCATTGAGCCTGTTTAAACCGGTAATCTTGACTCGTCGATGAAGCGGGCCACCGGCGGGTGCGGAGGTGGAGGGGGGAGGCTAGGTTAAGGATTTGAGGAAGTAATTTTCCATCGCCGCTGCATTGTAAGCCTCACAGTTGGGACAGCCACACCCTCTATACTTTTTCTATACTTTAGCGAGTTCTGAACGGTGCTGGACATGCTTCGGTATCTGTATACTACATGACAGACGATATAAATGATGGCATAGAAGTTTTAAATACCAGTTAAGGAACAAGGAATTATCGGTGTTGGGTGTGGAACTCATAACCTTTGAATCTTGCAAAGAAACGAGCAGCAGGAATGCTTCAGTCTAATGGTGATCAGCAGATCTGATACGGATTAATTAAAATCAATCATGCCCCAGGGGATATGCAGCATCGAAACTAATCACAACAAATTGTATGTAGTTAATTTTTTTGGTCTGCCGGTTCCTTTCTTTTTTTTAAAGATGTGTTGTGCCGAAATGGTACCATGTTATGTCTCGCATTGCTGCTTGCGATAGGAGTTTGCAGTGTTTTATGAGTACATAAAGTGCGGCTCTAGTCCTACGCGCTATGAACCTACAACTTTCCGTGTAACGTTTCTTTTTTTTGTTTTTTTTTTTTCAAGAAAAAAAATGTCTACAGATAGAAAAAAAATGGAAGGAAAGTGTTGAGAAGTTGCGAATGTGAAAGTCGGCGGTACGAGCTCAAAGACTGAGTTAACGCGAAAAAAAGAAAGATGCCGACGATTAATTGGCACATTCACTGAAAAAAAATCAGTTGATGGTGTTTGAGAAAAAAAATATGTACGGTAAATCGAGTAGATTAAGACCGATGTTAGTCTGCTAACGCTGTATTTTTTAACCCCTCCCTGTGCCTTAACCAATATATTTGTTTTAAAACATGTGGGATTACCCTGAGCCAGATTAATGTCCCTGAAGCAGAAAGCCTTGTCTGTGTCTACTCCTTCAATGGCTCGAGCTATTGCAAAAAAGAGTTTCGATATGAGAAAATGGGTTTTATTCTGAGGACGGATTTACACAAAAAAGAAACTTGTTTTGTGCCTTGTTGTAAAGCTAGATTAAAATCATTGTAATATGTATGTTTCTGATATAACTTTGTCAAAAGTATGTGGAATTCGAGCACCAGTACTAAACATGTGGAATGTGAGCACCAGTACTAAACATGTGGAATGTGAGCACCAGTACTAAACATGTGGAATGTGAGCACCATTACTAAACATGTGGAATGTGAGCACCAGTACTAAACATGTGGAATGTGAGCACCAGTACTAAACATGCGAAAAACTGCAGTGTTCTACTGCATTTGTCGTGACGTGATGAAAATTGTGCTTGCGTGGCACACGTCACAGGTACTGTGATGGAAGCGTGCTAGCAATTGTCGCTAATGATGTTCATGAATGACACCAAAAATTAAACACCTAAATAAGAAGAAAAAAAGAAGAGATTAAACTGTATTGACAAATCCTCGAGGCATTAAATGGCACGCTGTAAGTACAACTTGATAATTGCACACCTATGGCTCATCCCACGATTGGGACGCACAAATATCAATACTGGCACTCCTTTAATGCTACAAAATGCTGGCTGTGTAAACGGTGAATGGCATCGGGAAAAGCTTACAGCCACTGCCGCGGAGAAGCGTCACTCCGCTCTTTTATACAGTCAATATCTTGTGCTTTACAGTTTTGCTATATTGATTTGTGAGGGCGACTGCCTTTAGAGATGTCTAGCGGTGAGAAACTGCCATGGCAGCGCCAGGTCTTCAAAGTAGCAAGCGGCATGTAGAGGGTCGCTGTCTTGTACTCGAGTGACGTTACGCCAGGATTTAGAAGACGGCTGGCTCTTTTAGCGGTAGTTATAAGCAAAGTGAACTGGGCATGGATAGATAAGTTTTTTTTTTCAAAATGGCTGCGTAAACTCCATTTCTTAATGTCACATAGTTGTGACATAAACGGCGCTGTTAAAAAAAACGTGAAATACACCGAAAGCATGCCGATTGAACACTTCATTGATTATCAAGGTAAAACTTGTGCTGCTACCGAGCACGTAATTTGAATGCAGAGCAGCCATGTATGCTACTGAACAAGCATATAGGCCATAAGGGATAGAGTGTTGACATGAAGAACTTGTGGAAAAAAAAATGTGTTGCATTTTTCAGTAAGATGTTATTATAGATTTTCTGCTTGCGATAAAATAATTTAAACATATCATGACCCGGTGAGCCGTGGTTTATACGTAATATCTGCACCAAAAGAAAAATGCGCAAGGAGCCGGAAGGTACATCCATCGATTCTGTAACACTATCAATTAGAATTACAGTTGTGGAGTAAAAAAAATGGAGCTTATGGGATTATTTACCTCACTACAAAGAACAAAGTAAATATGTAGGGCCCATGCAAATATGCAGCAAGGATGTCTTGTTCTCTTCCCAAGGTTTTGCTATTTTTTGCTTTGGGGGCTTTTGCGGGAAAATTATTAATTGCCAAAGCCAACATTGAGGATGGTCACGAATTTCTTGATGGGCGTCAGTGTTAATTAGCTGCCGTCAAAACTGAAAGTCATCAACGGTGAATTAGGCAATGAACATGATAGATGCTAAAATTAAGAAACAAACTGTGTAATTATTAAACAAGACTGAACATTTGTATGGTAAAATCAATCATTTATAATTGGATTTTGGAACTGGCACTGTTCTGTTAATTGAGATTTGATTAACACTGGTTTCCGAGCGAGAGTTAACGCTGAAGTAACGTTAGTTTGCGAGAGGAATGCATGCACGATCTTCTCCTTCCAGAATGACCAGGTATGTGATCTGTCCGACACAAGCCCTGTGTCGCGAGGTTTTTCTGTCTTCAGCAAACAGATGGATGTCATGCAGTCATGCCGCTGCCATTATTTAGGTTCTCATTCTTCGTGAAGAATCGTAGAAATGGATGTGTTGTGTCTGGATGAATCCCTTACTTCCGGGGTGGCGGTGGGGTAGGGGACTGCCGGGTTTTTTTTCAGTTTAGTGCATTAATTACGCAGAACCTCCTCTTTCGGTACATATTGGAAGGTTTGGCGTACATTGTTGGGACGGTATGCCCGCTTGACCGTCTGTCTGGGACAAGGCCTGTGCGATTTCAAACCAACAAACATGAAGCCCAAGTGTAGCCTTAGAAACACACTGAATGCGGCAGCAGGAAGTCGCTCATGAACAATTTGGCAATGAAAAAAAAATTGTGACCGAAAACGTGATTTTCTGCCAAAGATTTTCATTGCTTACTTTCAAACAGAGCGGGAATGCAATTCAAATATTGCGGAAGATTTTTGGTGTTCTGTGCAATGTAACTTTCATGTTAAGAAAAGATCGTCAGAACAAAAATGTCATAGCAAATACATACGAAAGAAAAAAAGAAAAAGACGCGCTCGCGGAATAAAACATGACGTCATATATTGAGCCATGAATCTGAAGTATGCGGGGGAGTGCTGCCTAATGGAGTCATGGGCCGCAATGGACCAAGTACGTACATTTATTCCACACCCGAGAATTACTAAGACCTGGGTTACACTGCAATAAGTCTATGAACAAGAACATCGAGTTAACAACCCTAATTTCGTTGGCAACTCAAGCGCTCATTTAGAAGCCAAGTTACCCCACAGTTTTTAAAGTAGCCTCGTTCTGAGATGCCCCTTGGATCAATAATAAATGGAGGGAATATTTCATGTGGCCGTTCTTGGGCAGCAGCTTTTGTTGACCCTAGGCCAAGGCGTAACCCATTATTGCATTTTCTAGCAATTTTCATTCACAAGAGACGCGCATTGGATCACAACTGGTCACAACCCTAGTTTGGATTTGATGAATTGCGGCATGGGTGACAGATACTGCCCAATATTGATGGGCTCCTTGCTTTGCTGTGTCAACTGGTAACTTGCCACTGCTAAAGTGCACTGTTGCAGTTAATTCTGTCTCCTTTACGAGTAGGCCAAAATGATATTCTATCAGCCGTAGTCAAATTACACTCTATTCCTGACCGACTCAACCGGAATTTAGTCATGGATAAACCTTTTATAGGAGTCGTTCTGTGCTGCGAACCCGCAGGAAGCATAGCAGCGAGTTTATGCAATGCACATAATGACTTCTGAGAGGAACTTTGCATTAGCATAAAAGTCCGGGTTTCATGTGGAAAATGGCCGAGATATTCAACGGGCCCCGAATGCATTGTTTTTAATGGTTTCTTTAATGAAACCAGAATTTGGCGAAAGTATTTAAGCTCATGAGTGTATTGAAAATATGCATAATTGTAGAAAAATGTCTAAGATTTTGTGTATGCGCGGAAACGTTAGCCGATTATATTCGTTTTGTTATGTTAAAACCCGACCGGAAATTTCTATCTGGGGTGATGTCACTTCCTGCCACAGTTGATACCTGCCTTGGGCGTGCCCCATATTGAGCATATGACCCATTTACAGGGATCAGAGTCAATTCAATAAGTGATCGATTTAAGCGGGTCGCTTGCCTTTGATGTCTATCAGTCTACTGGGTATACCCTTGAGAATCCTGTCGGCTTATTAGTGGATCAGAAGCAGAAATATAGAACTTCTTTCTCCATCTGTCTGGGTTTGGTGATTGTATGATCTGATTATGTTGCCACCATATTTGAACAAATTACATCCAAGTTTTTAACTACGTATTCTTAATGGTAAGAACACCACAATGGTTTGTTTCCCGGCCCTGTGTTTGCTGTTAAAAGTAATTTAAGTGGTGTCTCATTACATCGTATCTATCGCCCTTGCGTTTGTGGCCTTTCGTTTAAATTTTAGTCTTGTCTAATTGTATTAAAAACTGTGATGAGTTTGGTGCCGTGAATTTTTTTTTTTTAATTTTGAAACCCACGATGATTTTTTTTTTTTTTGGGGGGGGGGGATTACACGTACTCTGACAAGCTTGTTTAAAATTTAAATGAAACCTGATGCAACTGTCGTGAAAAACTGTTACCACAAAGTTGTGATTAACCAGCTGGATAAAATGTCCCTTGACATCCCATTTTCTTTGTTTAAAACACTGTTAGAGTGTTATTTTGATAACAAAACAAAAATACATTAAAAACACTTTAGTATTTCAGACTGTGATAAATGTTCTAAAGGGACATGAGTCATGGATATTCTTTTTTTTCCCACCGCACCGAGAAAAGTGTTTATTCGTAACTTAGGAATAAGAGCATTGTAAACAGGTAGAAGGGAAGTTCCTGGAATGAGCCTTTTGGCTTCAGCCATATTTGTTTTCCTGCGCAGCTCCATGCGATCGCCCTGGAACGAGTGGAGAAGATCGAACAAAGCTTTGAAATCAAAGAGCACTTCACATCTTTCTTTTCTTGCCGCAAAGAATCCATTTCCGCACGTTTGTTTTTAACCGGCCATGTTTAGATATGGTAATTCTGAGCCCATTTGGTAACTTAAAATCTAATGCGCCCGTTGTTCGTTGTGTTTTAGTTTTTGTATATTTTGACAGTCGCATTCGGTAAGTTTTGTTAATGTTACTTTGCATTAGACAAATGGTTTTACACAAATTCATACACGTATTTTTCAACGGGTGAAACAAAGTATCCAGTCTTAACTGAAACTCAACGTATTCCTGTTTGGAAAGGTAACAAATGTTATGTAAATTGACCAACCAGCCACCAGACCAGTCAGTCCTCTGCACCAGATGACGAAAAGGGGGGGGGGGGGGGGGTAGGACAGACCGGAGGGCTGGAAGTGCTCTTGGATAATTTAAAAATTGTTCACATTCGATTCTTTGCAGGTCAGTTTCAATAAGATTCTAGACTTTTCTGTGGAACGAACAGAAAAGAAAACAAACACAGTGTTCTATATAAACTAAAAAGAAATTCAGTGGGAGAGTATGAGCAGTATGAACATGCCCCTTCATTTTTGACGCTCGAGCACTGTTTACAATTGCAATCAGCGTCAAATGGGCCAATGTTAAATGATGTGTTTCGTTTGGTAAGTGTCTCCATGCGGAGCCTGAAAGTAATTTTGAGCAGAGAAAATCCACTTCCGGAACATGTTTGGTGAGCAAATGGATTTGTGCTCTCCTTAGAATGTACTAAACATATGGTTGTCCTCGACTTCTACGGAGCAAATATCAGGGTGTGTTTTGTGGCGGTAACATGAAGGAAACACCACCAATTGAGTGAGTTAACCCCACAAAGAAGATTGCTGTAATCTCGTGTATTAAGCGTATGATGGGATTATTTGCTGAGGTTCAGGCCCCAATAACGGGACGGCTGATCGCCCACTGTTGTCAACAAAGAGATTTATTATTGGTTTATGTCAATGAATCGGTTAATAACCGCGTCTTGATCCAATCAAACTGACCAAGGAAGAGAAAAATTCCTAGTTGAAATTTTTTTCTTGGAAAAATTGAGATCGGCTGTTTACGCACAGTTTAAAGCAACTATTGAAATTTTGGTGGAGCGTGTCTTTACTCAATTATTCCATTCGTGCAGCGGTTATGCATCAAATACAAGTGTGGTACCTGTCATACATTACAGCCCACCCCCACCCGCTGATGCGGTGAACCATGCCATTGTCGTTTGCTCACACCTCGACGACGCTGCCATGACAACAAGAAAAAGTCGCAAGCCGCGCGATGTTTAATATGGGTTTCGTTTGAATGTAATATATATATATATATATATATTTGTCAAAAGTGTAAATCCAAAGTGTGAGCGTTCTTATCTGTTCAGATGATGTTAAGTTGAACTGATAAAACAATCGCTGTTGATGTTCATCATGGATATTTAGATGTAGGAAATAGATTGTAATCAAACTAACAGGCGATTTTAAAAAATTCAGCAGAAAATTCTCGATGGATTAAACATTTTGTACTAAAAAGTGGATTATCGGTCAAAGTGTTTATATTCGCTTGATTTTATGGATGCCAGAGAAAAGGGCACTGTGTTTTTATTACTCAGCGGTATCGGGCCATGGAAGATAATATTTGTTGTAAATTTCTATACGGATTTACAATGATATTGAAAGGAGTTGTACCGTGGCCGAGTGCGCAGTCGATATTATCGCCAGCTCCAAGCACAAGGTAAGGGAAAGCAATGCGAGAGAATATGATATAATGCTAGGTAATGTAATGCAACACAATGGCATGAAATGCAGGATAATGTAATATAAGCCTGTGGGACTTAAGAATCGGGCGTGCGTTCCTAATATAACGGATGTAGTCCCATGGCGACACCGACCTAGGCTCTCCGACCAAAATTAAAGGCATAAATATTTAAAAATTTCACACCAAAAAAATTTAAGCACAAATATGTATTTTTCTCAAACAGAGAGAAAATGTCAACAGTTCCGGGGAAAATACATTTTAACTACCCCAAGGTCATAGTCGTTTAAAGTGAGAGAGGAATGGCAACGAATTTAAGCGATGTTAGATGTACAGGTGATATATATCATTGGAAGATAATCAGACAACTGATCTGTTACAACTGATTATGTTATAACTAAACGCTTAGATGACCATCTTTAACATCGGTAACACTTTCATTGGGAACATGAAAAAATGAAAATAAAAAGAGAAAAAATTATAATGCCAACTACTGCAGACCCTTAAGGACAGAAAAATGTAATTTTCAATAATTCTTTGTGCTAAGTACCTCATTAGTGACAAGGACAAGAGGTGACAATTTTTGAAAGGCTTCACATTTCAGTTTACAGACTCTCTGTTTCATAAAGAAGTGTCAAATGCCGACTGCTTGGTTTAGAATACTTCTTTTTTTAATTTGCGACAGCGGCCAGTGACTCCATTGGACGATCTGTACGGGCACATTGTGTTCACCGTGACCCTTTATGGGGGCATTGATGGGATTTGTCAAGATATCACTCACAAACGTGCATTGCAATGCACAACTGAAATTTTGACGTGACAGCTGAGGGTCTTTGATGAATAACGTTAAATGGAGAAAGACAATATCGCATAGATTATCCGTTCCTACTAAATGTCACGGGGGTCAGTGCTTTGCGGCCACTTTTGAATCAAGCCAAGGACCATTCAGATAGACAGAAGTGGTCCTTGGAGGCCAAGGTGATTTCTTAGTGTAACCGTCACCGCGTTTGGCACTATCCCTACTCTGACTGAAAAGGCTTCAAATATTAAGTTATACACCCCAAGATAAGGGCTTTACTTCTTGAACTCTATTCAGAATTTAACATAAATCTTCAGATAAAATTACACCCTGTTATTACTAAATGTAGAACATGAAAACTGTGAAGTATTTTAACACGTTGTTAAAAAGTCAGGTGAGGATAATGAGTCTGAAGCATGTGAAAGAATCTCACAGAATGGTTACAGCAAATGACACAACACCTCTCGTAAAATCAGCCAACTAGAAAACATTAAGAGCTGCCCGAAGATGATGTCAAAGAAGGGAAAATATTAAAATGTGTGTCTTGTGCTTCCAGCCATGCCATATAATGATACAGAATGCGACAGCCTCGTGCAAATTGTATTTGGTGATTAAAAACAGGTGTAACGTTGTTGTTGCAGTTTTCCATCATTTAAAAATTATCATGAACATAATACCGTGCTGATGAGGACAATAAAGCGTGAACGGGGTAAAGCTGGCATATTTAAAACTTAAATAACTTTAAAACGTTGAAAATTGTTTGAAAACGCTCTGTTATTCAAAATAAGAATACATCAAGCAAATAAGAATCTAAATTTTTTATTGAAGACTGAAATTAGGCACTCTCCACCAAGTGAGTCTATTCCAAAATAGACTCGTGAGTCTCGATCTGAGTGAACTATATAGAATTATTGAAGTTGTATAGTCCTGAATCTGAGTTAGTCCATTCAGGAAGAGACTAACCTTGGCTGTAGTGCCTTGATCAGCAAACATCGAATATAGGTGTGAATTCTTCTTGCTTCATGTGTTCTTTTTTTTATATAACAGAGTGCTAGAATAGGTTTTATATGTGTAAAACACAGGGAAACTGTTAACCCGACAAAAATTGTCTCAAACGTGCAGTTGCATTGATGGTATCCTCGTTTCAAAAATATTCCCCCAAAGGGGATAACGGGTTTGGTGAGTCATGCTCGTCTTATTCAAACAATTGAAACCTTTTTATGAGGAAAAATAGCATAAACAGTATAATTTATAATAATATGGTTTTAAAACAAGGAAAAAATGCAGATAGTGTCTGAAGAAGGTATTGATGTCAGGGTAGATTCTTCTGCAAATACAAGTAATTGTTGAAGACATGAATGGGAGTTTGTTATGACTGAGCTAACTGAGTGGGTTTGAATAATATCAGCTTCTCTATCCCGCGGTTTATCACGCTGATGTGTTGTTGTGACTGAAAGCAACAGAAAAAATAATGTCCCGGGGACAAAGTTTCCTTCAACGGCCCTGCTTATGTGGTTTAGGAACACTCAAGTGTTTCATTGAGGGTTGGGGATGGGCGCCGGGGGGGGGGGGGGGAGGGGAGGGGGGAGGGGTTGTTTCTGATACCACGCTACCTCCTGTCCTAATGACAAAACTACTGGCATTGACGAAGTGACATGTCGATCTGGCACGGGAGGGGCGTACTTTAGATAACCCGCCAGTCTACAGCGCGACGGGTGTAAAATGCTGTGTGGTGAAGGGAACAATTATCGCGACGGTTGACTGTCTTAACATGCGGCCAGGCTCGTCCGTACCATCCATCCTTGCCTCCGCCCCCCCCCCCCCCCCCCACTTCCCCGCTGTTGTCTTTCTCACCGAAAGCACCGTCATCATTAGAACCGCAGGGATTGAATAAAATTGGAGAATAAAAACACACATAAATAGTGTGAGTTTCATGTATGCTTTGTCAGGACTGAAGTGGTGCTAAGTGTCCCCCCGTCACATATACCAACTGGCTTTGGCAGCCTGGGTGTCATCTTTGTCGCATCTGTACACATTCGGCATTGTGCTGATGTTACTCTCACGCGGATGATCTCTCACGCCATTTCTATTGCGTGCACACATGACTGTACTAACTTCACACAATGGCAAGAACAGCTTTTCAAACCAAGGGATTTGCCTTTAAATCAGGGATAGAGTTATATTTTAAACCTCAATAAAGGTAAATAATATTTTAGTGTTGTATTCAGCACACCTGTTATTATGTTCGTCAGTATAATAGAACAAGGATTTAGTTTGAATTCCAATCTGGTGTAAGAATGATTATCTGGTATTAAAAAACTATATGGACACGGTGCAACAATTGCACTTTCGAGCTCCACGCCCTTTCCAGTACCATTGTTTTTGATCACGTCGACCCCGGGCATTGATCACATCGGAACGTTACAGGCGAGAGAGATGTACAGAAGGTCAGGTCGATCTTGCGCGTGCAACTGGATCTCTCTTTCGTTCAATGAGCATAACTAGATCACAGCGACTTTTTGCAGCTGATTGTACAATGCATGTGGTTCAAACAAAAGCATACTGGTAATTAAATAAAATACCACACTCCACCACATTTTACTTTGTGGTTCAAGGGTTACAAAAAAAAATAACGTGGTATCGGTATTTTGTGGTAGCCACGACAAACCCTGGATATAGTTGATGTTGAATAAGGCGCAGATTTGTCTTGAACGCTGTGTTTTGTTTGTGTACTTTGAACCCTGGGCTGAAATGCGAAACTCAAGTCTTATGTCGAGACTCATTCTGTGTATAAAAATCGGCATAAAATTTGTGAGACTGCCTATGAACCCTCTCTCTCTATCCTTAATGTGGTAAAGTAAGAATGAGGCCATTCGGAGGCTTCAGTTTATCCGAGTTGAAAATGTTCAGATTGCAATGGTACAAAAGAACTACACGTATGGCTGACACTACGTAGACAATAATGTGCTAGAGATGGATACGTCTCACGTTATTTAATAGCACAGCTAAATGGATAAAAATTGAAGTCAGCTATAAATTTTGAAATAAGATATGCTGCGCTGTAAGAAACTTGATTGCGGCTGTTTTTCACGTTCAAAATTCAAGTGGTAATCGTTTGAGAGGGTTAAGAGTCGAGAAACATATCCGATGAGAACAGATTGATATGGTTTTGACCATCCGCAGGAGGATTTTCAGTTTACCGGCTTTCAGGTAGGGCCAAGCATGACTGCGTTACGGGGCTTGATATAGGTAGCCCTTACAATGCATAAAGGTAGGAAAATATTTGCTCGACTCGTTTTTAAGACTTAATTAACTTCAGAAGAAAAAATGTAATCACCGTAATGTAATGAGATTTTGTGACAAAACACGTGAAGGTGTAAAGGCAAAATTACAGCAAATATTTAAGTTTGTACAATGACGGCTCAATTATGTGACGTGCAGTTTTTGGCAGAAGGGCGCGACTACTCAGTTTATTGTGTCACAATGCATTTCCCATTAACTAAATAAGTAATATAGGGTTTGGCCTGAATGAGTAATTGTATCCCAAGTGGTATTGGAAGTGATTTAAAAAAAAACTAATAAAAGGAGGAACCACTCAGGTTAGCTTATTAAAGAACTTAAAGCCCTAATACCGTCGTGGTGAAGTAGACGTTGAAGAATTTCACAGGAGACACAGTGTTCTGGCGCGGACGCCATCATTTTGAACAATGCACCTGCATGTTATTGGGGTTGAGCCGTTCAGTCGTATAAATTAACCAAAACGTCGACGTCAACAGGAGTAATCGCACTGTGAGAAATGTACATGCGACTTTTCATTATATATTTATGTGTTGGTGCCTCTTTGGTCAGAAAAGTTATTTTAAATATAAAATTTCAGTGCAGTAAAAGTCGCCACTAAATAAATCAAGTTTGAATAAAAAAACAGAACATGAAGCGTGGAAGTAGTTCGTGTGTGGATATCCCTCGGGGATAAATGTTTTGAGACCACAACTAAAAAGAAACAATGGATACCGCAAAGTTTGGGATAGGTCTGATTACATCATGTCCTCATATGATGCGTCAGGATCCAAGTACGGATTTCCCGTATTGGCATGACTCGGGCGAGAGAGCCATAACTACTTTATCGGTGCTGCTCGTGCACTAAACACCTATTAAACGTTAGGTTTAAATAAGAGTCAGCCATCTTTTAATGGTACAGAGAAAAGGCAGGCCCACAGGTGATATGGCGCTTGTTGTACTTAACTGAAAAAAAATTTGAATCATTTTCCTCGACCATCTTAAATTGGGATAGAAATTTGATCCCTGTGCAAAATAAATATTTAGACTAGATTACAGCTCAAAAGGGAGAAATTAAAAGAACAGATTGGATTCATGTCTGTGACACAAAATAATCATTTCGCCTTGCAAAGAGGGGTTCAGTTTCATAAAGAGCGGTTAGGAATTAATAAAGGACGAAAGGTTTGTTGAGAAGACAGACGATATTCAAAATAGTGTTTTTGTCAATGTTAACATTTGTTAAGTGAAAGAGTTGACTTTGTTTTAAAAGTCCCAAAAGATCCCAGGCTATTGGACTGGTTTTTTTTTTCACGTTTGAAAACTTCCCAGGACGGTTCTTGCTTTTGTTACTATTATTACATCTTTTCGGACTTTGCAGTGCAACCTGTGGAACATCTTGAATCGTGTTTCCTTAAATTGATAGGCTTCATGTTTTTTACTTTAAAAAAAAGCGAAGAAGAAGAAAACAAAAGAACTTGAGAAAATAATATGGTTTATCGTCTGGCCTCGTGCAGTTTGTGTGTTTTCGCAAGTATATCAACGACAGAAAGACTACAGGTGTTCTTTCATTCTCTGCCACTCGCCGTCTTATTTTTCCCCACCCAGTTCGAATTGCTGTCAATGCTTACAGAATGTTGTGAAACGCCCATATTCTAGAACACACATTTTCTGTGACATGTTAAGTGTTTGATACAGTTTGTACTTGAATCTTCAATTACTCACTTGTTGTCATTTCCAATAAAGGGGAAATTTTTATATCTGTGAACATTCTAAGCAGAGTAAGTAATAGCAAATTGCAATTCATGATTCCCAATCCAATTGCAATCAGCTGACAGTAAAACTGCCCATGCCCCACTGCCTGAGTAGTATATCCTTGTTATTAAAATTGCAATCTCACAAAGATCGGAATGGACTCGAGCGAATGTCAGCCTCTGAGTATCTTTGTTTGAGTAACCGTGACTGTGACACATGGTGGTGCTAACTTTCAAAGCGCTCTTCCTTATATATAAACAGTCACCATGTGTGTTTTAACATTAATTGATTAGTAATTGCCACAAGAAGTAATGCAGCTCTGCAGAATAACATGGGGAATCGTTTTTCAACAGTCAAAAAGTACAAACTGTAGGTGAAATGAAACGACGTAATGCATATTTCATGTAAATGAAACCGCGTACTTCAAACACACGATTGCATAATTTAGGAATCTAACATTTAATGATAAATATTCTTAAACATTTGATAAATGGTGTTTTATAATGTAATGAATGAAAACAAAATTCAAGACTTTGTACTCTGTTTTTGCCTGACTCTGCTCTTGGTTTGTTTACAGTGAGGGTAGCACACCAACTCCCGTGTCAGGAGCTGTAACGGCATCGCCAGGACAACACGGCTTCGCGACACCACATAGCAGTTACCATGGCCACACGCCCCGGCAGCGCTCTCACAAGAAAACCCAGGAGGAGGAGAAGCTGAAGAAGTCACGTGCCTGGGCGAACGCCTACGAGTTGTCCCAGGATCTGCACGACAAGCAGCTGGAGATGCTGGAGCGTAAGTACGGCGGTCAGCTGCGCGCGCGCCGCGCCGCCCGCGTCATCCAGCAGGCCTATAGGCAGTACTGCATGAACAAGAACTTCAATAAGCTACGCAATGAGGCAGAGGAGCGGCGACTCTCGCGCAGGTTCGCGGAGCTCGGCCGGAGTAAGACCATTTGGAGTGACATGGTGAATAATATCGAGAAGGAGATGGGGCTTCATTTGCGTTACTATAGCAGCGAGGAGGTGTCCAAGGCACATGACAGTGACAGTATTGTGTTTACTCGAACAGAGGATAGGGTAACCGAAAACGGCGCTATACACAAGGAGTACACTCAGTCATCTAGCTCTAGTCGTTCTATTCGTGTTATGCACAAGTCACATAGTCTACAGATGAACTCGCGCGATTTCGCTCTTCAGCGCGGCGCGGAGAAAAAGTTCCCGCGATCGATGGGTCTCGATTTAAGTACTATTACGGAGCACACAAAGGGCTCAAGGGAGAAACTTAGCCCAGCTATAGCCGTGGAGACCAATCGCGATTCCTACAACGAATTCAATGACAGTAGTGCAAGCGACTCCCCGCAAGGGACGCCCATTGAACCGCACGTCGATTTGCCCAGTGTCAATTTTGAAAGCTTACTAGAAAGCAAAGAGACGGATATATTGAATGACAGTTTCCATAGCGACAGTAGTCAAGAAACAGCCACGCCTCATGGGATATCCCCGCTCATGTCTCCGTCGTCGCTAGGTGACGGAAATGCAATGGACTCGTCGGGTTTTTCCGGACACCATTCGTTAGGCCGAACTTATGAGAATTTCCATTCACAGTATTCAGACTCGTCTTTACATAATAGTCAGCAACGCAGTAGTAGTGTTCTAGCGGATAAACAGGGAAACGTGACGGTGCAGCCGCGTCCGGAGACTGCCCGGATCCCTATCCAGGGCGCTGGTGCCGTTTATACCAAAGTCCCGCTTTATGACAATAGTGAGGTACGGTTACGGAAACAACGTACCGCACAGATGAGTAAAAGCAATCAAAACGACCCCTCCCATAGTGCTAATGACAACAGTATTCCCATACCCAAGTCAAAATCTGGACAGTCGGATACGTCTCCAATTTGGAAGCGGAAGAGTTCTCTCGATCCTGCCACCGAAGAATCAAAGCGCATGAGTAATATATCCGAAACAAGCGAACCGGATTCGGAGCGGAAGAGTCTTGGCAGTTTCGATGGGCGCAGCCTGGGAAGCTTGGACGGGAGGAGCTCATACGATGACCGTGGGTCACGTGATGGACTCTCTAGTCAAGGCTCGGACACGGCCAGCATGGGTAGTCACGAGGGCAACACATACCACCGGGAGCTGCCCATCAGGAGTAGTCATAGCTACAGCACGTCGACGCTGCCCAGGGTGACGGATAGACAGAGGAAGCGCGCCTACAGGATAGGGCTCAATCTCTTTAACAAGTAAGTTCTATACCCAAAGTATGCTGTATTGTTTGTTCTCCATCAAAGACCAATGCCCTATTAGTTTCGTATACAAAACAGGAAGTTACGTTTTGGAATATATTTTATGAATATGATCAGTGAGTGTATAAAGTTCTTCGTGTTGTTTCGGAACTGGTAATATCGCAAGAAAATGTAAAAAATTTTGCACATCAATGAATTTAGTGCAATTTGGTCATAAAGTTTCATCGTTTCAAAGGATGCCCTCCTTAGGAGGTTAGAGGATGAGGCATGCAATGTTAGCGTATATCATTCTTACTTCTGAACGGCTAAAAAAGTCATGACGCCAGCATTTTTCTCACAGAATGACCTTAGATAACGCAGTGGATTCATAAGCTGTGAAATAAAAATACTTCATTTCAACAAAGCATCGTTTGTATGAATGACGTCGTAGATGCACCACAAATTTTTGAAAGGAAAGAGAGGTCACACGAATAAAAAGATTACATTATTTAAAAAAAAATAATTTTTAACGGAAATATGAGCGGATATTGATGGTTTGACAGTTGCCAAAAGCAACAGTAGGACTCCTAAGGTATCATAAATATCATGCAGATACCTCACGATAGGCGTCAATTTATCAGGACTCCCTGACTTGAATTTCTATTAATCCGTCCTACGCTACATCGAGATTGAACCCATAGCACAATGGTGACATATTACAAGAGCTGTGATTCATATCACACAATACGGCTTCAAAGTCACGTCAGTTCTGCTGGCAAACTGGTCTTACATGTAGCACACAGCATCTGCAGTAACAGAACATTCATAACCATTCACATGTCACTGATATGTGTAGACATGTTAAACTCTATGATTACATCTAGGGTTTAGAATATGGGCAACCGAGGCTGTAGTTTGAAAGCTATTTCATTTCAGTGGGCTGAAATAACCCGAATAATATTTCCTGCCAGTAATTTTTAGTGCACACGAGTTATTTTCGTCGACTAAAAAATTCCAGTGTAATTTCAATAATTACTAGTTAACTTCTTTAAACAGGAAATACAGCAAAGGCTGATGTAAATTCAGCTGGTTTTATAAAGCTTTGTTATTGTATTTTTAAGTGTTTTGCACACTCATCTGTTTTCAATAGTTGAAAATTTGGGTTCACACTGTGCTTGTTTGCATGAACTGCGCATGCCGCCTTCTAATCAAGGCACGGATCAATATCCAGGGTAGTGTTCATGATCTTTTACTCATACCATTGTTCACTGTAGTTCGGTTAAAGTACTGAAGAACAATGGAAAGACATGAGACAACAACTTGACGAAGTGGAATTTATTGACTTGATCGATATTCAACTTGTTATCGATGGGTTAATAAGTGGCGTGACACATGTCTCGTGTTGTGTTTGGCGAGTCAATCGAATGATAAGGTGATGAAATATCACTTTCGTGTGATCGATTTTACACTCCCGTACATTGCGATGGTTATTTATGGAATGTGACGTTGTCTTCTAAAAATGTCGATTAATAAATCGGGACGTTTTACGAACCAGAAAATCCCAAAATTGTAGACATGGTGTTTCCTCTTGATATTATAAATATGAGATTGTGTAATTTGGCGTAACTAGTTCTTGAAATAAGTAAAATAACAGGCGTGCCGATTATTTGACCACCAGAAAAAACACAAAACGACGCTTTGTTGACCGTTGGTTATGATGAATCAGCCCCGCATGGTGTCAAGTGTATGAGGTGGAAATGTAAAACTTCAGTGCAAATTCTTCAAAGTGAACGATTTTTTTTTCAAACAGTGAGTTGTGGGAAAAGACATTCTGTGCTCTAATCTTCCTTACGGGCATGGCATTGTAAAGTTGATCGGTTATAAGGTTGTTTTGCCGTCCAGAATGTGATGCCTTTCTTTGCTCCTGACAGATCAGTGTCATAACTCCGCTCGTCATTTATGCAGCTTTTCCTGCGTAAGCATTTAGAATTGTCGGGTTTATTAAGATGATAGGGGCATCTGTCGATGGGAGTCCGTCTTGTTACTGTTGCAGAAAGCCAGAGAAGGGCATACGGTACCTGATGGAGCACCGGTTCATTGACTTCCGGCCGTGTGCGGTAGCCAAGTTCTTGATCACGAGGAAAGGCCTGAGCAAGCAGATGATTGGCGAATACCTGGGCAATCTCCAGAAAGACTTTAACCAAGACGTGCTCGAGTGAGTCAGCAGCTTGTTTCTAGTAACCACAGCCTATTTATGCCATGACTGCCTATTTGTTTTGTGTCTGTTATCGTTTATGACGTATATCCGGTAGATGACATGCATATTTTTTGAATTTACTGTTTGTTAATATGAGTGAGAACGGGTTCGTTTCTATAAATAAACCATAAATGCGTGCGCAAAAAATGAATACCGCCCCTTTCATAAGCGTCACTGAATCCAACATGTGCTAACGCGTAACCCCAGCCCCCTCCCCTCTTTTGTGTCCGCGTACTTATTCAAAGAATTTATACCAGAACTAAACCGAAACATTTTTATAGCCTTAACACTGATGCTTGGCTTGTGTTTGAAATTTAAAAATAAATAAATAAATAACGGGAAATGCAACGAATATGCGAACAATTCATGTGGAATATTTGTTTCATTTTTCAGGTGCTTCTCTGACGAAATAGAACTGTCAGGGCTACAGATTGACGTTGCTCTGCGTAAATTCCAGTCCTATTTTAGAATGCCCGTAAGTAATCAAAAAGGCATAAATTTTATTTTATTATCATCAAACTTAACAAATCTATGCGCTGTAGCGTGAGAGATGGTATTTTAAAGTATGGTTGTGAAAAATAAACTAAAATTGAACTTTGGTGACTGTCACTATAATTGGAGGGCGTAGCTTTTTCTGTCGTTAAATTAAAAGCGTAAAAATTTTAATTGCGTTGTAAATTCCATATGTGTTTTATTTGGTTCAGATTTTTCTCGTGTCGCATTTCTCATATTGTTGTATAATGTAGCCAAATGTATCGTCGTGATTGGTTGCTATGGTCTCGTCATCACGTGATCTAGCGTAAAATTGACAGAAGAGGAAAGACTGTTCGCCGTTTCAGCCATTTTTTATTTACAAAATTTATGCGTGAAATATATAACATATATGTGTTATTCTCGCATATTTTAAAAAACAATGTTGATCTTATTGAAACAAGCAACCCAAGACAAGCCATTATCTCAAGAGTTTCACATTTGTTTATCACCGAGAAAATTACCAGGAAAATGAGGCGCCATCTCTAATGATGAAACAAAAAAGGAGGGGGGAGAGGGACTAAAGTTTTGTTATTCAACAGATAATTATATCTGTAAGCGTGTCACAGATAGTCTGTTGTTTCCATTATATGTGCATACAGAGTACGACTACCACTATTAATTGCTCACAAAATCCTGAAAAATGAAAAAGTGGCTGTCAAAGAAAATCCTGACCTGTTTTTTTTTCAGTGTCTCTTTCTTGTATCTGAGATTTTTTTATCTATGAGTGTCTTAAAAATATGAAATTAAAGGTTTAAGTGACAAGAATAATATTTTTGCAGATCCGCCTATAGATTATCATAGTGATATAACAGCTATCGTAGCGAACTTAAGACTGTTACTTTTTACTGGTGGGCTTTTTAACGTGCCTTGCGTTATCAAGTTCAGCCGTCACAAAGCAGTGTCTTATTTTGCACAACAAAGAAATCATATTTCACACATAGCTGCTTTGTGTGAAGCGTAGAATCTGCAAGAACGTCAAGACACACAAAACATGCAATACATAGTGAAGTACTTTAAAAAAAATAATAACTTGCAGCAAAAAATGTTAATCCTGCTCGAGATAAGAGATAAAACAAACTTCGCAGCGCGTTTTGATCTTTCTTTCTTATCTGCTAGGAAGTTTTTTAATACACTTTAAAAGAGGGTCTGATAAATGTAAACGTTAACTATTTTGTACGGACGTAATTGAACTTCAGTCGCTGAGAGAAACTTTCGTGCTTGGAATTTAATTAAACGAATTGCAGCTTGAATCAGCCTCCAGTCTCATGAATATGCAACTTTGTACAGTTTTTAACGTGCAAAAGAAAAAAAAAAAGAAAAGGCTCAGCTGACGAAATTGTATGTAATTCGTGCAATTATGTAAATAGTATGATGTGCTTGAGGTAAAAAAAAAAAAAAAAAAGAAGAATGTCAGAGTGGTGCGTAAAGGCATCCTTTGACGTTGGCTGTGTTGTAAATGCATCCTTTTGTGTGAGCATTAGCCATATAGCACTGATTATTTATGTGACTGCAATGCGTTTAATCTTGCAAACAAAAACGATTAACGCATGGTAATGCAGTTGAGATATGTTGAAACACAATCTGTGACGCCTTAACTGTGATTCCGGGTGCAGACTTTAATAAGGTTGAATAAACAACTGTGACTTGGCAGTCGTTCGCATTTCATGGTTGATTTTCTTTATCACCTCAAAAAATCACTTCTAGGGTATCACATTTTAGACCATTTAACTTTAAATTTAAAAAAAAAAATCAATAGAGAAAACATAAAAAACGTGACAGATGAGGAGTATGATGGCGTCAGTCATTCTTCACGAGATGGCTGCCATGTGGATGGTGTTTCAGAAATGTTTTTAAAAATGAAACAAACAACAACACGTGTAGAATTAAAGAATACATTTAAGACGCTCAAACTTCAGAATGCACTCCCCTGTAAAAGATAATTGGAAAACACAATATTCTTTAAACGCACCTAAAATTCGCTGGCAATGTTTTTGGCTTGATTGCGCTCTAGTTAAAATATGCCAAAAGAAAAAATACCACATTACATTATTTACAACAAAAATTCCAGTCACTCCCCTTTACCCGTTTAGTTGTTAGGTTTAATTTTGAAACTTAATTTTCCACCCAGATTTTCGACATTTTAAACACCCCTATGTAGTGGAAAAACTTGTGCCTTGTACAAGAGAATGTCCCTTCTTGTGTAGGGAGAAGCACAGAAAATCGAGCGTCTGATGGAGGCATTTGCGAGTCGCTACTGTATCTGTAACCCGGAGCAAGTGAAGACGTTCAACAATCTGGACAGCGTCTTTCTCCTCGCCTTCGCCATCATCATGCTGAACACGGACCTTCACAACAAGAGCATCAAGTCAGAGCGCAAGATGAAGATGAACGACTTCATTAAAAACCTCAGAGGTGAGCACTTTCAAACATGGTGGCTTTTGATCTCCCAATGAAGACTGGATCAGGGCATCGAAAGGAGGGTAAAAAAAAAAGATCAGAGGCAGACTGGAAAAGATCAGCAACGAGCTAAAATAGGTACAAAAGTGGTAAAAAACTGGATAAATAAATAAAGAAAATCAGACCGAAATCTGTAAAGAGAGCAACAAGTCAGTTAGAAACTTTCGCATTTTTTCAGTTCGCGGAATGCATTTAAAACAGACTGTGGTTGGAACTGTTTAAAGCTGACTTTTTGGGACTAATTTTGTTGTGGTTTGTGCGTGTGTGGCGCAGGGATCGACAACGGCGAGGACTTGGACCACGACCTGCTCCAGGGCATCTACGAGCGCATCAGACAGGCCGAGTTCAAGCCAGGCTCGGATCACGTGACGCAGGTGCTCAAGGTCGAGGGCATGATCGTCGGCAAGAAGCCGGTGAGTGCCGTCTTTCCACTGCTGCACACGTGATGGACACGTGACTTGAAATGACAAGAGAGAGAGAGAAAAAAAACCAGAAAAATAAAATATGTTCAACGTCTGTACATTTCAACTAAATGAACTAAATGCCTCGACACCAAGTTCACACGGTTCCTTAAGTACTTCTTAACTTTTTGAAAAAAAGTAGAAGATGAAGAATCTTTCTGATAAAAAAAGAGAAAAACAAAACAGATAAAAGAGAGACGTAAAGTGAAGAAAATAAAAGAGGTGTGGCTAAAAAAAGTTGGAATGTGATGTGTGATGTCGTCTTAATAGCAGCTGTCACTGCCGCATCGGCGCTTGGTGTGCTACTGCCGCTTGTACGAAGTACACGACCCCAACAAGAAGGAGAAGCTCGGCCTGCACCAGCGGGAGGTCTTCCTCTTCAACGATCTACTCATGGTACGTGCCCCCTCTCTCCGCCCTTCTCCCAGCCACCGGGTCCTATATCAGCGGGTCCTCTTCCTCTTCAAAGAAATACTGATGGTACCTCTTCGCCCGTTCCGCCTCCACCCCCCTGGTACCCAAGTGCCTGTACCACCTAGAGGTCTTCTTCTTGAACATCATAGTACGTCGTTGCTCCCTCCCCCATTACCGGGTGCTGTACCAGCGGGAGGCCTTCTTCCTCTCCAACGATTTACTCAGGATACGCCCCCCCATACCCCTCAGGTGTCTGAGTCCCTGTACCAGCGAGAGTTCTTCAGCAATCAATTGCTGGTGTGTCATTGCCAAAACGAGCACAATCCGTAAACTAGAACGGCTTCATCCTCCCCCCCCCCCCTCAACCGTCAATCTTAGTCAAGTCTGCACAGTGCACAGCCTTTGCCCCTCCTTCCTGCCTCGAACGTTCTTCCCAATTTCATGCTCGGAAGCGCTGTGTAAAGAGACAGTGACTTCCGGTGCTCTGGCTGCTTACGCGAAGACGAGAGCGGAAATAGGCTTACGTCAGCTAGCAGACTTCCTTTGATCAACTCACTTGCTGTTTATCTTAGTGACTACATTTAGGGTAAATTGGCCACTTGCAACACACACACACACACACCCTTTATGTGAACAAAACGAACTTCCGGTTTTAAAAATGAGTGCCTTATTTGGCTTCCGCAATGCCCCTCCTTAACCCTATTTGCTTTTGTGCATTCTTGGTTGGAGTTTGTTTCTTCTAGGTAACCCCACAATACCAGAGTATACTTGTTCAGCTTCAGTAATAATCTAGAACATATGTATCTCTGCACTACGTACACCCAGACAAAAAGAGAAAAAATATTAAGCTCCCTTTGATAATTGGCACTTTGTTATTATGTAAAAAGATTAAAAGTGTGACAATTGGAGGTTTCGTTTGTTTGAACAGCTGTCGCGTGTAATACAGTTTAGCAGTCTTAGATCAATCATTAGGAGGGAGAAAAAAGTATTGATTAATGTTCACCTTGACTTGGCAGTAGTTGATTGAATTTAACTGTAGCTGTAACTACTTTGTAACACACGTTGATATGAATTTGAAATCAATATTCAGTGTTTTTGGATCTACGCCCGTGAATGCCCGTTGATTGAACATAGAAATAACTGAACGTGATTCTTACAAAAAAAAAAAAGAACGAAATCTGTGTGCTTATTACAGCATCTTATAAATGTAAACCAGTTTCTTCCAGAGTGCAGTCGAGTACTGTGGTTTTTTGTCACCTAGGTAACCAAGATATTCAGCAAGAAGAAAAGCAGCGTGACGTACAGTTTCCGCCAGTCATTTTTGCTCAACGGCATGCAAGTCTACCTCTTTGAAACACCTCGTGAGTAACGAGCCATTTGTTATCCGTTCTCGAAGCGCAAAGCTTTCTGTCTTCACTGATAAGAAATGTTTTGTGTGTTTGTTTGTTTGTTAATTTTTTACTTGGAAATCCTGTACAAAACAGGTTGTTTATACAAATAATCGATCTTGAACTAATGTACCAAACTGTTCAGAATTCAGCACACATGAAGCTAAGTTTGAGGGAAAGGGCAGAAGCCCCTCCATACCCTCCCCCACCCCCTTTCTTAACCTCACCCGTAAACCCGTTTTAAAATTGGGCTACTTTGAACGAGCGGACATGAAATGGAAGTGTTGAGTAAGGTCTAAACTGGTTGTTACATTGTTAAGCTTACAGCACACCCGGTCTAGACCTGAATTCAGAAATTCATCGGAGATGTCCTTTGTATTAGCTGACATGTTCATTTTTTTTCTCGGCATAGATTACAAGCACGGTGTTCGCTTGACAACCAACATAGACGGCAAGGTGCTGATAACCTTCAACGCCCGCAACGAACACGATCGTTCGAAATTTGTGGAGGACTTAAAGGAAGCAATATTAGAGGTCAGACAAATTGAATGAAAAGCAAACCAAAAAAAAAAAAAAAAAAATGCCAATAAAATGAAATAAATAAAATGCGGCGCGTAATGCTGGTCTACTTTTTTTGTAATTGATAGATGGGCGTTAAGAGGTCGTACTGTAAAAAGCTTTGGCAAATGGAATGGTAATAAAAAGTGAATTATGGCGCTCTGACATTTGTTCCGGGCCGTTATTTTTATGAAAAAAAAGAAGAAATACAAGGAGCAGTGCCATAAGTATGATGTATTTCATTCCAGAAGATAAGGGCAGAACCAGTCTCAAGAAAATGGGCGAAAAGAGTTTACTCTTACGAGAATTGGAGTATTTATATTTGATACTTATGCTATTTAGTGATATACTAAATACTTATTTATATAAGTACTTTCAGTAGTTAGAGGGTATAGATAATATCCGTGCTGTGTTTGGTACAGATGAATGAAATGGAAAACCAGCGCATCGCCGAGGAGTTGAACAGACAACGTCTGGCGCAGAACCACCACCACCACGCCAACTACAACCGGCACAGCAAGGACAGCGGCGTGGTGGACATTGATCTACTGCGCGTGTCCGACCACGGCATCAACCGCCTGTCCGCCCCCGAGTGCTCGGCTCTCAAGAAGAACACCCTCAGCAACTCGCTTATCGATCTCACCGAAGGTAACAGAAATCACGGGTTGGGGGTGGGGGGGGGGGGTGGGGGGGGGGGTCTGAGCCTTGGATGTGTTCCGGTGGCTTAACGGTTACAGTGCGCTAATTATTAACATTGTTCTCAGGTTTATTTAAAAACAAAGTTATTTTGGAGACTAGAAGGGCCAAAAATAAAAGCTGATTGATCGGGCTAGGTGTCCAAATTTAGTGAAATATTAAATAAAATGTAACGAAAAATAAAAAAGTAAATAATTAGAAGTAGCATCTGTCTGCGTGGTAAGTTGCATGCTGCTCTAACAAGTTCTGCCTCCTGTCTGACAGCGTCACGGCGGGGTAGCGGCGGGTCACTGGACAGCGGTATGGCGTCAGAGGGTCGCGGTAGCCAGGAGGACAACAGCGCCAGCACGCTAGGCGGCGCCACCGCCGGGTCCTTCCCATTGGTCAATAACGGCAAGCTCTCCAAACCGCAGCCGGCCAATGCCAAGTTCTTGTTTCAAGGTGGAAAAGCCAAAAAATGACGACTCGGAGGGTTTTGAATTTCTGGTGTACTGTTCGGTAGCTGTGAGTTGAATTCTCGGCTGTGTTCGCCTAGCGTTCGGTAAAACACGTGACTCAGAAGCTCCTTCCACAAACAGTGGCTCAACCAATTAAGAAACTTCAAGAAGCAACAATATCAAGACAGTGCTAAACATTAATTAGAGCGAACAATTATTGACTTTACAAACAGCATGGCTGTGTTATAAGCAACATTATTGAAGGATTCTCGTAGAGAGAACTTAATCGATTGTGTTGAGGATTGTGTTGGCGCATGAAAGAATTTTCAAGCTAGGAAAAATTTTATTTACCAGAACTGGTTGCGTTTCCAAACATAATGTTAAGATACTCTGTGTTGATCAATTTAAAAGAACTTGTGATGAAAGACCAAATCAGCAATTATCAGTTAGGGCGCTCTATATAGTTAGGTTTCCATGTATATTTTAGCTGGTCTGCACTAGTGCAATATCAGAGTAGGCTTATTTTTGTGTAACAGCGTGTGCGCCAATGTATTTGGAGTTGATCCCTGGCAGTTTCGTACACTGAATTCAAGCATTTTCAGTTGTGTTGCCTTGTATGATAAAAAGACAATGTTAATGGCTCGGTATAATACAACATCTGCTTTTCTATTTCAAGAATTTCGTGAAGGGGTGATCGAAGTTTTAAAAGTAATATAGTCATCTTCCCAATACTTGTCTGGTCTCCTGATGATTAGATGCAGAGTAGAAAAGTAAGAGAACAAGCGTCGACTGAAAAAAAAACGCAAAATAAAACGAAAAAAAAACACACACATATAAAAACAATCATAGTGGTAACAATAGGTAGAAGTTAGATATTCAGAGGTGCTGGTCACTTTAAATCTGAAAAGCACACCACGGCAGTCGTTCTGTTTTCTTTTTTTTTTTTTAATTTGTAAATCGTTTTGTAATGTGTAGAAAAAAATTTCAGTAAGTTGTAAATAAACACCATTTAAAACGTGTCTCGTGTTCAGTGATGAAAACAGATAAACAAAGTTTGTAAATAACCAGTAGATTCTATTTAAATTGTAGATTTTAATGAGGTGTATATTTTCTTACACTGAGCTAAATAGAAATAAGTAGACATATATAATTTCACAGTGCAGTGCTTTAGGAGATAAGATATGATTTGTTAGTTTTGTTCCAGTCAAATAAAGTTATTTTTGATCAAAAATCCACGACAGTCGAATTGTTGCGCGAGTTTTAGTTACGAAAGTGCTACTTGTAAAGGAAACAAAAACTCGGCCAGCAACAAGCGTGTTTTCAAGCATGTAATAAACTTTGCTTGCCTCTATCCATACCACCCAACTTAACATCGACTTAGCATCGGCGGGATTTAAAAATTTGAAGTGCTTGATTTTGGTGCATAATTTTGCTGTCGGGGGTTGCAAAAACCTGAAGAAGTTGTTGGAATCCAAGTTGTTAAAAAAGACAATCGTTAAGAATATTAACGTCGATGTCAATGCATAAAGTAACGCCAAAGTTTTCAAGATGGCTAACGAAGTAGAATATACTCTGTATAATCTGTTACCTGTCCGTCAGAACAGGTTTTACCGTATCGAATTTCCATGCTTGTTCTCCAGGCTTCTTGTATTAGGTTTTTAAGTAAATTGAAAGCTTGGAAATAAGTGCGAGCGAGTGGTCATGTGACTGATAACACAAGGGTGTTGTGATGTCATGTCTGGGTGTTATTTCGTGTGCTTGGAATAGATCATGTCAGTGGTAGTATTTTACTAATTTATATTTCGTGCACTAAGTAGAAAGTTGTATTTATAAACAATGCACCCATTTCCCAGAGAAATGCATTTCGTTACAATTTTCTTTAAATATATTTTATTCATGCGAGATGAAAAAGACCAAAACTTGCAGAGCAATAAAATTAAAAAATAAACAGAGGTCTTTTATTTCATGAAGTCTGTCCGGTAAGTTCAGTATTAAGAACAGGCTTTGATAACTTAAAAATTGAATTGTCACCAGTTAGTGTCTATGTGTACACCAAGCTCCATTGATCTGAAGATTTCGAAGTGTCACTTCTAGGTGCTTAGGATGTCCGCGGAAAGCACGCCCAGCAATAAGAATGTATTTAGTCTCCCACCGCCGCGTCGCTCGGCTTGGGGGACTATAGATTTCGGCTCTGTCTGTCCGTCCGTCTGTCTCGACACTTCTTTGTTTATGCATTCAGCCTACATTTCGTGATCGATTGTCGAAATATTTGGCATATAAGTAGTATGAGTGCTAACACGAGTTTGTATTGTAAATGAGCCAGGTCGGCCCAAGGACATTCTCTCAGCTGGACTTGCACATTCTTTGAGCGCTTGAATGAGTTTGTTGACACACTCAAGCCTACATTTCTTGATCGATTGTCGAAATATTTTAGATATAGGTAGTATGGGTGCTAACAAGCGTTGGTATTATAAATGAGCCAGGTCGGCCCAACGACATTGGCACAGGTGGAGTTCAAAAATTCACAGTCTTTGAGTACTTGGTTGAGTTTAACACACTCAAGCCTACATTGCCTACATTGATTGTCGAAATATTGTACATAAAGGTAGTATGGGTACTAACAAGCGTTGGTATTATAGATGAGCCAGGTCGGCCCAAAGACATTGATATAGCTAGACTTTAAAAATTAGGCTACATTTCTTAATCGATTGTCAAAATATTTTACTGGGATTCTACACCGTCGAGGGAGGCAGTCAGTTTGACTGACCTATTTGTTGTTACTGTAAGTAGCACAAAAACAGTTAATCCGGTGCACTTTTTCATAACGGCAAAATAATGCCGACTTTGGGCAGGTTTAAAAAAACAAATGCGCATACTTATGAGCAGACTACGCTCATAAGGAAGAACTGACAAATTTAATAGCATCTGACATCAATTATAAATAATAGCATCTGACATAAATTGAAAATTCAAGCTTTCAAATGTTATATTTTCGAGAAAATTGAACACCTGTGGATAAATCAGAAGAAAAATAAGTTTTTACCCAGTTTTGTGGAGGACCAAATTTGGAACATTCGTGTCATATTTTTCCAGCAATCTGAGAAACAATTTGGGATTACTAGATTTCTGTTTGAGTCCCTTTTCGTACTGGCGTCGACAGCCTTGTCTCAAATCAAATGCACAAATTTTTAGCTCGATGGAGTGCCAGTTTTAAAAAGTTAAAACAAATCAAAACGGGACCATTTCTGACCATCTTGGCAGCCATCGGACGAAAACTGTAGGATCGCATTTGATCAAAGAATCCAACCTGTGCCCAACTTTAACCAGATTGATCAAATAAATTCACTTTGGTATGGAACCAGTGATGGAATATTCCTGCCAAATGACAGTGATCCGAATATAAATGTAGAAGTAGCATTCTATGTCAAGTCCCATGATTCAACAGTTCATGAATTGGGCACATTGATTCCCAAAATTTTACAATAATTGCAAACATATTTCGATTCGAAAAACTGACTGTTCATGTTTGTCCACTGCATTCTGATTGGGATTCCGCCGTTAGTTGAGATTTTAGTATTTCACAATCTTAGGACGTTTCCATTACAATCAAAGATGTTTTTTTTTAAATTGTTCTTGGCCAATATTTCACTAATTTTTCGTGAATTGCAAAAAAAAAAAAAAAAAAAAAAAAAAAAAAAAAAAAGAAGAAAAGTAATAGCCAGGTAGGACTGATGTCCGCTACTTGGTTTCCGAAAACAGCCCAGGGCTTCTATTTGGAAACTGGCCAATTTCAGGCGCTCATTTAGAAAACCAATAGAAGCCCCAGGGCTTCTATTGGGAAACAGTTTCCTAATAAGAGCCCCGGGGCTTTTATATGGGGGGGGGGGGGGGCTTCTTTTCGGAAACTCCCGGTAATAGGAAATGTAATTATTCAACTTAAAAGAGGACACAAGATTTTTCAACTTAAAGCATTTCCTTGCACATACTTTTAACGATCACTTTAGGCAACAGTATGGCTCTTCACAAAAAGATTTAATTTCACAGTTGGTTGATGGACGAGTTTTTTCCGACGTAAGATGGGGGGAGGGGGGATGTGGTCGGATATTATTGTCTAGGGCACGATCCGAAGCAAATTGGGCCAGATTAATTTTGATATTGTTGAACATAACAAGAAATGTCGATGGGGTTCGTTCAGTTACCGTGCATTTTTTTGAAAAAAATAAAAAATAAATAAGAGAATTCAAACTGAATCTGAACATTTTATTGAGAATCAGCTATACATATCACAGTCACATTTTTATTTTAAAATGAAAAAATCCAACATAATGCTTTAACTAAAAGAAGAAAAAAATCTAAAATAGCAATCCGCAGTCACTGAGCTGACAATCGCTCAAGTCTCAGGTTATACCGGTGAAATAATGCATTCTCAGTTCACTACTATCATACGTATAAAAAGATCGTAAATGTCAGAGCTATTTACATATAAATTAGAAACAATTTATAGTTTAACCCTATTCTGACAGTTGTCTACGATTTGATATCGAGCTCTTGTACATACGACATTAGACAGCTCACGGAATCAGCCACTATGCATGATGACTAACATGAAATGGTTGATTACACCTGTTTCCTACCGCACATACATCACAGGCATCTCTACGTGAGTGGCGAATCTCAACTTTAGCTACGAAATTCCCGACCAACTAGCATCCTTCTAACAGTCATTTTTTGTGTCAACGACCACGACATATCGTCGCTACAAATGCCTTAAATCGTTTTCAAGTCCATATACTTTGGCTTTGAGATTTTTCAGTTCGCCGACCATTTCCTTCGATCTGCCAGCAGTACGGCGAATGTTGCGCAATATCTGCATGTCAATATCATCCGGGCGCTTGCCATCAAGGTCCTCTGACATGCCAATCGTCACCTGCAATTCAACCAAAATCAAAATTTCAGCGCATATAAAAATTTAACAGTTTATGGCGTAAAAATCGTTGAACCACACCCAACTTATACCCTCCTCCAACATAAAATTGAAAACAAACAAGACACAAGCATTCAAGCCAAATATTCTACGAACACATGACTACCAAATAATACTTGAATTAGAAGAAGAATTCTTCCGGCTCATGTCACTAACAGGGACGTTTTTCCCCCGACACCCCAAACATCCTCTTTGAAGACAGACGCCCCATATTTCCATGTCCAGTGGCCTTGACTCACCTTATAGAGTTGTTTCTCGAGGTCTTTGAGGCGGCCCCTCAGCAGGCGTATGTCGGTCTTGAATCCCTCCACTTCGAGGTTACGTCGCCGCTCCAGGTCCGTGTACCGCTGGTTCATCAGCTCCAGGCGCTTCGCCATCTTCTCCGACCGCTCCTGTGATTGGTAAAAGCAGTCACCGGATACATGTCTCTTCCCGAAGTTATCGCTATGGTTTGTAAATAATTTCTCCTTTTTTCTCAAACTTATAAAACCACCAGATAAAATCCCCCCCCCCGCAGCGCGATGAAAATTGCAACCTATGGCACAAAAAGAAGCGAAATGGCGGTTGGACTGTACCTTGAAGAGTTCTTTGCCCACATCGCCCTCCTCGCGGATCCTCGCCAGCGTGTCCTCCAGTTGGATGACCTGCTCCCTGTACATGTCCGCCAGCTTCTGCGTCTGGTTCAGCTGGTACTCCAGCGACTTCAAACACCGTATTCGCAAATGTTGGGTTACACATAAGTCGGCCGAATCAACGGGCATTTAATTCATTTACCAAACAGGACAAGAATGAAGCACAAACAGCTGTGCCTAAGTACGACTCAACTTGTTGAAAATGGATTTAGTATTTAACAGCATTAACTGTACTACAGAAAAATCCTTGTATGCCCCAGCAAAATACAATAGATTTCAGCTATTTTGCAAGTATTTCGTTTTTTCGGTTCACCTTGATTTCTTCGTCCTTCCTGTGATCCCTGGCGACGGCCTCCACGGACACATTGAGCACGTCCCTCTTGTCCATGTGTAGCTGCTCCTTGCAGTGATCGAGCTCGCGCAGCAGGCGGTCCTTCTCCGCCATCCACTGGCGCTCGTGACCGCGGTGCTCGAAGCGCAGCTCCAGGAAGTCGCGCGTGCTGTCGTACAGCAGGTCCTGCGTCTTGTGAAGCCTGTAAGCACACCCCACACCCACGTCAACACCCAAGACTCACTCGCCAGATCGTCTACATGCTACATCTCTCCGCGCCATCACACCGCTTCACAAGTGAGTTCCTGTAACTCCCAGTTCTCCCTTCGTATCTTACTTTAAAAGAGAGAAATAAATGAACTAACAAAACGATTCCATGGTGGTAAAATCGGAAAATGTGGAACTGAAGAACTCAACTAATAAAGGGAAAATCACCACAGGCAACGACCAGCCCTGCTATTCAAATAAAATAAATGTGCGGCTAACTGCACACCGCACAACGAAAATCAGCTAATGTAGATAAATTACGCATACAATTTTTATAAAAATTTCTTTTTATACAAAACAAACATTAATTATCTTTCAGAAGTTGTGTTTACTAAATGAGCAGTTAACGCAATCAGTTAACTGTATTCATTTTTGTGAATACGGCCACAGGCAGTTAATGACTTTCTTTTAATAAGCTAAACCAAAACCCTTAGGCACTGAAGTTCTCCCTCATCAACAGATACCCGACTGTTCAATAAATCGGAACGCACTTTTCCGTGAGCGTGGAGACCTTGTCCTCCTCGCGCTGTCGCCGCGTTTCGGCCTCCTCGATCTTGACGCGCCGGTCCTCCAGCAACCCTTCTATCTGCTCCTTCGACAACTTCGTCTGCTCTTCAATTTGCGCTTGTAAAGCTTCTACCTAGAGAACCGAAAGCAATTTTGTTCACTGTGTTTTTTTTTTCATGTTTAACCTTCTCAAATACAAAATGGAATCATTATAATTGGTAGAAATGAAGCTTTGATCTTGACTCAAGCCTATGAACTTAGAAAACCTACTTACACACAATAACATCTTCCAAAACTGAATTTATATTATTAATGCCTTGTCTTTATTACGCAGACGCGAAGACATTACAAAGGAGAAAGAAGAAACAGACTAATTTTGACAAAATTTAGATTTGGCAATGGGGAACATTGCTATGAAAAGTAATCGGACAGGATCTGTGCGACAAACAGTATTTTTTATTTGTGTTACTCTTAAAGCTATCCTTTTATTTGGCCAGCTTTTTCCGAACTGGTAATAAAAATCACTGTTGCGATTTTTCTGCAATTTGACGCTTTGGGCCAATATGTTGGCCAATTATGGTCAAATCGAAAAAAAAAGTCGGCTAGGCTCAAAACCATTAACAATGCATACTTCCCAAATTTTATGTTTTAACTACGTTTTCTGGCAAAAGCTTCCAAGTCTCCTCACACAGAGAGTGTCCATTACGTCAGAGAGGGGACAGATACAAGATACAGCTCGTTCTCCTCGGCCAACTAAATCTTATTTGAATAGATAATTTTTTTCATTACTTTGGAAGTTCCACACAATGTTGCACAATTTCTTCTGAAAAACATTAATGAGAAGTGAGACCTGTAATGTGAGTGTGTGGTTATCTTTCCTGTACCTCTCCTCTTCTTCTGCCCTCTGTCTATCTTTCTTGTTTTCTTTCGCACTCAATGGTTTTCTCTTTGTTGCAGGTACTGAAAATTACACAGGAGAACGATTTAAAATGTATGAACTGACGATCATTGGTCCATTCCATCCAAGTTACTTAATAATATTTCTGACCAGCTCACCTTCCTTTTGTATAACTGTATAAATCACTTCCAGTAAAGCTTTAGAAAACCAAAGGATTTTCACCTAGTTTAGGGCATCATCGTCTAAGCTGACGGCAGTTTTTTTTTCATTTATTATTTTCCTTATCACTGTAAGCACAGTGGATACATCTTACGCTGGCTTTGCTGATTGGCTAGTTCGTTGTGTAGCTTCTTGGGCAGGCGCTGTTCGACGATGGCCTTGGCTGGCGGCTCTTTGAGGAAGTAGGACACCTCACTTTCTGTGAGTCCACTGATTTGAAGTAACGTATGAATCTTTTTCCTATCTTCCAACTCACGAATCTACAAATCGACACACAGACACAGGGCCAACGTTATAAACTGTAGAGCAAAAGCCATAAAAACGACATATTTTACACTCCACCTTCTAACACAATAAATTAATACTGATTTTTTTTTTTTTTTAAATTTTTTTCCAGTTCTTCCTAACTTTGACAGTGGTCTATTTTGAAAGTTTGATGTCTGAATATGTTCCTATAATTATATGCTTGCCTTTAGCCGGTCATTTTCTGCGTACAGGCGGAGAACATGCTCTCTCTCTTGAAACAAGTAGACTTGCATGTCACTGAGGGCTTTCTGTAGCTCCGAGATTTCTGCTTCCCGCTGCCGCAGCTCCCACTGTATTTTATGCTGAAACAAACATATCCACATTGACTCGTTATAAACATAAGCTGGAATTCGGCAAGGGTATTTGTGAATACATGATTTTATACTATAATATAATGAAATATGGATACAGAAGGATAAAATCGCAGCTCTCGCTCCTAATTTCGATTAAATCGGTCATGAATTCGAAACCACACCATTGTGAAAAAGCAGACAAAATTTGATTTTGATCCTAGGAAAGGAAAAACTGGAAACGTGTAACTCTTTATTGCCATTTCACTCAAAGCTCGCACAAATATTTTAACAACTCTTCATGTTTCAGGCAAATTGTAGAATCACAAAGAGAACAAATGTCAACCAAATCCCATGAGACAAAGCACACCATCCATTTCAGGGGGGTTTGGTCAACTCATACCTTGCCAAGTCGTACCCCTACCAAGTCGTACTACTTTGGTCAGGTCGTACCATACTTATCAACCCGTACCCCGCGTTAATATATGCGATTTTTTAGAATATATTATGAAAATATCCATATTTTTGTTTACTGCAAGTTCTTCAATGCAATTATACCCAAAATTGGAATAAACTGGCGACTCCACATCATAGCGAATGTTACATTAATTGCAATCATCTTGGTATCAAGTATATACATTCAACTAAATGTGCCATTATTTGTTCATATTTCAGTGTTACGATTATTTGCAATTAGTTTAGTGCGTTTAACAGTAGTAATTCTTAAAAACTGATTTCATTCGCTAAGACAGGAGTACATTTACTCGGAGCTACTCAGCAAAATGTACTTTCATAAAATAAATGGTGTGCGACTTCGTAACCGGGCTACGAGTTTCTCGAAGGTACGATTTGGTATAAAATAGGGTACGACTTGACTTTCACCAGGGTACAACAGGGAACGACTTGGTAGGGTACAACTTGGCAAAGGTACGAGTTGACTAGGAACCATTTCAGACATAGTGTCGAATGTTCGCTCTTCAAAATCGGGCACAGTACAATCTGGCTGATTTTTTAGGCAGATTACAATGTGCTTGGACGAACCAGGCATTTTACAATCTGCCTGAAATTTTCAGCCAGACTGTAATGTGCCTGATTCGACAGTTTGCCTGTAGCATATATATCGTTATATATATTTTTTAAAAGCACGCCCAAAAAGCACCTGCTCCTCGTAGGTCATTTTATAGGTGTCGAGGCGCTTGATCATATCGTCGTGTTCACCGTCAAACTCTGCTATCTTCTTCCTATAGTATTCCAGCAGCTCCCTCGATGGCCTCAAATAGGCTGAAAAAGCGGCAATTTTCAACAGTGCATCCAGAAACAATGCCGCCAACCAAACGCTATCATGTCTCGTGACAAGTACCAATCTAAACTCCCTGCTCTTCATGGTGGTTCAGTTTTTCTATAATTGACCTTCACCGACTCATTTTTATTCCCTCTTTTCATCTTTTAAAAGAAATTATTGCCATAAATTTGTGGTAAAATGTGTGAATTGCCACGCCTCCTGTCAGTGCAGAACTGTTTTGTAGCTGGTTTATAAAGTTACTCATTACACGCAGTTACACAGTGCAAAACGTAAGCTAAGGCCAGGTAAACGCAACATTTAAAGAGAAATGCGGGTATCTCTGCGCCATCTAGCGACCGAAATGCGCATTACATTGAATATCGCTGAGTCTGAATCCATGTTTACACAGTATAAATAACTACTAAATCCGTCTAGATCGAAAAATTCTTTACAAAGACAAATAGGGTCGTGTCGAGAAATGGTCTGTATTGATATTTTGTTCCTAGAAGGGCCTGTGTTGATGTATTGTCCATTTAAATCATATTACACTGTTTTCACCATTTACCCATTGAGTCAATGGAATTTCGTCAAAAAGATTGTATAGTTCTCTTATTGATACTGTGACATATATTTTTTATTTGCTTAAAACATTTCGTATGACATGTTCTTCTAACAGGGAAAAAATGAGGCAATTGTCAATTGTGATTATGTGTGATTTTTATCTCTAGATTGAAATTTTTGGGTTTTCCCAATGGTTTCTATAGTAAAAGTACGCGACCTTTCAGTGTCTTTATTTCTCTTATACCATCGGTGATCCCCGTTTTTCTTTTCAATTTTTGAATGTATACGCTCAAAGCATTAAACTGTGAAAGTATGAAGGAAATGTCAATTGTAGGTGAGATACCCGCATTTCCCTTTAATAAGTATTGTCAGTGAGACTGACTGAGTCCCCCGCCACAACACAATGAATAACCATGTCACACACAAACGGGTGGACACATCAACACGCAAAATACTTCCTGCACATCTGCAAATGGTTCGGAACATTTTAGCATAGGCATAGCAGATGTATCCCCCCCCCCCCTCCCCGTGTGTGAGATACAGATTTCACAACCTCATGTACCTCAAGTTCAACTGTGCAGAAAATTACCTAAATTTGAAGCTATGTCAGAGACGAACGGGTGGATGTATACAAAATACTCCTTCCTAGCGTCAGTTCTGATCTCACTAAAATTTTGTTATCCTCAATATTTCCACTGATAATGGCGAATATGAAGAAAAAAAAAAAAGAAAGAGCCGAGTAGATACTACAGTCGGCTACCTTTAATTAAAATTTCAAGACAGAAAGCCCATAAGCCTGGTTGAGATGGAGTTGAGATTTCAATAACAAATTAGTTTTCGCTAATATATCCATTTTTTTTTTTTTGCAACTTTTTTTTACAAGGACTGCTATAGCTTCTGCTTCTGCAGAAGCTGGGGTTAAAAAGAGGTGAGTACCGAGCCTATCGTTGATACAAGGCAGATCATCGTCCTGTGTGTTGGGTTGCGCGTCAGCCGCCTCACTGGCTGAACTTTCCTGTGTTATATCCTGCAAAATAACAAATACTGCTTATTATCCGTCCACAATACGTACGCGGTTGCAAAACATACAAATTAAAAACAAAGTATAAAAGTGTGCATATTAAAATTAACCAACGATCCAAAGCTACACAGAATGCCAAGAAATTTAGACGTATTTAAAATGGTCGTCAAAGAGCAAACTCGTCAAATTACAGCTTTCAGTACAGCTGAATAAGAATTACCTGTTCCATACGTGACTGAACCCTCTCCGGAATATAACTCCTCGTGGGGATTGGTTCGGATGATTTACCTAAAGTCGACCTATTTAAATCAGAAAGCGGGATACATGACAAAGACAACATCACAGAAACGTTGAAGATAATGAGTAGATTAAACATGATTAAATCTGTGCATTCGAAGTGTCTTAATACCCGTTAGCTTGTTGAATCTGCCTGGTGCCATGAAAAAGATTTTCCGACATACGAATTTATACATTTGGCCATTTATTCACACATGCGGCGATCTTTACAAAAAGTGCAGCTCGCACTGACATTGTTCGTATGGAAAATTCGTTAAATTCCTCACGTTGGGAGGAACTATATGATATTTAGCCTGGAAACCGTATTTATGGTCTGTGCAGAAGGCACTAAGAAAACATGATGTTACAAAAGTTCTCAGAGTAAAAGTATTAACAAACTAGAGCGGCCAGTGCACACAAAACATAAGAGTACAGGCTTATGTTGTACACTTTCAGTCGATACCTACTTAGTTTCTTGTTTTTGTGAACAAAAACAAATGTCTCCCCGACCAAACCCATGATCCGACCTCCCCCCCCCCCCCCCCAAAAAAAAAACCCTTTTTTTTAATTACTGAAGTAAAATGTTCATTTCTGCAAACATAACCTTAATTCATTGTAAAAAAACTCAAAATAAACCACACAGATGGTGGTCACTAAAACAGCTATAAATGGACGTCTTTTTTTCATCCGAGTCTGGAAGGTGGTCGCTAAAACGGGTTTTACTGTAGGCCCTTCTCACCCAGATCTGAAGTAGGTCATTATAGTAGTTTACTGTACGTTACATTTTTATCCGGGTCTGGAAGTTGGTCAAGACAGGCAGGTTTTACCGTACGTCTTTTTACCCGAATCTGGAAGGGGTCACGACGAACGGGTCTTACTTTTTATTCAGGTCTTGAAGGTGGTCGGGATTTTTTTGTTGTTAACCATCATCCTCCACACGCCCTCCTCCCCCCCCCCCCACCCCAGCTATTTAATATAGTTCCGACTATAAACACAACTCTAACCCTTTTACCCAAGGCAACGGTAACGGTCTGTACCCTAAGTGTAGTTACAGCCATGATAGACTACCTTGTTTTCGCACATTCCCATCGGCCAAATAGCACTAGAAAGGCATTCTTCATAACTGCGCATCAGATGACGCACCTCGGTGGGAGAAGGGGGAAGGCATTTCGGTGCCAAAATGGTGAGCTGCCTCTCATAACACAAGATATCAGATGACCCACTTTAATAGCGAAAAATGCTTCCGCAAACAATGCCAATCCATACAAAATAGCTCCTATATATAGGATACCTGGCAACCGAATCAAGTATGCGGCGAAAAAAAAATCAATAGCTAGACCTGCTTAGACCTATAACATTCCATGACCTCGTAGATGACGACTCCATCATGCACCACAACTGACACTGACCCCTGACTGAGTGGCAAGTTACGTAACAGCCGTAGATAAGAAACGCACAAAAAGCTTAATTTCAGGCACTAACAAATAGCATTGGACCGACATTAATGCTGTTACTGTTTTGAAGCTTTCTAAAGAATGCAAGAACACTCGAGAATATTCTGCAAAACGCTGAAATCCCCAGCGTAGTTAACACCTATGTTTTGATAACAAAGGAGTAAAAAAATGGGGAGGCGGGGGGGGGGGGGAGTGTTGACGTTATACACCTTTCTTGATTTTCTACACGAATTTAGTAATGTTTAATCAAAACCGTGCGACTTATCCGAGGAATAACTACACCAAATTTAAAGTCGATCCGACTTTCCGATGTCGAGAAATTTTGCTTAACAACAGAAAATTTTTTTTAAAAGTTGAAACAGTCATCTGACCTAACCAAAGAATATCCAGAATCATTCGGAATTACCAAACAACAATCCCATTAAGTTTCAACTTTCTATGATGTTCAGCAGCTGAGAAATTTCGCACACAAGATTTTTACGTGATGACGTCATACACCTGCCCTAATCACGTGACATGCGTGAAAAGTTGACAGAACCGTCCGACTGACCCAAGAAATGTTCATATAAAATTTGAAGTCGATAGGACGTTCCGTTGTCAAGATATTTCGCACACAAGACTTTGTTTATAATATATACATATTTTACGTGATGACGTCGTACGCCGCATTCGTTCGTTCTACTAGCGAAAAAATTCTACACAATCTTTCGGACCTACCAAGCAACAATCCCGCCACGTTTCAACTTTCTCCGAAGTTCAGTGGCTGAGAAATTTCGCACAAAAGATTTTTACGTAATGACGTCATACGCCTGTCCTAATCACGTGACATGCGTGAAAAGTTGATAGAACCGTCCGACTGACCCAATTAATGTTCATATAAAATTTGAAGTCGATAGAACTTTCCGTTATCGAGATATATTGCACACAAGATCTTGTTCAAAATATATACATATTTTACGTAATGACGTCATACGCCGCATTCGTTCGTTCTACTCGCGAAAAAATTCTACAGAGTCTTTCGGACATACCAAGCAACAATCCCACCAAGTTTCAACTTTCTCCGATGTTCAGCGGCAGAGAAATTTCGCACACAAGATTTTTACGTAATGACGTCATACGCCTGTCCTAATCACGTGACATGCGTCAAAAGTTGATAGAACCGACCGACCTAACCAAGGAATAAATCGATCAAGTTTGAACTCGATCCGACGTTTCGTTCTCGAGATATCTTGCACACAACACTTTGTTCACAACAGACTGACACACACACACACACACACACATATACAGGTATGTCGGGAAACAAACGACGAATCGCGATTTCGTGTCCAACTCGCGAAATGTACGCCAAAAATCTAACTTCGTTATTAGGGACTTTTCAGACATAAGTTGCATATGAAAATCTCGGTAGATTTTTTTTACATTCAATTCCGAAAGCGAAAATATATAAAAGACATCAGATTAAGAGAAATTTAACAAAGCATGAACCCTGCGAAACGGAATATTTTGTTTACATAATTTGCATATTTTACACCATTTTTTGATATCTACAACTGTAAGTTTGCTGTGAAATGAGACTGTGTAAAAAATGTAAACAAACCGATTTTGTTTATAAACAAAGGCCACGTGCTTTCTGTAAATGAATACTAGGGAAACACTAAACAAAAGCCAAACAAGCGTAGAGTTTGTTTTCTTTTATTTACACCATAACCCCCTGTAATATTTATTTTCTTTCATTTTTATACATAAACTATTTAACATTAATTGAAGAGTTACAAAATATTGAAAAGCAGTACAAAAGATATTCAAACAGATGAATTTTAAAAAACATAGATTTATACAGATGAATGTTTAAAAACAAAACTCTTTTAAAATAAAACCAAAATACAGGAAAAATAAAACAACAAAATCCTTTACTGATATAACCGTGATGTGTAAATAACCAACTCTATCTTATTTTCAAGCTCAGTGTTATGTGCACTAATTAAAATTTAATGATAGGCCGAAAAAACGTGAGGCAATGAGATATAAACCACATAAAAGCTTCCTAAAGAAAACAAAATACACAGCTGAAACTTTCAAACTAACATGCGAAATGTACGTACACAACCATGCACAAAATTTGCAGGTTTAGAGACCCTGCAACACAACTTGGGTGTACTACCCCATCTCGTGACGTTCATAAATTTAAAGTCGGTGACTTCGTATAAGAAAAATGAACTGAAAATAACTAAATTAAAACTTTCAAACTGACATGCGAAAAGTACGTACAAAAGCTACATGAAAAACCATGCGAAATGTGCGAACACCAAAATTTTTTAAGCACGGAAACATCGGCAAATTTCCAAGTTTTGAAACCCTGTCACATTTGCGCGTACGCCCTTCTCGCGACGTTCATAAATTTAAAGTCGGTCACTTCGTATAAGAACAATGAACTGCAAATAACAGGTAAAACTTTCGAACTGACAAGCGAAATGCGCGTTTATACACAATCATGCGAAATGAACGTATAACAACCATGTATGTGACACGGTCTCAAACTTTTGAAAATTTTGCCGATGTTTCTTTAAATAAGCACATTTTGGTGTTCGCACATTTTGCATGGTTGTGTACGTACTAAAGTCGATGACTTCGCATGAGAAAAGTGAACTGCAAATAAAACTTTCAAACTGACATGCGAAATGTACGCACACAACCATGCGAAATGTGCGAACACCAAAATTTTCTTAATCACGGCAACAACGGCAAAATTTCCAAGTTTTGAGGCTCTGTCAGATACCCTTTGCTTGTACTACCCAATCTCGCAACGTTCGTAAACTTTGAAATTGGTCACTCCGAACAGAGAAGTTTCGAACTGACAAGCAAAATGTACGCTAATACACAACCATGTGAAATGTAGTGCAACCACGCGAAATCTACGACGCAAGTATTTCTTTTTTTTTAAATTCATCGGCAAACTTGGCAGCTTTTGTGACCCTGTCACATGAAACTTATCCGTATTACCCATCACCGCCACTTTCATAAATTTACAGTGTGTCACTTTATACGAGAAAAATCAAATGGAAATAACACACTGAAACCTGATACGCGAACGCACATAACCATGCGAAATGTACGAACCAAAACACTTCTTAATACCTCGGCAAATTTGGCAGGTTGTGAGACCAAGCTGCATGAAAATTGTCCATACTACCCAGCCCCGTGACGTTCATAAATTAAAAGTCGGTCACTTCGCATAAGAACAGTGAACTGCATGGAAAAACTGACAAAAAAAAACTCCCCGCACTTGTGTAAACCAAAACAGAATCCCACAAACATGACATCACAGCGAAATGTCCGCAAAACAGTTTCTTTTTTTTTAAACGGATCTGAAGCTTCATCCAAATTTTTATTTTTCTTGTAAAAATTTGAAAGGTATGCCCGCAACTGAACTTTGTCCCTGTGTTAAAATATCACATGCGAAATGTACGTCCACAATCATGTATGTAACAGGGTCTCAAACTTCGAAAATTTTGCCGATGTTTCTGTGTATTAGAACATTTTGGTATTCGCACATTTCGCATGGTTTTGTACGTACCAAAGTCTGTCACTTGGTGTGAGAAAAAAGACCTGCAATTAGCGCAGTTAAAGCTTTTGAATTGACAAGCCAAATGTACGTATACAACCATGCGAAATGTGCGAACACCAAATTGTTCTTACTCACAGAAACATCAGCAAAAGTTGCAAGTTTTGAGACCCTGTCACATATCATTTTCTCGTACTACATCATCTCGCAAAGCTCATAAATTTAAAGTCGGCTACTTCTTATAAAAGCAGTGAACTGCAAATAACACAGCTAATACTTTCGAACAGACAAGCGAAATGTACGCACACATCTACAACCATGCGAAATGTAGTGCAACCACGCGAAATCTACGAAGCAAGAATTTCGTTTTTTTGACACATCGACAAACTTGGCAGCTTTTGTGACCCTGTCACATGAAACTTATCCATACTACCCATCACCGCCACTTTCATAAATTTACAGTCGGTCACTTTATACGAGAAAAATCAAATGCAAATAACACAATGAAATCTGATACGCGAACGCACATAACCATGCGAAATGTACGAACCAAAACACTTCTTAATACCTCGGCAAATTTGGCAGGTTTTGAGACCAAGCTACATGAAAATTGCCCGTACTACCCAGCCCCGTGACGTTCATAAATTAAAAGTCGGTCACTTCATATAAGAACAGTGAACTGCATAAAAAACTGATACAAAAAAAAAAAAAAAACTCCCCGCACTTGTGTAAACCAAAACAGAATCCCACAAACATGACATCACAGCGAAATGTCAGCAAAACAGTTTCTTTTTTTTAAACGGATCTGAAGCTTCATCCGCCCTTTTATTATTCTTGTAAAAATTTGAAAGGTATGCCCGCAACTGAACTATGTCCCTGTGTCCTAAAATATCACATGCGAAATGTACGTCCACAACCATGTATGTAACAGGGTCTCAAACTTCGAAAATTTTGCCGATGTTTCTCTTAATTAGAACAATTTGGTATTCGCACATTTCGCATGGTTTTGTACGTACCAAAGTCTGTCACTTGGTGTGAGAAAAAAGACCTGCAATTAACGCAGTTAAAGCTTTCGAATTGACAAGCCAAATGTACGTACACAACCATGCGAAATGTGCGAACACCAAATTGTTCTTACTCACAGAAACATCAGCAAAATTTGCACGTTTTGAGACCCTGTCACATATCATTTTCTCGTACTACACAATCTCGCAACGCTCATAAATTTAAATATTTTCGAACTGACAAGCGAAATGCATGCACACATCCACACCCATGCGAAATGTAGTGCAACCACGCGAAATCTACGAAGCAAGAATTTCGTTTTTTGACACATCGACAAACTTGGCAGCTTTTGTGACCCTGTCACATGAAACTTGCCCGTACTACCAATCGCCGCCACTTTCATAAATTTACAGTCGGTCACTTTATACGAGAAAAATTAAATGCAAATAACACATTGAAACTTTCATTTGATACGCGAACGCACATAACCATGCAAAATGTACGAACCAAAACACTTCTTAAATACTTCGGTCAATCTGTTAGGTTTTGAAACCCCGTTACATGAAAATTGCCCGTACTACCCAACCCCACGACGCTTAAAAATTTAAAGTCGGTCACTTCGTATTAGAACAATGAACTGCATGGGAAAAGTGATACAAAGAAAATTCCCCGCATTTGTGTAAACCAAAACAGAATCCCAAAAACACCACACCACAGCGAAATGTCCCCAAAATAATCTCTTTTTTTAAACGGATCTGAAGCTTCATCCGCCCTTTTTGTTTCTTGTAAAAATTTGAAAGGTATGCCCGCAACTGAACTTTACCCCTGTGTCCTAAAATATCACATGCGAAATGTACGTCCACAACCATGTTTGTAACAGGGTCTCAGGCTTGGAAAATTTTGTCGATGTTTCTGTGAATAACTACACTTTGATGCTCGCACATTTCGCATGGTTTTGTACTTACAAAGTCGGTCACTTGGTGTGAGAAAGTGAATTGCAAATAACACAGTTTAAAAGCTTTCGAACTGACAAGCGAAGTTTACGTACACACCCATAGCCATGCGAAATATAGTGCATCCACGCGAAATCTACGAAGCAAGTATTTTTTTTTTAAATACATCGGCAAACTTGGCAGCTTTTGTGACCCTGTCACAGGAAACTTGCCCGTACTACCCATCGCCGCCACTTTCATAAATTTACAGTCGGTCACTTTATAAGAGAAAAGTCAAATGCAAACTAGAGCAGTGTGCATAGGCCACATATTCCCCACAGGCAATGCTCTACCACATCCCTCAAAACACATGTCGCAATTTCATGTCCAGCAAATACATCCGCATCTACCCCTCCAGGCCTCTCTACCATCCTGCAAGTCCAGCAGCTTCTGCAACAAAACAAAATGACAGACATGAGAGTTACACAAGCAAATGGTAAATGCATTTATGTGATATAAGCGAAGACCTGGAGGGCCACTACTGCTGCTGCCGTACTTGGATTTTGCAAGTGAAATCCTGCTCAGGTAGTGCTTAAGCAATACCTAAGCAGGATTTCACATACAAAATCCAAATAGGACAGCAGCAGTAATTGCCCTCCAGGTCTTCCGGAATCACAACAGTGGGCATTGATAAGCAGTCCGTTTCGCCGACAATCATAACGCACGAAAAATGTTTTGAATTCTTTAAAATGCCAACATCTGGTTGGCTTGACCAAATCTGCACAAGTGCTACATATATCACGATACTCCTTCCGACACATCTCAGCAACAATTCTTACCCTTTATAAATGCAAAAGCATCACTTACCCAGCAACTCAGAAGACGCCCCTTCAACAGCCGATTCCGCATTCGCTGAGAGTATTGTGTCTTTCTCGCCCTGCGATGAATGTATGTGTTCCCCCTCTTCCCTTTGGTCTCTCACAAAGCTCTTTTGACGTGGTATCAACGCCTGTAATGACGCAATCGCTGCCCGAACTACGTTCTTCGGATTGCGCCACCCCCTCCCCAACGGTGGCCGTAACTTCTGTGTCATGGCTTTTGATCGCTGCAACGGGGATATTGTATGAAAATGTAAACCATTTAATCTGTGCAAGCGAAATGAACAGATGTTTTTAAAATTAATTTAAACTCTGTGGTTAATTTTCTTCAAATGCCAATGTTTCATTCTAATGTAACAGCCGAGTCATAAACTATAACGTCCTTATTTCATCCTTGAACAATTTAAAGCTTAGCCGCACAGGACATGCACGTTCAAAATTCTGACAACAGTCCGTTTCGCTTCAGTCTTACAAGTTCCGGTTCAGTAAAATAACGAAACTGCCCTTCGGATCACACTCACACAAACCAAAAAAATGTCGAATGAAACGAGAAATACGCGTCAAGCAAAATATATGTTCTATATTCTTCCACTTGTAATTACCTGAAATCGGCGCAGGGATATTTTCCGCTGCTTTCTTAATCTGTCTACAGGCTTGGTTAATATCCGAACTGTCATCACTATCTTTAAGCGGTCCCCCAACAATTTCACCCACAAAATGGGTCAAGTGGCTCTGATCCCTGCCGCATAACCTCTTTGCGGCTTCTGCCCAGGCCCTGATGTATCCCTTACCGGGATTTTTACACACCTCGTCTGCAGAAAAAAATGACGGAATGCTGAATCATTCCACATTTCATTCCATATAAATTTAGACGCACATAAATCATTCCGAAAAACCATGCGAAAACACACTGTGCGTAAAGGAAAACGATACCTTCTTATCATTCCAAGGCCTGAGCACAAAAATTACACGTACACAATGGTCATTTCAATTTCCCTTCCACGCAAGTTACAGAGAGAACCGATACCGAAGGGCAAATTTAAAAATAGGTGGTATAAGGAATAAGTAAAATCTTGTATATACAGTCCGTTTAGCAATGAGAGCGTGCAACTGGCAATAGAGGGATTCAGCACTTCATCTAAGATACTGAAAAAATACAAGTTTTTCGGGTCTGATGCTTTCGGCTAGATAATCGAACCTGCAAACTTATGAAGCACTATCATGCAAAACTCAACAGAAACGGAGACTGGCAAACTATAAAACGACAAAACAGACATTTAATCCAATCACAGGGAAGGAAAAAAATCTGTCATTTCTTAATAACATATTACCAATTCCCACAGCCACAGGAAACGGTTTGAGCTTCCTGGGATCGTAAACTTTCTCCGGACTAAAAATGAAAGAATGTATCACTCTCAGCTGCTGTAAGAAGGACGTCACTTCTGTCGTTGTCCAGTTTTTATTTCAGTTATTACAGGAGCAAAAAAATGCTACAATACACTGGTCTTTCAACTCTACACAAGTATAATTTCTGCGAATAGGACGTCATCATTCCACAAGAACATGCAAAACAAAAGGGAATCTAAATCAACCTGGTTTACAGGACGTCCACGACCTGGAAAGGAAAGCAATAAAAGGACGTCCACGACCTGGAAAGGAAAGCAATAAAAAAATGTTTAAGAACTTACGCAAAGTCAAAACCGCAAAACGAGACTTCTATACTTCCGTCAGGGTCCCGGCCTTCCACACGTGCAGGCCACCACTTCCTTCTGTACATGTGAAGAACAACGTCACCTGTTCGGTAGCGCTGCAGATCAACGGACTGTTCTGAGACCTTGGCCTTTTTAATCCACCCTTTTTTCCGCAGCATCTGTGAAAGCAATAAGAGAAATATCATTAGCTGAATATATTGGGAATTTGAAATAAAGACACCACAATCCATAAATCTTAGCGAAACTAACCGACAAGTGACGGGATACATTTTGTGTAGCATTGTGATTTTCGATCTTTTTTTTACTGTTATATGGCCATATCGGGGCCCCCTGCCACATTATCCTGGTATGAGGCATTCAAAATCTCTCTAACCGTTGTACATGGAGTCCCTCACGGACTAGCAAGAAGGAATCCAAATCTTAGGTATGACCCGACAGCATAAGCTATAACTGCGCGAAATTGACCGATTTTTTTTTACATTCTAAGAGACCATCCATGCCGTTTGTTTTCTATCATTTACATCCTAATCCCACCTGAATTCAGCCGAAACGCAAAAAATTTCCGCTAAAAGCTAAGTGCGAATTGGCTTATTCTTTAAGCGTTCAAGACGGAGAGGGGGGGGGTCAAAGCATCCGGACTGCGTTCAGGGCAGGGGTTTAAAATTGGCAAAAGTCTGTGTACGTATTAACAGGGCTGGAAATTGGCGGGGGTCCGAGACCCTCCTTTTTGGCTACCCAGAGTCCGACAGAGCCGCAAAAAATCAGGTCTTCTTGCGCCCTATTTTATCTTAACACGGTTCGGATCCTCCCTAAATAGCTTTGGACCTTCCTTTTTCAAAGACACGGGTCCCAAGGACCCGGGCCTAAAAAAGTTAGCTTCCAGCAGTGGCTACTTACCAAAAATTGTACACCAAGAAATCCATGAACAGACAACATCGACAGCATTTTCAAGCAAAACTGAACAACAATTTTCTGAGCGAACATTTCTCGACATTTAAATCCGTAAACTGACAAGGCATGCTAGCTCAAAAAAATGCCGCCCTTACAATTAAGCCTGTATTTTTACAGCAGCATCTTACACATTCTTAAAGAAAATGTCACAAATCACACCAAATACGCTAAACAAACATTTTCACGTGATTCACAAAATGTGTGTATTTACCTTTAGGCATATCCTCATTAACTTTTTATCCACTTTTAAGTTTTTCAAAAATTATCCACATGTAACCTGGACGCTTTCTGCATTGAAGTGATGCTACCAAGAACAAAGCCGCGCGCATACACCTCGTGACAAGTTAATTTGCATATACTGAGTCAAAAAAAAAAAAACATTCAAGTTCATGTACACAGTGTAGTGTTTCGCAGATAATTTCATTCCAAACCTTAGCATATTTTTTTTATAAACTAACACAAGCTAAAAAATATCGCCAAACAAGCATTTTAATGGCAGAAAACCATTACAAAATGACGGATTATTTCGCGCGTAAACAGTGACAAGGCAAGTCAATCATAAAAGTAGTGCTCACACAATTAAAACAGCGCACAATAATATACAGTCAGCCTGTCATGAGCGTGGGAATCTCGAGCTTTTAGCCCGTTCACAGATCAAAGCAAATCTGCTGCGACTTAGAGCTTCTGATACGTGTTTGAACTGGCTATTCCGCAGTGAAGGGGGGCGGGGGTGTGGATGGAGAGGGGAGAGGATCAGGGAAGCATATATGGGAAGAAAAATATGACAGTTTTCGCGTGTAAATAGTAACAAGGCAAGTCAATCATAAAAGTAGTGCTCACACAATTAAAACAGCGCACAATAATATACAGTCAGCCTGTCATGAGCGTGGGAATCTCGAGCTTTTAGCCCGTTCACAGATCAAAGCAAATCTACTGTGACTTAGAGCTTCTGATACGTGTTTGCACTGGCTATTCCGCAGTGAAGGGGGCGGGGTGTGGATGGAGAGGGGGAGGATCTGGGAAGCATATATGGGAAGATACATATGACAGTTTTCGCGTGTAAATAGTAACAAGGCAAGCCAATCATAAAAGTAGTGCTCAAACAAATAAAACAGCGCACAATAATACACAATCACACATATACAGGTATGTCGGGAAACAAACGAGGAATCGCGATTTCTTGTCCAACTCGCGAAATATACGCCAAAAATCTGACTTCGTTATTAGGGACTTTTCAGACATAAGTTGTATATGAAAATCTCGGTAGATTTTTTTTACATTCAATTCCGAAAGCGAAAATATATAAAAGACACAGCCTATCACATGTGCGTGAGAATGTCTCGCTTTAGCCCGCTGACAGATGCAAGCAAATCAACTGCGAATAGCCGTTTCGGTGTGTTTATCAATGTCAATTTCGCAGTTGGCGTGTACAAGAGAGGAGGAGTAAGGGTGAGGGGGATCTGGCCGGCAAAATTTCTTTTCACTTCCAGACTTTACCAGTGCATTTCGCTTTTTGGGGAAAGGGTGGGGTTTACCCCGAATGCCCTCAACCCCGTTGTTGCACCAATTTAACAGTACAAATACTACAATTTTTGGCTCGAAAAAAAAAAGCCGTTTTGATGTGCCAAAACGTTAAACCAGAGTAAAACGAATCGATTCTCTCTCTCTCTCTCTCTCTCTCTCTCTCTCTCTCTCTCTCTCTCTCTCTCTCTCTCGCTCCTTTTTTTTTTAACAAAGCATACTCACGATTAAGGACAGTGAGATAGTGAACTTCAGTTAAAGCGATATTTTTTTTTTAAAAGGGAGGGGGGGGGGGGGGGGGTTTGCACGTCATTGTCTCCCACTAGCTACACTAATAGAGCAATATATTTTTGAAGGATTGCGTCCTGCAATGAATAAAATAAGCCCATTTTAATGCGCAATTTCGCAGCGGTTGTGTATTGGAGAGGGGGGAGGGAGTTCTCGTGTGCAAATATCTTACGCTTAACGGTGTTAAACATTTTTTTATGACTAATAGGCTTTATCATTGCATTTTGCTCTTGGGACGGGGAGGGGAGGGGAGGGGGGGGGGTGGGCGGAGGGAGGAGTGGGGAAGGTCGCGCACCCTCCCTATTTGCGCTAATACAAAAATGCACTTTTGAAGTATTAGTTTCAGTCAAAGTGAAACTAAAAAAAAAAAAAAAAAGACAGCACAATTAAGATTAAGGTCACCAAGCAGTGAAAAACGAAACTCAGTTTAAGCGATATTGACGGAAAGACTTAGTGTATATTAGACTTGTACGCACATGACACACGCTTGTACACCCCAGAAACATATAAAATGGCATCACTCAAGAACCTGCCTCTACACGGCGTAACCAAGCGAATTTGGGAGAATTTGGTGGCCACAGCACACTCAAGTTTAAGGGCATCAAATAATGAGAAACAAGTAAGTATTTGTGAAACACAAGCGGGCCCCAACCGCCCCCCCCCCCCCTCCAAAAAAAATCATAGGGTTATGAAGCGATGACGGACAGATGGACAGACGGACGGACACCCCAAACCTATACGCCCCAATCCGAAGGGTTGGGGCATAATGAAAGCCAATTTCAGCGATATCCACAGAAAGAGTGGGTGTAAATGAAACATATGCGGACATGAAACACGCTTGCACACGCCAAGAAAAAAGTTTAAAATGAATGGTACTGAGAGTTTACAGTAACTGCAGCTCACACGCGGCACGCATAGATGTCGCTTGCGAAACTAACATGAACAGACATGAAACTCAGAAAATGCAACATTTTTTTCCGAGAAAAACGAACGAGGGGAGGAAGAGTTGCCCGTCATTGTATCCTCCTAGCTACACCAATGGAGCAAAACATTTTTGAAGAATTGCGTCCGTCAGTCAATAAAACAGACCGTTTTTAGTACGTTTATCAACTACCAATTTCGCAGTTGGCGTGCGCAAGAGAAGAGGGGAGGGGGGGGGGAGGCTCTGGTGAGAAAAATGTCTAGGTTTAACGGTGTTAATATATATTTTTTTCACTTCTAGACTTTACCAGTGCATTTCGCTTTTTGGGGAAAGGGTGGAGGGGTTTACCCCGAATGAACCCCAACCCCCTCCCACCCCGTTGTTGTGCCAATTTAACAGTACAAATACTGCAATTTTTGGCTCGAAAAAACAAGCCGTTTTGGTGTCAAAACGCAAAGTCAATGTGAAACGAATCGCTTTCTCTCTGTCTCCCCCTCTCTCTCTGCTTTTTTTTTTAAATAAAGCACACTCGAGATTAAGGACAGTGACATAGTTAAACTAAGTTAAAGCGATATTAACAGATAGACTGGGGTAAATTTGACTTGAAACACAAGAAACAGGTTTGTAAACCCCCCACAGGAAGATACAAATGGCACAGAGTAATAACTGCATCTACTGGGCGAATCAAGTCGAATTTGAGAAAATGTTGCGAATACAGCACACTCAAGTTAACGCCAACAAGTAGTGAGATATGAAACTCAGTTAATGCCATATTTTTTATAAAGCTAGGGGGGGGGGGGGGGGGGGTTGCACGTCATTGTCTCCCACTAGCTATACTAATGGAGCAATATATTTTTGAAGTCCTGCAATGAGCAAAATAAACCGATTTTAATGCGTTTATCAACTATCAATTTCGCACTGGTTGTGTATTAGGGGGGGGGGGGGGGGGTTCGCCTGCAAAAATTTTAAGTTTAACGGTGTTAACATTACAGGAGGAGGGGGGAGTGGGGGTGGTGCACCCCTCTACTTGCGCTAATGCAACAATGCACTTTTGAAGTATTAGATTCAGTCGAAGTGAAATAAGCCGAATTTGAAAAAAAGACAGCACAATCAAGATTAAGGTCACCAAGCAGTGAGAAACGAGACTCAGTTTAAGTGATATTGACGGAAAGACTGCGTGTATGTTAGACATGTACGCACATGACACACGCTTGTACACCCCAAAAATATAAATGGCATCACACGAGAACCTGCCTCTACACAGTGAAACCAGGCGAATTTGGAAGAATTTGGTGAACACAACACTCAAGTTTAAGGGCATCAAGTAATGAGAGATTAAGTCAATTTCAGCGATAACTACAGAAAAATTGAGTGTAAATAAGACATGTACGGACACGTAACACGCCTGTTCGCACAATAAAAAGTTATAAAGTGCACTGAGAGTTTACAGTGACTGCAATTCACACACAACACGCATACATGTGTCTTGCGAAACAGACCGGCTTATATAAAGAAACCGAGAATAATATGTCAAACAAATGACTTGGTTTAAAAAAAAAACAAGAATCTACGAAGATAAACAAACTCTAACGATTGCTTAATAAAATATGTGACACTTTGCTTCAGTTAAGCAAAAATATGTACTTAAAAAAACGAAGTGGAAACTTTCTGATATTATCGTCCACTAACAAAAGGGGTGTTGCCTTGTTTACCCTCAACTTTAACTTTGATTTTTGAGATTTATAGGCTACAAACAAAACAATAAATAACTTTAAAACGTATTTGTGATATTATTCTTCTTGTTTTAAATACAATTATTTGGATAGGCCACCCCAAAATCTACTAAAATGTCGGCCAAAAAGTAGACAACCACCCGGGGCCAGGTCCATTCCAACACGTGGTCGCGCTCCCCTGACACATGTGCTAGCACCCGATTGGCTGAAATGTGATATAAAAATAGATTTCACACAGATCGAAAGATGTGTACGGCTTCCGATTGGCTCTCGTTCCACGTGCTTTTCTCACACAGAGTTCATGGTAGGTAGCCACCTATATGTTGGTGTGAGAACTATTTTACACAGCAAATTTGATGGTCTCTGTAAATTTCTGCGAAATAGGCATGTGGTCTCAGGTGAAAGAGCACGTTCTGTTTCGCAAAATGAACCCCTAACACAGATTTGCGAAACGGACGACCCGACCAAAATGCGAAACGGACCGAAATTCGGTCCGTTTCACTTTAACATTGCAACGTGATACACACCAATTCGTCTTGTTTCCCGACGAAGCCGCATCCACACGCACACAGACACACACACACACGTACACACATACACACACACAGAACGTACAAACACTATATGTCTCCCCTTGGTCGGGGAGACATAATTAGGTAAAGGTTTTATTCACGTAGTTTTGTAGCCACAAGTTTAGGGGACCATAAACTTTACATAATCCCTTACATAGCACAGCAGGGCCCCTGAAAATTTCCTTGTATACTTGTCGCCCCCCCCCCCCCCTTCAGTCATTCGGGTCTAGGAAAACTCCCCCCTGGAATACTCCCCCCCGACTATTCCCCTCTGGAAAACTCCCCCCGTAGGAATATTCCCCCCGAGGAATACTCCCCCCGCCCATACTTTATATTGCCATTGCTATTTTTTCATGCCATTGTTTCATGCAAAAAATGTTGAAACAGTTTTTCAAAAGTACTTTTGAACAGCCAAAGATTGCAATAGGGTCTGGAAGATTGGAATCGGGAAGAAGCCACCAGTTTTCCTCTTAATAATACCAGTGACTCCGGAAGAATTCACTACTTAAGCCCTACTCTGGCTTTATTAATTGCAGTCACCCACGATTGCAACCGCCAATAAATCCCCAAATAATAATTGCAACTGAAAGTTGATTGACAGTAAATCATCCTTCGTCCCGTCTGCAACCGCTAATAAATCCCCAGTCAATAATTGTAATTCGGATTCCATTGATAGATTGTACATCAGAAGACCCTATTGCAATCTTTGGCTGTTCAAAAGTACTTTTGAAAAACTGTTTCAACATTTTTTGCATGAAACAATGGCATGAAAAAATAGCAATGGCAATATAAAGTATGGGCGGGGGGAGTATTCCTCGGGGGGAATATTCCTACGGGGGGAGTTTTCCAGGGGGAATAGTCGGGGGGGGGGGAGTATTCCGGGGGGAGTATTCCAGGGGGGAGTTTTCCTGTTCCCCAGTCATTTAGCTCAAATCCCCAACTCAACAGGCCTCGCACTGGCCCTTAATACCTAAAACTGAAGCATACGTACCATGTGCAATTAAATGGTCTCGTTTACATAAATTTTCACCTCAAAACTTTTGTATTTACGCATATTTTACTACACAAAATAGTGACTAACAACACGAGGCAAAGAACATTCAAACGGAACAGCATATCGTAATTGGTTAAATCACAAACTGGTCTGTTGGCGGCAGAAGACTACATGATTCATCATAAGAATGTCATGCTGAATTGCGCGACTTCTAATTAGTAAATAAACATAGAAAAATCTGCGCAAACTCTGTTTTAACTTCAAGAGAACACATTTTCAGTTTTGCCAGTTTCAGGTTTCTCGCCTTGTAGTCCATCACCGGGGGACTCTAGCATATTATACAACACATTTTTACAAGTATGACCTACATTCCAGCGGGAATACATGTATACAGATTATGGGAACAGACCGGTTATTATTTTGCGACAGTTAGACAACTGGGTTAGGTTATCTTTTTCACAATTTGGAATCAACAGAAAAGTTTTGAGGTTTGGAGCCGAAACTGCAGTTGAAACACATCGGAAATTCCTAAAAGTATAGTCCTAGGTGACTCTTGCGGTCTTCCTATGAAAGCAAGAATCATATTTCCTATAACAGAGCTTGTCAGTGATGTCAACTTTGCTAATCTCGGCGCACGACTCGGGCTAATGGGATTATTTTAGAAAGAGTGCGTCACATAAATGGCCCAAATATAAATAACGGCGCACAATTTTTGTGGTAAAATAACAATTTTGTACTGAGAAAAATAGATGTTGTCTTAAAATGAGGATATAGAACCCCCAATTAGCACCCACAACAACAATGATTCTACAGTTGCAAAACCACTCTTTACTCCAGTTTGGGCGTTTCGCTGTGGTGCTAAAATACTTCTCAGTGTGCTTTTAAAGAAAAAAGCCTGCTAGTCAGAACCTCGATGTCCTGGAACGTGCGCCGAAAGATCCAAACCTCGAAAGTTGAGATCAATAACCATTTCTTTTACAGGAACTGTGACCCTTATTGTCCTAGGAAGATAGAAAGGGTCACTGGGACTACAATACATGTACAGGGATTCAAGGAACAGACAGAGTCATTATTTTTGGGACAGAGTTATACAACTGGGTTAGGGTCACTTTTTCAATTTTGTATCTGCAGAAAATTTTTGAGGTTTGAAGTCGAAACACATCGAAAATTCCTAAAAGTGCCAAACCTGCGTATAAAAGGGAGAAGAGGAGGGAGAGAGCTTTATAAGTATCAGCTGTTTTATCAAATAGTCGGCAAGAAAAAAAGGATGAATTTGGGGGAAAATGTATAAAAAAGATCATTCATATTTTGCTGAAAATTTTTAAAGTTTAAAAATACATCCTAAAAGTTACCAAAACATGCAATAACACAAAGGACCATCCATAAATTATATATGCACCGGGCAAGCTGTATGGGGGGGTGCTGGTAGTTGGATGCGAACTTTAAAGTCAAATTCCATGATGACGTCACAATTTAGTGCAAAACAAATAGAGGTCTCTGAAATTTATAAAAAAGTGCGTACGTTCTTTATCGATGGTCCCCAGGGAAATGCAACTCAAAATTATAGAGTTGAATATGAATATAAGATTAAAGTTTTAAAATTTTTCAAAATCATTCAAGAAATAAGAACTACTTAACATCACTTAGAATAATGGATATTTTATAGTGTGATAAGATATTGATTACGTTTACGAAAGATATGTTTCAATTCCTTGAAAAAATACCCCTTTTCTACAGATGTACTGATTGAGCAATAGACGCTGCAAAATTGTTGAAAATTACATACACATACAGTGTTAGAGCGGTTAAAATTGTGGCCCAATCAAGGGTAATGACTAGTGTGAGAAAATTTCTAGCAGAAAAAAATATAGTTAGTTAGTAAAAAATATTTTGAACTAAAAAAAAGAGTATCAAAATAAAAAAAGGATGAAAAGCGAAAAAAGTATGAAAAAAAGAATGATGAAAACTGAAAAAAATATATATACGAAAAAGTATTAAAGGGTAAAAAAGGATAAAATCGAGCTTTTCAAGAAAGGAAAATCCTTGATGTGGCAACATAGCTCCAAGAAGCGGTGCGCTAAAAAGTTTACAGGCACCGCTTCAAAGCCTCGCTATATAACGATAAGCAAGTCAACTGCGCTCGCTTTGAGGCACCCCTGTGGCTACTTTGTGCGAGATTCAACGACCCATAGGTTTTTTTGTTTTTTTTGCTAAAGGCCCTCAAAGTACAACGGTAATCATATACAATATCTGTGTTACGCTTTCTTTAAAAGAAAATAATACGGAAATAACCCCAATCTCCCGCAATAATTGACATTTGTTTGTATACAGGGACCATACTTTATTACGTGAAATTGTAACAATAATTTTTGCAATTATCCACCAAAAAACTTTTAAATTGATATTTAAAAAAAGAACGTAAACATGAAAAGTCAAATATTGTGGGTGTACCAAATAAATTTATACGTAATTCTGCATCTATCAACTATTTAATATATATTGTCCAAATAAACTATAACAACTTGATTTAAATTTTCGGTCCTTTGACTTTGGTCACGTGACATTTAAAGGCCAGAATGTAAACAAACATTTGACAGGTGGGTGCGGAAGCTAACTTTTCTGCACTTTTATGAACAAATTAAAGATATACAGCTCATTAAAAACTGTGCCTGTTTTACAAAAAAAAAGGGCATATTGAGCATGAACTTTCTGTAGATGTTTGAATAATAGGGGCTGGTATGCAGGATTCGTACCTCGGAAAATATGAAATCGAACCCTATTAGAGGAGCAATGGAAGGTTTCGTAGCTCTGACAGATATATATACGATGTTATACGAGTCAGAGCTACTCGGAGCTAGTGGCAACACTGCAGCTCCAAGAAGCGCATCCTTCATGATATAGGTCCAGTCCCTATACAAGTACGAGTTGAAACGAACTGGTATGAATAGGAAACGGAGCTGAACTAGAGCTAAACACAAGCAGTGCATGGCTCTAATAAGAGGCACACTACTGACCGATTACAGGGAACAAGTATACAACTCATGAACCAGTACCGCTACTGACATGCGCAAACTTGTTGAGAATTGCCGATTGTCCATTTCTACTCCTAAAGAAATGGTTTAAAAAACACCTTCGACTCACAAAAATGATTCCGTTTTATTGCCGTTACTGGTGATTACTTGGAGTCCTAAACTGAGCAGAAAGCGACAAAACTTTACAAACCTAAAATCAGATGTCATTTTTCAAAATATCCGCCATTCCGGAGTGAATTTAGACGTCTTGTTGATTGGTTCTATACCACCTGTTTTCTAAATCAATTGGTTCCCACAGCCACTCTAGAGAAGTTTATTAACGACACTTGCCGGCCTGTAATTCAATCACTTTTTGTATGGTTGGTTGCAAAATTTGTTCATCACTTTATGGTAATAACAAAGGAAAATTCTTATGACAGATTAATTTTTTTGTAATATCAATTATTTGTGGGGAAAATGCTATAAATGGTACCTACTCTACATCAATTCTTGAATGTTACCCAAACCACAAGCTTTAATCAACTGTGAATAAATCTGGAAATAATTGCTACTTTCAAGTTAATCTAATTCCTGAAGGAATTGTTAGAAGTTTGTCTGTTACTTCACACAATAGTCACAAAGTGCCATCAAATTTAGAACATTAGTCGCATTATTCAAGATGGAGAAAAAGTGGTTATGTTCACTTGAAATATCAAAAAAATAAAAATGTTAAGGTGTTTCATTTTTAGTATTATGAGTTTTCGGTTGGAATGAGGCACAAAAGTAAACGGAGAAAGTCGTTAGAGTGATAAAAAATGTACTTATATCTTGAAAGATCACGGTTTTTCGGAATATTCACGATAGAAATAAATCAATTCGATAGATTCAAGTAGTAGGGAAACAAGAGTTCTACCACACTTGATGACGTCATACTGTCTGGACCGGAAGTGACGTCATAGCGTCTGGACCGGAAGTGCTGTCTGGACCGGAAGTGCTGTCTGGACCGGAAGTGTTGTCTGGACCGGAAGTGAGGTGATAGGCGTCGTCATGGCAACGTATTGTTGTGATGGCAACGAAGCATAGGCGTCATAGGCGAAGCCATAGGCGTAGCCATAACCCTGATAACAAAGTGAGGACCCCCCCCCCAGGCGGCAGTCCTGACGGACCCCCCCCCCCCCCCAGGCGGCAGTCCTGACAAACCCCCCCCCCCCTAGGACATACTATGTACCGACCCCCCCCCCCCCCCCAGGAGAGCAAAAATTGTGCTGAATCAGCATGATGAAATCGTCGATTCAGCATGATAAAATAGTATATAAGTGTAGTGACTCGAGGCTCAGACATCGTCAGACATCGTCAGACATCGTCAGACACATCATGGACAACACATCAGCTACTAGGAAAGTGACCATACAATGCTACAAGTGCTGCGTGAGGTTGGAATATGAAGGACAGTCACACAACTGCCCGGTGCACCACAACGCACCGCAGCGCTTTTGCTGTAAAACCTGCGGTGGTCTGCTCTGGTACAAGTTTGCGACGACGCTACCTGGGCCAGGACCAATATGTAATGACTGCTGGTGGTGTGGTATGACTCTGAAGCTGAAGAGCTATTGCGACAGCCATCCGTTCAAGTGCGCGGGAAGACCATTTACGATGCAGGAGTACTACAAGTACAAATGCCGCTGCAGGAATCCAACTTGCTGATATACTAAAATATTTCGGGCCCTTTTAAGGGCCATCCTATATTATGAAATGAAGCAAAACATGTCTGTGTGTGTGTGTGTGTGAGAGAGAGAATACATTTTATCACATTTCAGGTCTAGTTGGCGGATGAATACCATTTGGCAGACCATTTAACTTCACCGCTAGATGTCTCTGCTGAGCAGCAGTACAACTGTAAGTGAGACATTCATATACACAAGTAAAATTCTGCTGAGTCAGCATTTTTTGAACAATTTTTGAACAAGTTACACACCATATTTTGATTACATGGAAGTAGCATAAAAGCATGAGTGAAACATGTCAACTAGTCAACTAGTGATACATTCTGCTGAGTCAACACACCATTGAAGTGGTATAAAAGGAAGAGTAAAACGTGTATTTTACTTCATTTCAGTTCTAGCAGTTGAAGAGACAACAACGATGGCACCAGTCTACTGTCATGATTGTGATGTGACATTTCCATCTCTGGAATTGTTCGTGACACATACATGCAAACCAGCTAGGATGAAACGTGCTCATGAAGAGCTTGTTGAGCAGATTGAAGCCAAGAGACGAAAGACCGTACAAGATGGTGTTGAAAGACCTGATCCAGTCCTCTGCTGTAAATGCGCCAAGATATTTTCATCTTTGGATGCATTTGAGACACATGCATGTGCTGAGATGGAAAATGTGTCTCATGAAGAACAAAGAAAGAAAGAGACAGGACAAGTAGGCAGAGGCAGAAGAGTGAGTCTTGGTGAAAACGCGCAGGAAAGACGGTTTGAGCCTGAGGATGGATCAGATTTGCTACTTGAAATGCGACAACAAGAGAATCGAATCAAGAGACATTTGCTAGAGACGTTAAACCATGGCATGAAATGGTACATTGTGGTACATGCACGCTTCAAGAAAATGACACCAAATGTTGAAGGCGTGATGGTAGAACAGGTGGATAATGCCTTCATCAGTAGTCCAACATATGCAGCATACAATCCAACAGATATTGAGAAGGACTTGCCAGAAGCCTATAAAGAATTGTTTACCAGGTTTGATGAACATGAGCGACAAGGTTCTGGCTGGGTGTTGGATAACATATTATTCATTGAAGTACATACAGCGACGTCAGCGCCACTGGAAGCGAGCAGTTTTATCCCACTACCGAAGAAAGTAAAGAGTACAAAAGGTGTGTTAAACATTCAGAATAAAGACAACAAGTGCTTCTTATGGTCTGTATTGGCTCACCTTCACCCTTCAACAAATGTAAACCCACAGCGTGTGCATCAATACAAGCTATTTGAGAACGAATTGAAGGTAGAAGGCATGACATTTCCAACACCGATTACAGACATTCCAAAGTTTGAAAAGGAGAACGATGTATCCATTAACGTGTTTGGATATGAACATGATGTAGTTGTTCCCATACAACTCAGCCGAAACACCAGCGCCAGAGAAATCAACTTACTTTTGATTAGCAATGACAAGACAAGGCATTATTGCCTCATCAAGAATTTCAGCAGACTGATGGCGTATCGATCAAAGTATAATGGTGCAACTTTTTATTGTTTCAACTGTCTTCACGGGTTTATGCGGCAAGATCTGTTAGACAAGCATCGTGAAGTGTGTGGCAAGCATGGCGCACAACGTTTATCATTCCCCAAGAAACCTTTCATCAAGTTCAAGAATGTAGCCAAACAACAGCGAGCGCCGTTTGTCATTTATGCAGACTTTGAATGTTTCACGAAAAAGCATGAAGGAGACAAGTATCAACATCATCGCCCAAACAGCTTTGCCTATGTGGTTGTCAGCCAGTATGATACACGTGCTCCAGTCGTATATCGAGGAGATAATGCTGTGAAAGTCTTTTTAGACCATATGGTGAATGAGCGTGATCGTATTGTGCATGGTTTACAACAGAAAAAGACTCATGAAGATGAAGAGCATTATAAGAACGCCACAGATTGTTACATTTGTCATGAGCCTCTAGGAGCAGATCATGTGAGAGATCATGACCATATCAATGGCAAATACCGTGGAGCTGCACATAGTCAATGCAATTTGCAATTTCGACTTCGAAAGGATAAGCAGGATGTTGAAGATTCTTTCATCATTCCTGTGTTTTTCCACAATTTACGAGGCTATGACAGCCATTTGATCATGGAAGAAATTGGAAAGTTCAAAAATGAGACAATTACAGTCATTCCCAACACCGTTGAGAGATATATTGCATTCACCATGAGCAATCTGAAATTTACGGACAGTTATCAGTTCATGAGTACTTCTCTACAGAAGTTAGTATCCAACCTGGCAGCAGAAGGGAAAGACAACTTTTATAACATGACGTCACACATTCACGATAGCGACCAACAAGATTTACTGTTGAGAAAGGGAGTGTACCCTTATGATTACGTGGATGAACCATCCGAGTTTGCTGAAACACAACTGCCGTCCAAGGACAAGTTTTACAGTCTGCTCAGTGAAGAAGACATTAGCGATGAGGATTATGCGCATGCGCAGAAGGTGTGGGAGACATTCCACTGTACTACATTTGGTGAATACCATGACTTGTACCTGAAATCAGATGTGTTGCTGCTGGCTGACGTGTTTGAAAACTTTCGTCACGTATGTCTCAACACGTATGAATTGGATCCTGCTCACTACTATACAGCGCCAGGACTGTCGTGGGATGCCATGTTGAAAGCGACAAAGGTGAAATTGGAATTGATCAACGACATTGACATGTACCAAATGGTTGAACAAGGTCTACGTGGAGGAATATCTGTCATCACACACAAGTATGCGAAAGCAAATAACCCCTACGTAGCAGATTACGATCCCACGAAACCGACCAACTACTTGACATACCTGGATGCAAACAACTTGTATGGCTGGGCCATGTCGCAAAGCATGCCGGAAAGTGGATTTATGTGGGTGTACGAGCCAGAATCCATTGACTTTATGGATGTGGATGAAGATGATGAGATTGGCTACATTTTATAAGTGGATTTAGAATACCCATATTCAATCCATGATCATCATAATCACTATCCAGTGGCTCCAGAACGGAAATGTGTGAAGGTGGGAGAATTATCAGAGCATAGTCAGAAGCTACGGAAAGATCTAAACATGAAAGGCAAGCCTAGTGAAAAGCTCATTCCCAACTTGTGTGACAAGAAGAAATATGTACTTCATTATAGAAATTTACAGCAATATGTCTCACTGGGATTGAAAGTCATGAAGGTGCATCGTGCCATCATGTTTGCACAGAGCAAATGGTTGGCAAAATACATCTCCTTGAACACGGAAAAGAGAAAGTTGGCCAAGAACCCGTTTGAGAAAGACTTCTTCAAATTGATGAACAACTCTGTGTTTGGCAAAACCATGGAAAATGTGAGAAAACGCATGAATGTGGAACTTGTTCACCAGGAAAAGCGGTTCAAGAAACTTGTGGCCAAACCTTCCTTCCACAAATTTAGAATTTTCAACGAAGATTTGACCGCGGTACATTTGCGCAAAGTGGATCTGCTTCTGGATAAACCCATTCAAGTCGGCTTCGCCATTCTTGACCTCAGCAAGGTGCTCATGTTCCACTTTCATTACAACTACATCATGACCAAGTATCCCAACGCCAAGCTGTTGTTCAGCGACACCGACAGTCTATGTTATGACATAGAAACGGAAGATATCTACAAAGACATGCAGGAAGATGCCGACTTGTTCGACACAAGTGACTATCCCCCAGATCATTTCCTGCATTCCAACGTGAACAAGAAAGTGCTTGGGAAAATGAAAGATGAGACGGCGGGCATTCCCATTGAAGAGTTTGTTGGACTTCGACCAAAAATGTACAGTATGATATATGGTGGGAAAGAAAAACGTACGGCTAAAGGTATCACTCGCGCATGTCAAAGACGGATGAAACATCAGCAGTATAGAGACAGTTTTTTCAACCAAACGCAAACGATAACCACAGGGCACATCATTCGAAGTCATGACCACCAGATCTTCTCGGAGAAGTTGAGGAAAGTGGCTCTCTCTCCCTTTGATGACAAGCGATATGTGATGAGTGATGGCTATTCCACTTTGGCGCATGGGCATTACAGTATATAAGGGGGAGACACTTCAACTTTAGAGTTAGTTCAGGTGTGAACACTGAAGCGTCAACATGAATCGGAAAAGATCTGCAACAACGGATATGGATACTCTTGCTGATACAGTGAAAGACATGAATGTGAAACATTCTGACAATACCATCAAGAAATTAAAAGTGGAGACGACGGTACCAACACCACAGCCGTGGGATGGAATGCTTTCTCTAGGCAATGGAAAGTATATCAAGATTATGAAACAAAGTAATGAAGGTGTGGTAAACATTCGCAAATACCTCAGAGATGAGGGGACTGGAAAAAACCGTCCAACGAAAAAGGGAATTTTGCTGACAATACCTGAATGGAAAATGATGAAGAAGCAGTTGAAAGAAGTGGATAAAAGGCTTCGTAGACAAGAAGGTGGCTCATAACAAGGTAACAATCATGAATGCACTCATGCTGAACGGTGGTGTTTACCTTACTGTAAATGAGAGGAATGAAGTGATACTAGATTCTAAGACAAGTTATCATCGGTTTAAACCTGAAGTGTGGAAAGACACCTCATACCACTTGAACCTGGGTTTAAACGTAGACTTGAAAATAAAGTGGAAGTGACGGTAGCTGAATATGATTCTAACATACGTGTAGAAATCTGTAGAAATCTTTTACAGGATTATCCAAAGGATTATAAGGGAGTTGTGCCAGATACACCATATACAGATTTGATCCTCTTTGATATCAAGAACTGGCGCGCAGTCTTACGATTCCTAGAAGCGATACAACATCCACTCTTCACCATCTTGCGAGCATAAAAACGTCTTTGCAGACAAGGAGACAGTTCATAGTTCATCTGACTGTTGAACGAGATGGAAGACTTTTTATCGGAATATAAACCAATTACGCATGGATTCTCATATCTGAGAAACGAATATGATGACATTGTGCTAAGACATTTTGGACAGTATCTCGTCCTATCACTTGATGACCAATCCGTGTTGAAAGACCATCTAGAGAAGTTCAGGATACCTGGCTTTCTCCTGACAGTCTCAAATGAATTAGAAGTGCGTGTGACTGAGAACTGCTTAGACGTGTTTGTACAATTTCGCCAATATGACGAGCTTACAGAACACTACGACATCATCACCCTCAGCACAGTGGAATGGTACGCTCTGTTACAAGCATTGGATTGGAAAGAACCTAACGCTTGAATTCAAAGAAACAGAAATATGGCTTATGCGGGGCACCAAATCCATTGAGTTGACACAACATATAAACAACAACAACAACTTAACTAATATAACAACAACTTAACTACAACTTAACTAATATAACAACAACAACATTAATAAAGCAATGGTTTATAATGTCTATATAACAATCCTTTACAATAAAATCACCATCCTTTCTTTTTAATATATTCACAATATCAAACATACTCTGACCTCGAGCTCTATGTAATATATAATATACACAATAAAAACCACATGATGATGATATTGGCGTTTGTAATGATATAGAATTATACATATAGTCATTTCTTAAAAACATGTCTAAACGATCATCGAGAGGGAACAGTCCATAAGAGTCAAAATATTCCACAGGGTCTTTGTCATAATACACTGCCACCCAATGTTCTCCTGGTTCATCTTGATCGTCTGTGTTGATGACATAGGCGCCGCGTTGTAAAGATGGTAACTGGTCCATGGCAAACACGCCTTGAAACAAGTCTTTGGTCATGACATCATGACTCAATATGGCATCAATCTGCTTCGTGTTCATGACTGGTAGTCGAATTGGATGCTGCGATTTGCACTTATTTCAATAATGTTGTCAAATTCAGCATAGACAATGACATTGATGGTATGTTGCAAAGCTCTAGCAAAATTCATTTCTAGCCGCAAATTCCCATGCTTGATCAGGGGGAAATGATCATCACCATCATAATCCGGTGTTAAGTCAAACGAAAATAAAGCATAACCTCTAGGCCAATCTTCCCGTTTTATAATGGAACTTTTCTCACCATTCAATCGATCAAACGATTTGTAAAGCGTTTCAAAAGCGTCCAGGTATTTGTTATGTGTAATGTCAAGCTTGAGAGGTTTGGATAGAACTGGTTCATCATCCGTGTACAGTTGCATATAGTCCAGATCAAAATGTTTGAAATCATATGGATTCCTCAATACTGATCCACCAAAGGCTTCATTATGAACCAGACCAATGACAATACGATTTGGTAATTGACCCAAAAAGATGTTATCTTTCACAAAAGACTGAAATCCTGCTGGAATAGCCAAGACTTTACATTCTTTTCTAGTGATGATGATCTTGGCAGAACTTTTCATCAATGCATCTGTATGTCCTAACTGAATACCTGGACTCACACTCACTTTGCGAATGGTTAAAAATGCCTCTTTCACTTCTACCTTATAGATATTATCTGCAGCCATCATTACATAGTCATCCTTTTGTCTATGGAAACGCAATTTCAAACTGATACCATTCGGAAGATAACGATCCTGCTCAAACAAATCTATCCTTAAACCACCAGTAAGCATAACATCACGGCTAAGACGATTATGTAAATAACGATGATGTAAGCCATTATTGCCTTGTTCAGCCAAGTCACCGCCGTCGGCATTGACATGAAACCCGGATACATATTGTTCATGATTAGGTCTTTTCACCTCATAACTATTCATTGACCCAGCAGTGTCCTTGTACATGAGACGCATAGAGCGCTCAGAATGCAGACTTTCTTCCGAATCATGGATGAGATGAGAGATAATGCTGGTATAACCATGAGTATTGTTGCTATGCGAAACCAAACGATCATTCAGAAACAATTCAATATTAGACCATAACCCATTAAACACATCATTGATGCAAGAGACATTATCATCTGCGCCACACTCTGTTCCATCGGCCTTTACAATGCGACATACAATATGAAGTTTGCTGTTCTTTAAATCCAGATATTCTTCTGTACTCGCAGGAATGTAGAATTCTATTGGAGCGCCTTCTCTAATGCTTGTAAGTGGTTGATAGTCAACATTATAACTTTTCTCTACAGCAGTTTGCGTTGGTGGTACGTGAAACCATTCCAATGGAGAAAGACTACATTCACACGAATGATTATGAATGAGAGACATGATTTCAAAAGATATTTTTACGATATTTTGATGTTATCCGTCTGGCTGTTTTTCGTCTTCTGGCACGTTTCATCGGTTGCACACGCTTTTGTTCACCAAACACACGTTCTGCTACTCGGCCCGTCACATCTTTCGCGACATTCTTTGCAGCCTTCTTAAGATGTGGCGCAACGATCTTAGCCCCAGCCTTAAGTAGTGGAATAGCTTTGCGAGCCAATGATCCCAGTATGGAACCAATACCATCGCCATATTGGATTCGCGCTCCTTTGAATCCTGGTAATTCCCCGCCCACTTGACGAAGAAAATGGTTGCGATATGCAGACGGATCGTGTGTATAAGCTTTCATATTGCTTTTGGTCGAAAATGAAGTTTACAGATCACCTTTCCAGTTTGAAATGGAACATTGTAGCCTGTGTCGTCCTTAATATTCATTTCTATCACGTCAAATTTGGACGTGTTTACAGGAACATAATGCGGTTCGCCATACGTTTTCATGATAATATCTCCATCATGGCCTTGTATTCCAACAGAACGTAGTAAGGGAACATAATAATCACCAACAACTTGTGGTTCACAAATGCTACAATACACATAAAGTGTATAAAATCCCTGTTTCACATCCGCTTTATGTTCAGCTGTACATGTTTCAGTATACCATTGATCTGGGATAAATCCTAAAATCTCAGCCAATCCAGCGGAGAATGACACTTCAAAACCATAATTTAGAAATAGAAAAACACGTCGTCTAATTTTATCATACTTTATCCGAATAGCTTCTTTAAGGTCATCTTTCATAGAATTAGTTGCTTCTTCATTCACTGCCTGACATATTTCTTGTATGGATCTATAGTAGCCATAAGGAATATTAATAGTCTCAAGTGTCTCTGTCAGTGGTTGTTGTCGAAACTGAATAGAATAGTCCATGCCATGTCTCATCGTTGTCCATGTATGTGGATATTGAATTTCAGCTAAAGCCACTTCATATTTTCCATTCAGATAAATAGTTCGAGGCATACGAATTTGATAATTCGAAGCCTTGTTGTTGGGAGAATAGGTCATACTCGCATTGCTAGGCAAAGTAATGTAAAAACTATTCGACTCCATGATGAGAACTAAATGGTATAGGTGCGTTGACGTTGCCTATATACTTCACGATAGTGCGCGCCATTCAACCAAGTATGCAAATGGTCTTTCACATCATGATGATCTATGACTTCTCCTTCACAACAAGCACTTGTACATCTTATTTTTACAGGAATAGTTGGTTTATCTTCCTCACAACAACAACATAGCTCTTTCAACCATGTTAAAAATTTTCCCATCCTTCAGGAAACTGTCTTTGTTGACGTTGTTTCATTTCTGTTGTAATGTCGTCACGAGTGGTCTTTTTACTAAAAATTGTTTTTGGAATATTAGCATCAACAATTTCCTGGATAAACGGATGCCAGCCATATGGTGGTATGGCTCGTTCTTTTCTTCTTGTCGCCACCAATGCTTCTTTCATCAAATCAACCATGTTGGAATTTGCTATAATATCGCCCGTTTTCAACACAAGTTCATTCTTGTCTGTCCATGTCGTACCATATTTCTTCAGTTCTGCTAAAAGTTGTGTTACTTTTCCATGATAGATAGGTTGAAAATGACTTAAAAATAACTTTTCTGGCTTTTCAGGTGATGATGATGAGGGCTTTTGCTGGCTAGACTGACTTGTTCGTAAATGACGACCAAGAAGTTGAGATATTTCTATAGCCTTTTCACGTGTTCGTTTCCCACGTAAAAGTGTATTCACTTTCGTTTTGATATCATTTTTCTTTTCTAGCAACATTTTATATTCATATTCAGGAATGAGGACCATTTTCATCGTATGTTTCATTTTAGCAGCAGTTTGGCTAACAAAGGTAATGCCAATCTAGCAATAGCTCCAATGAATCCTCCTTTCTGATTAATCAACTTCTTTTTTTGTCGAAGGGATATCTTCTTATCTGCTAGAGTACGAAGCGTATGACGTTCACGTTTAAATTCCTTAAACCGTTTTGAGCTTAAGGGTAAATGTCCTTGCAATATATTCAAACAAATTTCAAACAAGCTTGTTAATTCCTCCTTTGTAGCTTGCTGTAGCAAGGATTTACGTCGTTTAGGCCCACTGCGTGCAAGCAAATGAAGAAACGGTTGGTTCGCTCGAATACATTTAGACATCTTGACTGCGAATGGTCAAATGACTTGGTTCTTGTTCATACACTACTTTATCAATATATACATAATGTGTATCTTTTGGTAAAATGCCTGTATGAATACGTAGTTGATCATTTGTCTTTGGTTTTAAATCAATGAATAAATAACCATGAGGTTTGCTAGTAGCATCTTGATAGGCTTCTATGAGAAATTGAGATCTTCTAGGATACATTTGCCGCGCCAATGTATTAATTTGTTGACTGTCTCTAGGATTTTTAAACAGAATGATATAATGTGTATTCAAACTAATATTTCGCATCTCTTTCCCATGATGGAATAAATTATGCACAATAAAGATAATGCTTAGATTTTGATGACTGCTGCCAACACTAAAGAGACGTGTCATACGCTCATCACTATGACATTTCGTCATTAAGTCATCAATGATGAGTAAGTTTGGTTTTTTCGGGTTAAAACGCTCTTCAATGTCATCTGGAATGCCTTGGTAAAATTCCACGCCTTTCATTCCCTTGTGTTTTGAACCTGTATTTGACAGGTTGGAGTAAACTGAAAGCATCTTGATCCTGCAGCCATTTCTTCACTTGTGACTGTGTGACTGGTTGATCATGTTTTCTTAAGATGTGATACAGTTTGTAAGGACCAGCAAATGCTCCAGGCTGTCCAGGTTTGAAGTAAATATCAGTCAAGTAGTCTTTCCACGTCGACATGATGAATGAAAAAACACGTCTGAACAGAACAGCTTTTATTTTTATAACTCAACCAACATCACTTAACTAACATAGTAACTTAACTAACATGTATTTATAACTAACATGTATTTATAACTAACATATATTTACAGATCAAGTATAGATACAATGGTATGAATAACTGGAGACCATTGGTCTTCAATGAACACTAACCAATGACTGAGTTCATCCAATGTAATAGCATCTACACCATATTTCTCACAACGTTGATTTGCATTCTCTAACACTTTATCTAAATGAATGTAATATTTAGCTTCATTCCAATATGTATAAACACATGCAAAATGACAAGTATGTTATGAACACTCTTCATGTTGACAAGCAGGACAGACTAAATATGCAAACTTTTTTACAGCTGATAACATTTCTTCACAATAAGCTTTTTGCACAATATATATTCTCAATGTCATGTCAGCCATCATGCAGTCTTGTGAGTCTTGCAATGCAGCACAAGTCTGTTAAGTTATGCTGCTCCGGCAATGTAGCACAAGTCTGTCAAGTTCGGCAAGTTTTTTTTTTCAGTTGTTGTTCACTTAACACACTTCACACGTCTGCACATCAAGTCTCACACAACATTTCTAACAACTTTCCCATAATATTCTGACCAGGATATTCAGATGACACATGTTTCACACCAGCTCCCCACCAATGATCATACGTTGCTTCAACTAAAGTTTTGTCTTCACATTCTTTCAACTTGTTGCGAAACAATACACACTGATTCCATTTGACTTGTAAAACATCTTGCATTTTACTTCTCTTTACTGTATGCCATAAAGGACATGGTTTTATCCCTTTAGCAATACGTTTCGCTTCATATCCATTTCTGGAAGACACAATGGCTGAAGCAATATCTTGACGGTGATGCAAAAAACTGCTTTCTCATATTGATACAAAGCTTCACTTGAGTTGAACACATATCCATACTTTTCAAGTCGTGTTGGAAACATGTTTGAAAGAACGTCCTTGTGACCACTGAATAGTACAAGATTCTCCATGTTGACTTTGCTGTTTTATTCTGACATGTCGGTTTCTTCCTGTAATAAAATATCTTTTAATATATTTGCTGCCTCTTCTATCATGTTCTTTCTTTGTTTACGTTGAAACCACTCACATAAAACTAAATTTGCTAGTAAGAAAAACATTGTTATCAATTCACTATGTTGTTACAAAGATGATTAAAAAGGTTCTCTTACCTGATAAAGCTGCTCGGTTTCCTCTTCGTGTAGTTCACAACAATCTCTCAAATGATCAACTACGGTGAAATATACTTCAACATCAGTACGAGCAGAATAAAGTGCAGAATCAAAGTCAAAGTCAGGATCTTCTTCTATTCCAATTTTATGACATTCTCCAAGAAATCTTGAATGCAGTTCAATCACATCAAGACTATGATGTACAACATCCCAAAAAGCGTCCAAATGATAAAGTTGATAGTCTGGAGTGCCACAGCAAGCAAGTTTAGCAATCATCAAGTCAATATAAGCATTTTTAAAACATGCGTCCATCTTGTTTCAGTGTCACTTTTACTTTGCTTCACAGACTTTAAGTACTCCACACTTGCCGCAGAAGTTGTTTGGTTCACACAACTTGCAATTATACTTGTGGCAGTGGCAATGATAATCCTCCACATATCCACAAGCACCGCAATAGTCACAGGTAAGTCCAAGTTGATTTTGTACGTTCATGTTCTCCAACTGAACTTCAGCCAGCCTTTTCTTGGATAGCTTTGACACCTTCATCCGACCATCCTTTTGCACCTTTGTGATCGTTTTCTTGTCATGACATTCCTCACATGGTGATAGGGCTGAGTTGATGTTGTCCATCTCCTGAAGCAGTGTCTCCCATTCACCATCATTCATGTTAATGTGATGCGTGTATTCTTTCCCTTCAAACCGTGACGTGAGCACAAAACTCACATAACGCATATCCAAGTATGAAATGACTTCAAGCCACTTCGTTTGCGTTAAGTATAGTTTGAAGCCAATGTCGCGTAAATTTTTCAAGCTCTGGCAAACAATCTTCCACAAAGATGGTGAATAAGCACACCATCTCTCTCCACGTGTGATGCGTAGAAATGGTCCATATTCTCCATGCTCCACAGTAATGGTTAAGTTAGCACTAATTTTAAAGCTGCTTGTCTTGTTCTCCATGACTGTACAATGTACTGATGACTTCACGTCCACTCCCTCCAACTGTCTGCTGAGAAATGACTTCAATCTGCTGAGTCCACTCCCTTTTTATACCCAACCATCCGCTGAATCAAGCTTTTCAAACCTCTTGCAAAGTTTTGAATTCACTTCAACTCGTCCATGGTTGAATCGAACAAGGTCTGATACATTCGTCGTCAATGGAACATCATCATCATAAAGTAAAATGATTCTTGCAGCTACAACTAACATGAGCTCCACTGCCCAAATTGTATTCACGTTGATAAATGCTAAATCAATGTCATAAGTTGATATGATAAATGTTAAATCAATGTCATAAGTTGATAGTATATGTAAGTCTTCACAGTCACGTAGAAACGAGTTGATGAAATAACTTGGAATAGTCTTTCCGACAGCTTCCCAATGCAGATGTAAATTCTTCACTTGCTGCATCCAATCCCATTCAAAAGTAGGAAGCTTTGAAAACACATAGTTAGTATAATTCACTTTGAAGACGTCGTCCATAGTCATACATCTGTCAAGAAGTAATGCTGACATTGTGAAGTATTTTCTCGTCACACAATCTCCACTTGTTGACTTGTTGACAGAATGTATTACTAGTTGACTAGTTGACATGTTTCACTCATGCTTTTATACTACTTCCATGTAATCAAAATATGGTGTGTAACTTGTTCAAAAATTGTTCAAAAAATGCTGACTCAGCTGAATTTTACTTGTGTATATGAATGTCTCACTTACAGTTGTACTGCTGCACAGCAGAGACATCTAGCGGTGAAGTCAAATAGTCTGCCAAATGGTATTCATCCGCCAACTAGACCTGAAATGTGATAAAATGTATTCTCTCTCACACACACACACACAGACAGACAGACATGTTTTGCTTCATTTCATAATATAGGATGGCCCTTAAAAGGGCTCGATAGATGTTAGTACTTCTTCACCAGCAAGTAGGATTTCCACAATCACACTGGTATCTGTAAAACTGCTCCATGGAGAAAGGCCTTCTCGAGCACTTGAACGGATGAAAGTTGTAATAGCCAAAGTTTTTCAGCGTCGCACCGCACCACCAGCAGTCCGTGCATGGCTCCGGTCCTGGCAATCTTGCAGTAAACTTGTACCAGAGCAATCCACCACAGGTTTTGCAGCAGTAATGCCGTGGTGCGTTGTGGTGCACCGGGCAGTTGTGTGACTGTCCTTCATATTCCAACCTCACGCAGCACTTGTAGCATTGTATGGTCACTTTCTTAGTAGCTGATGTGTTGTCCATGATGTGTCTGACGATGTCTGACGATGTCTGACGATGTCTGAGCCTCGAGTCACTACACTTATATACTATTTTATCATGCTGAATCGACGATTTCATCATGCTGATTCAGCACAATTTTTGCTCTCCTGGGGGGGGGGGGGGTCGGTACATAGTATGTCCTAGGGGGCGGGGGGTCCGTCAGGACTGCCGCCTGGGGGGGGGGGTCCGTCAGGACTGCCGCCTGGGGGGGGGGGGGGGTCCGTCAGGACTGCCGCCTGGGGGGGGGGGGTCCGTCAGGACTGCCGCCTGGGGGGGGGGGGTCCGTCAGGACTGGCGCCTGGGGGAGGGGTCCATCAGGACTGCCGCCTGGGGGGGTCCTCACTTTGGTATCAGGGTTATGGCTACGCCTATGGCTTCGCCTATGACGCCTATGCTTCGTTGCCATCACAACAATACGTTGCCATGACGACGCCTATCACCTCACTTCCAGTCCAGACAACACTTCCGGTCCAGACAGCACTTCCGGTCCAAACGCTATGACGTCACTTCCGGTCCAGAGAGTATGACGTCATCAAGTGTGGTAGAACTCTTGTTTCCCTACTACTGATTCATCTCTGCAATTCTATCTTTATTTTACATACGGAATTCATTGCTCGGCAAAAAAAAAACACTTTTGGTTTTAGGGCATTTATTTGATGATGGTGCACGCCGATTGTTTTGTCTGCTATTTTGTCTTTCTTAATAATTCATTGTTTATTATTAATAATTTCCACCTATACCTTGTCAGATCACTCCTCTGACAAGATTTGGACTAGAGGAATAAACCTTGCTTCACAAATGGAACATACTAAGGAACAGAGCAGGATTTTAAATTTAGCAATTACAGAAGATGAATATTCGCTTTACATGTAACACGAAATTTGCTTGATATACAGAAGGAGTAAATGTGTTGTTTTTTTCTGAGTTCTTTGGCAGGTGACACAAGTTTTTGATTTCGAAAATATCGGCTTGTAGACTACGAAGCCAAAGGGTTTTCCAATGTATTTACATTGGTTATCGCGATCCATAATAAATGAAAAATTCTTTGGAACATATAGCACCACATGGCTAACCTTACCAGGTGCCCTGTTGCTATGTTTACTAGGCCTGTCAACCAACCGACCAATCAGCGCACGCTCCAGTTCCTATCATGTGACCGAATCATTCCCAACTTATCGCGATCCGAATAACAGGAGATATTTTCTCCTATACAATTTTGTTAAAATGACGGTTCAAAATCAAGGTAAATGCATACATTTTTAGATATGACTTATCTTGGATATTATATCTACGTATACTGTAGGTTTTTGTTGGCTGCGGGTACGTTTTCTATGTTTTGTTGACTTTGCTGATTCCTAAACGCCTTTGTTCTGGGTTTTGTCAGACCGACTTTCGTTCGGTAAATGCTTCCCTGCCATCAGAACGTAGTGCAGGTTATGTGTAATAGACAGTGAGATGGTTTCTGGGCGATTTTCTCAGTTTCCATTTCGAGGGTTGCCCTCATTGTCAGCAAACAGTTTGCATTGAGTAGGCTGTATACAGGAAGGTTTGCTTCTGCCTTCAACTTGCTTTCTTCCTTTTGCCAGCGTTAGGGCATTGTAAGCAGTTAGACACGCAGTTATCAAGGGTTCGGGAAGTTGTGACTTCTGTTACCTCGATACTGCGGCGACTTTCTGGAGAGAGTGGCATACTTTCCTCTTTCGTGTTTTTAACACCCCTAGGCTGCCTGCTACGGCGTTGTTTTTTCGCAGTGGGGACTAGTGTAGCCGCTTCTGTACACATTTGACTCGGTGTAGAATCGATCACGTGACGGAACAGCGGCGTTGTATATATATGTATATGTATCCAAACTACGGCTGTTGGAGCAACATGTAGTGTTATCTTCCATAACAGGTCGTGGTACGGGGTTAGCATAGGGATTTTTTCCCTGTTCGCGTTTGACACCGTGTGTTAATCCGTGGCAGTGACGGTTACAACACAGTAGGGTGTTTGTGGCAATTTCGTATTGATTTGCCAGTCGTGTTGCCACCGACTCGATCTACTCACGGGTCGTGTTGCCACCGGCTTGCTGTGCTCGCGGGTCGAGTTGCCACCGACTCGCTGTGCTCACGGGTCGTGTTGCCACCGACTCGATATACTTACGAGTCGTGTTGCCACCGACTTGCTGTGCTCGCGGATCGTGTTGCCACCAACTCGCTCCGCTCATGGGTGGAGTTGCCACCGACTCGTTTTGCTCACGGATTGTGTTGCCGACTCCCTGTGCTCAGCGGTCGTGTTACCACCAACTCGCTCCGCTCATGGGTGGAGTTGCCACCGACTCGTTTTGCTCACGGATTGTGTTGCCGACTCGCTGTGCTCAGCGGTCGTGTTGCCACCGACTCGCTCCGCTCAGGGGTCGTGTTGCCACCGACCCGATCTACTCGTGGGCCGTATTGCCACCGACTCGCTGTACTAATGGGTCGTGTTGCCACCGACTCCCTGTGCTCAGCACTCGTGTTACCACCAACTCGCTCCGCTCAGGGGTCGTGTTGCCACCGACCCGATCTACTCGTGGGTCGTGTTGCCACCGACTCGCTGTACTAATGGGTCGTGTTGCCACCGACTCGCTGTGCTCACGGGTCCTGTTGCCAACGTCTCGCTGCAAATGCCTGAATCTTGCACACACACATCCAACGTGCTGATGATCTTCATTCACACTGCACTGCCTACATACCGCCTACTCGGGCATTCAACCGTGTGCTTTAGAAAGCCGTTGCAACCGGTGTGGACATATGGACGATTCCATGTTCGCGTTACTTCAGCATCAAGAGTCGGCAAGGGTTCGAAATAGAGGTCGCAGTCGCTCCAAGAGTGACAGGTCATGGATGTCCTGTTGCAAGCCCTTTCACTTTTGATTTTGCCGACAGAGCTTATACCGGTTATAGACTCAGGATATACTGCCAACGGCGAAAGTAACTCCTAAGATTATTCCGTTGACGCCTATGCAGGCTGTTGGTGCCGCGCAACCTGTGTATGTGGTGCAGCAGGGCCAAGTTGATGTCACGTCTCCCATGGGAATTGCGTTAGTGACTGCGACTCGTGCGCTGCAGGCCCCCGTTCAATCGATTTTGCATGTACCTTTGCACACGGATGCAACAACGGATACCAATACGGTGCAACTTGATGCATCGATGAAGCAATTGCCTGCTTCCGCGCACTTAGACGTTACAGTCTCCACGGCAGTGAAATAGGTGTTGTCAGGGTCTTCCCCTCGGAGAAAGGAACTGTTTCCTCTAAAGAAGTTTGTGTTGAGTTTGAACTTACACCCCGACACGTTACGCCACGCACCTGATGAAGAGTTGAAGATGTTGCATAATCTAGCATCCAAGCCATGATCGGTGGCGTCGGCAACGTCTCGCATCAACTCAGCTCCGTCCGCCACCATAACGACCGAAACTTCTTCACCTTCACCGAAGGTCAGGGAGTTGCAACCATCTGCCCTTCCTCTCATTGCACCCGTTCAACCGCAGACGAATAAATCACGTACTGTACGTCGTAGCGCAGTGTATGAATCCTCCTCAGCTTCTTCGCCAGATAATTCTTCGTCGGTGAAAGAGGAGCAGTCGTTAATTAGTGAACAGGAACATCCTCAGCCGCGTGTTTCTCAGTCTCCGGTCGTTATTGCGATGGCATCGCTCAAGGTGTCACCGCCACGACCCACGCCTCTCGTTTTATTGCAGGCTACAGCATCAGGTGCTCTGAAGCCGGTCACGTATCAAAACATACAAATTAAAAACAAAGTATAAAAGTGTGCATATTAAAATTAACCAACGATCCAAAGCTACACAGAATGCCAAGAAATTTAGACGTATTTAAAATGGTCGTCAAAGAGCAAACTAGTCAAATTACAGCTTTCAGTACAGCTGAATAGGAATTACCTGTTCCATACGTGACTGAACCCTCGCGGGATTGGTTCGGATGATTTAACCTAAAGTCGACCAATTTAAATCAGAAAGCGGGATACATGACAAAGACAACATCACAGAAATGTTGAAGATAATGAGTAGATTAAACATGATTAAATCTGTGCATTCGAAGTGTCTTAATACCCGTTAACTTGTTGAATCTGCCTGGTGCCATGAAAAAGATTTTCCGACATACGAATTTATACATTTGGCCATTTATTCACACATGCGGCGATCTTTTCAAAAAGTGCAGCTCGCACTGACATTGTTCGTATAGAAAATTCGTTAAATTCCTCACGTTGGGAGGAACTATATGATATTTAGCCTGGAAACCGTATTTATGGTCTGTGCAGAAGGCACTAAGAAAACATGATGTTACAAAAGTTCTCAGAGTAAAAGTATAACAAATTAGGTAAAGGTTTTATTCACGTAGTTTTGTAGCCACAAGTTTAGGGGACCATAAACTTTACCTAATCCCTTACATAGCACAGCAGGGCCCCCAAAAATTTCCTTGTATACTTGTCGCCCCCCCTTCAGTCTTTTAGCTCAGATCCCCAACTCAACAGGCCTCGCACTGGCCCTTAATACCTAAAACTGAAGCATACGTACCATGTGCAATTGAAAGGTCTCGTTTACATAAATTTTCACCTCAAAACTTTTGTATTTACGCATATTTTACTACACAAAATAGTGACTAACAACACGAGGCAAAGAACATTCAAACGGAACAGCATATCGTAATTGGTTAAATCACAAACTGGTCTGTTGGCGGCAGAAGACTACATGATTCATCATAAGAATGTCATGGTGAATTGCGCGACTTCTAATTAGTAAATAAACATAGAAAAATCTACGCAAACTCTGTTTTAACTTCAAGAGAACACATTTTCAGTTTTGCCAGTTTCAGGTTTCTCGCCTTGTAGTCCATCACCGGGGGACTCTAGCATATTATACAACACATTTTTACAGGTATGACCTACATTCCAGCGGGAATACATGTATACAGATTATGGGAACAGACCGGTTATTATTTTGCGACAGTTAGACAACTGGGTTAGGTTATCTTTTTCACAATTTGGAATCAACAGAAAAGTTTTGAGGTTTGGAGCCGAAATTGCAGTTGAAACACATCGGAAATTCCTAAAAGTATAGTCCTAGGTGACTCTTGCGGTCTTCCTATGAAAGCAAGAATCATATTTCCTATAACAGAGCTTGTCAGTGATGTCAACTTTGCTAATCTCGGCGCACGACTCGGGCTAATGGGATTATTTTAGAAAGAGTGCGTCACATAAATGGCCCAAATATAAATAACGGCGCACAATTTTTGTGGTAAAATAACAATTTTGTACTGAGAAAAATAGATGTTGTCTTAAAATGAGGATATAGAACCCCCAATTAGCACCCACAACAACAATGATTCTACAGTTGCAAAACCACTCTTTACTCCAGTTTGGGCGTTTCGCTGTGGTGCTAAAATACTTCTCAGTGTGCTTTTAAAGAAAAAAGCCTGCTAGTCAGAACCTCGATGTCCTGGAACGTGCGCCGAAAGATCCAAACCTCGAAAGTTGAGAACAATAACCATTTCTTTTGCAGGATCTGTGACCCTTATTGTCCTAGGAAGATAGAAAGGGTCACTGGGACTACAATACATGTACAGGGATTCAAGGAACAGACAGAGTCATTATTTTTGGGACAGAGTTATACAACTGGGTTAGGGTCACTTTTTCAATTTTGTATCTGCAGAAAATTTTTTAGGTTTGAAGTCGAAACACATCGAAAATTCCTAAAAGTGCCAAACCTGCGTATAAAAGGGAGAAGAGGAGGGAGAGAGCTTTATAAGTATCAGCTGTTTTATCAAATAGTCGGCAAGAAAAAAAGGATGAATTTGGGGGAAAATGTATAAAAAAGATCATTCATATTTTGCTGAAAATTTTTAAAGTTTAAAAATACATCCTAAAAGTTACCAAAACATGCAATAACACAAAGGACCATCCATAAATTATATATGCACCGGGCAAGCTGTATGGGGGGGTGCTGGTAGTTGGATGCGAACTTTAAAGTCAAATTCCATGATGACGTCACAATTTAGTGCAAAACAAATAGAGGTCTCTGAAATTTATAAAAAAGTGCGTACGTTCTTTATCGATGGTCCCCAGGGAAATGCAACTCAAAATTATAGAGTTGAATATGAATATAAGATTAAAGTTTTAAAATTTTTCAAAATCATTCAAGAAATAAGAACTACTTAACATCACTTAGAATAATGGATATTTTATAGTGTGATAAGATATTGATTACGTTTACGAAAGATATGTTTCAATTCCTTGAAAAAATACCCCTTTTCTACAGATGTACTGATTGAGCAATAGACGCTGCAAAATTGTTGAAAATTACATACACATACAGTGTTAGAGCGGTTAATATTGTGGCCCAATCAAGGGTAATGACTAGTGTGAGAAAATTTCTAGCAGAAAAAAATATAGTTAGTTAGTAAAAAATATTTTGAACTAAAAAAAAGAGTATCAAAATAAAAAAAGGATGAAAAGCGAAAAAAGTATGAAAAAAAGAATGATGAAAACTGAAAAAAATATATATACGAAAAAGTATTAAAGGGTAAAAAAGGATAAAATCGAGCTTTTCAAGAAAGGAAAATCCTTGATGTGGCAACATAGCTCCAAGAAGCGGTGCGCTAAAAAGTTTACAGGCACCGCTTCAAAGCCTCGCTATATAACGATAAGCAAGTCAACTGCGCTCGCTTTGAGGCACCCCTGTGGCTACTTTGTGCGAGATTCAACGACCCATAGGTTTTTTTTTTTTTTGCTAAAGGCCCTCAAAGTACAACGGTAATCATATACAACTTCTGTGTTACGCTTTCTTTAAAAGAAAATAATACGGAAATAACCCCAATCTCCCGCAATAATTGACATTTGTTTGTATACAGGGACCATACTTTATTACGTGAAATTGTAACAATAATTTTTGCAATTATCCACCAAAAAACTTTTAAATTGATATTTCAAAAAGAACGTAAACATGAAAAGTCAAATATTGTGGGTGTACCAAATAAATTTATACGTAATTCTGCATCTTTCAACTATTTAATATATATTGTCCAAATAAACTATAACAACTTTGTTTAAATTTTCGGTCCTTTGACTTTGGTCACGTGACATTTAAAGGCCAGAATGTAAACAAACATTTGACAGGTGGGTGCGGAAGCTAACTTTTCTGCACTTCTATGAACAAATTAAAGATATACAGCTCATTAAAAACTGTGCCTGTTTTACAAAAAAAAGGGCATATTGAGCATGAACTTTCTGTAGATGTTTGAATAATAGGGGCTGGTATGCAGGATTCGTACCTCAGAAAATATGAAATCGAACCTTATTAGAGGAGCAATGGAAGGTTTCGTAGCTCTGACAGATATATATACGATGTTATACAAGTCAGAGCTACTCGGAGCTAGTGGCAACACTGCAGCTCCAAGAAGCGCATCCTTCATGATATAGGTCCAGTCCCTATACAAGTACGAGTTGAAACGAACTGGTATGAATAGGAAACGGAGCTGAACTAGAGCTAAACACAAGCAGTGCATGGCTGTAATAAGAGGCACACTACTGACCGATTACAGGGAACAAGTATACAACTCATGAACCAGTACCGCTACTGACATGCGCAAACTTGTTGAGAATTGCCGATTGTCCATTTCTACTCCTAAAGAAATGGTTTAAAAAACACCTTCGACTCACAAAAATGATTCCGTTTTATTGCCGTTACTGGTGATTACTTGGAGTCCTAAACTGAGCAGAAAGCGACAAAACTTTACAAACCTAAAATCAGATGTCATTTTTCAAAATATCCGCCATTCCGGAGTGAATTTAGACGTCTTGTTGATTGGTTCTATACCACCTGTTTTCTAAATCAATTGGTTCCCACAGCCACTCTAGAGAAGTTTATTAACGACACTTGCCGGCCTGTAATTCAATCACTTTTTGTATGGTTGGTTGCAAAATTTGTTCATCACTTTATGGTAATAACAAAGGAAAGTTCTTATGACAGATTAATTTTTTTGTAATATCAATTATTTGTGGGGAAAATGCTATAAATGGTACCTACTCTACATCAATTCTTGAATGTTACCCAAACCACAAGTTTTAATAAACTGTGAATAAATCTGGAAATAATTGCTACTTTCAAGTTAATCTAATTCCTGAAGGAATTGTTAGAAGTTTGTCTGTTACTTCACACAATAGTCACAAAGTGCCATCAAATTTAGAACATTAGTCGCATTATTCAAGATGGAGAAAAAGTGGTTATGTTCACTTGAAATATCAAAAAAATAAAAATGTTAAGGTGTTTCATTTTTAGTATTATGAGTTTTCGGTTGGAATGAGGCACAAAAGTAAACGGAGAAAGTCGTTAGAGTGATAAAAAATGTACTTATGTCTTGAAAGATCACGGTTTTTCGGAATATTCACGATAGAAATAAATCAATTCGATAGATTCATCTCTGCAATTCTATCTTTATTTTACATACGGAATTCATTGCTCGGCAAAAAAAAACACTTTTGGTTTTAGGGCATTTATTTGATGATGGTGCACGCCGATTGTTTTGTCTGCTATTTTGTCTTTCTTAATAATTCATTGTTTATTATTAATAATTTCCACCTATACCTTGTCAGATCACTCCTCTGACAAGATTTGGACTAGAGGAATAAATCTTGCTTCACAAATGGAACATACTAAGGAACAGAGCAGGTTTTTTTAATTTAGCAATTACAGAAGATGAATATTCGCTTTACATGTAACACGAAATTTGCTTGATATACAGAAGGAGTAAATGTGTTGTTTTTTCTGAGTTCTTTGGCAGGTGACACAAGTTTTTGATTTCGAAAATATCGGCTTGTAGACTACGAAGCCAAAGGGTTTTCCAATGTTTTTACATTGGTTATCGCGATCCATAATAAATGAAAAAAACATAGCAACAGGTGCCCTGTTGCTATGTTTACTAGGCCTGTCAACCAACCGACCAATCAGCGCATGCTCCGGTTCCTATCATGTGACTGAATCATTCCCAACTTATCGCGATCCGAATAACAGGAGATATTTTCTCCTACACAATTTTGTTAAAATGACGGTTCAAAATCAAGGTAAATGCATACGTTTTTAGATATGACTTATCTTGGATATTATATCTACGTATACTGTAGGTTTTTGTTGGCTGCGGGTACGTTTTCTATGTTTTGTTGACTTTGCTGATTCCTAAACGTCTTTGTTCTGGGTTTTGTCAGACCGACTTTCGTTCGGTAAATGCTTCCCTGCCATCAGAACGTAGTGTAGGTTATATGTAATAGACAGTGAGATGGTTTCTGGGCGATTTTCTCAGTTTCCATTTCGAGGGTTGCCCTCATTGTCAGCAAACAGTTTGCATTGAGTAGGCTGTATACAGGAAGGTTTGCTTCTGCCTTCAACTGGCTTTCTTCCTTTTGCCAGCGTTAGGGCATTGTAAGCAGTTCGACACGCAGTTATCACGGGTTCGGGAAGTTGTGACTTCTGTTACCTCGATACTGCGGCGACTTTCTGGAGAGAGTGGCATACTTTCCTCTTTCGTGTTTTTAACACCCCTAGGCTGCCTGCTACGGCGTTGTTTTTTCGCAGTGGGGACTAGTGTAGCCGCTTCTGTACACATTTGACTCGGTGTAGAATCGATCACGTGACGGAACAGCGGCGTTGTATATATATGTATATGTATCCAAACTACGGCTGTTGGAGCAACATGTAGTGTTATCTTCCATAACAGGTCGTGGTACGGGGTTAGCATAGGGATTTTTTCCCTGTTCGCGTTTGACACCGTGTGTTAATCCGTGGCAGTGACGGTTACAACACAGTAGGGTGTTTGTGGCAATTTCGTATTGATTTGCCAGTCGTGTTGCCACCGACTCGATCTACTCACGGGTCGTGTTGCCACCGACTCGATCTACTCACGGGTCGTGTTGCCACCGACTTGCTGTGCTCGCGGGTCGAGTTGCCACCGACTCGCTGTGCTCACGAGTCGTGTTGCTACCGACTCGATATACTTACGAGTCGTGTTGCCACCGACTTGCTGTGCTCGCGGATCGTGTTGCCACCAACTCGCTCCGCTCATGGGTGGAGTTGCCACCGACTCGTTTTGCTCACGGATTGTGTTGCCGACTCCCTGTGCTCAGCGGTCGTGTTGCCACCGACTCGCTCCGCTCATGGGTGGAGTTGCCACCGACTCGTTTTGCTCACGGATTGTGTTGCCGACTCGCTGTGCTCAGCGGTCGTGTTGCCACCGACTCGCTCCGCTCAGGGGTCGTGTTGCCACCGACCCGATCTACTCGTGGGCCGTATTGCCACCGACTCGCTGTACTAATGAGTCGTGTTGCCACCGACTCGCTGTGCTCACGGGTCCTGTTGCCAACGTCTCGCTGCAAATGCCTGAATCTTGCACACACACATCCAACGTGCTGATGATCTTCATTCACACTGCACTGCCTACATACCGCCTACTCGGGCATTCAACCGTGTGCTTTAGAAAGCCGTTGCAACCGGTGTGGACATCTGGACGACTCCATGTTCGCGTTTACTTCAGCAGCAAGAGTCGGCAAGGGTTCGAAATAGAGGTCGCAGTCGCTCCAAGAGTGACAGGTCATGGATGTCCTGGTGCAAGCCCTTTCACTTTTGATTTTGCCGACAGAGCTTATACCGGTTATAGACTCAGGATATACTGCCAACGGCGAAAGTAACTCCTAAGATTATTCCGTTGACGCCTATGCAGGCTGTTGGTGCCGCGCAACCTGTGTATGTGGTGCAGCAGGGCCAAGTTGATGTCACGTTTCCCATGGGAATTGCGTTAGTGACTGCGACTCGTGCGCTGCAGGCCCCCGTTCAATCGATTTTGCATGTACCTTTGCACACGGATGCAACAACGGATACCAATACGGTGCAACTTGATGCATCGATGAAGCAATTGCCTGCTTCCGCGCACTTAGACGTTACAGTCTCCACGGCAGTGAAATAGGTGTTGTCAGGGTCTTCCCCTCGGAGAAAGGAACTGTTTCCTCTAAAGAAGTTTGTGTTGAGTTTAAACTTACACCCCGACACGTTACGCCACGCACCTGATGAAGAGTTGAAGATGTTGCATAATCTAGCATCCAAGCCATGATCGGTGGCGTCGGCAACGTCTCGCATCAACTCAGCTCCGTCCGCCACCATAACGACCGAAACTTCTTCACCTTCACCGAAGGTCAGGGAGTTGCAACCATCTGCCCTTCCTCTCATTGCACCCGTTCAACCGCAGACGAATAAATCACGTACTGTACGTCGTAGCGCAGTGTATGAATCCTCCTCAGCTTCTTCGCCAGATAATTCTTCGTCGGTGAAAGAGGAGCAGTCGTTAATTAGTGAACAGGAACATCCTCAGCCGCGTGTTTCTCAGTCTCCGGTCGTTATTGCGATGGCATCGCTCAAGGTGTCACCGCCACGACCCACGCCTCTCGTTTTATTGCAGGCTACAGCATCAGATGCTCTGAAGCCGGTCACGTATCAAAACATACAAATTAAAAACAAAGTATAAAAGTGTGCATATTAAAATTAACCAACGATCCAAAGCTACACAGAATGCCAAGAAATTTAGACGTATTTAAAATGGTCGTCAAAGAGCAAACTAGTCAAATTACAGCTTTCAGTACAGCTGAATAGGAATTACCTGTTCCATACGTGACTGAACCCTCTCCGGAATATAACTCCTCGCGGGGATTGGTTCGGATGATTTAACCTAAAGTCGACCAATTTAAATCAGAAAGCGGGATACATGACAAAGACAACATCACAGAAATGTTGAAGATAATGAGTAGATTAAACATGATTAAATCTGTGCATTCGAAGTGTCTTAATACCCGTTAGCTTGTTGAATCTGCCTGGTGCCATGAAAAAGATTTTCCGACATACGAATTTATACATTTGGCCATTTATTCACACATGCGGCGATCTTTTCAAAAAGTGCAGCTCGCACTGACATTGTTCGTATAGAAAATTCGTTAAATTCCTCACGTTGGGAGGAACTATATGATATTTAGCCTGGAAACCGTATTTATGGTCTGTGCAGAAGGCACTAAGAAAACATGATGTTACAAAAGTTCTCAGAGTAAAAGTATAACAAATTAGGTAAAGGTTTTATTCACGTAGTTTTGTAGCCACAAGTTTAGGGGACCATAAACTTTACCTAATCCCTTACATAGCACAGCAGGGCCCCCAAAAATTTCCTTGTATACTTGTCGCCCCCCCTTCAGTCTTTTAGCTCAGATCCCCAACTCAACAGGCCTCGCACTGGCCCTTAATACCTAAAACTGAAGCATACGTACCATGTGCAATTGAAAGGTCTCGTTTACATAAATTTTCACCTCAAAACTTTTGTATTTACGCATATTTTACTACACAAAATAGTGACTAACAACACGAGGCAAAGAACATTCAAACGGAACAGCATATCGTAATTGGTTAAATCACAAACTGGTCTGTTGGCGGCAGAAGACTACATGATTCATCATAAGAATGTCATGGTGAATTGCGCGACTTCTAATTAGTAAATAAACATAGAAAAATCTACGCAAACTCTGTTTTAACTTCAAGAGAACACATTTTCAGTTTTGCCAGTTTCAGGTTTCTCGCCTTGTAGTCCATCACCGGGGGACTCTAGCATATTATACAACACATTTTTACAGGTATGACCTACATTCCAGCGGGAATACATGTATACAGATTATGGGAACAGACCGGTTATTATTTTGCGACAGTTAGACAACTGGGTTAGGTTATCTTTTTCACAATTTGGAATCAACAGAAAAGTTTTGAGGTTTGGAGCCAAAATTGCAGTTGAAACACATCGGAAATTCCTAAAAGTATAGTCCTAGGTGACTCTTGCGGTCTTCCTATGAAAGCAAGAATCACATTTCCTATAACAGAGCTTGTCAGTGATGTCAACTTTGCTAATCTCGGCGCACGACTCGGGCTAATGGGATTATTTTAGAAAGAGTGCGTCACATAAATGGCCCAAATATAAATAACGGCGCACAATTTTTGTGGTAAAATAACAATTTTGTACTGAGAAAAATAGATGTTGTCTTAAAATGAGGATATAGAACCCCCAATTAGCACCCACAACAACAATGATTCTACAGTTGCAAAACCACTCTTTACTCCAGTTTGGGCGTTTCGCTGTGGTGCTAAAATACTTCTCAGTGTGCTTTTAAAGAAAAAAGCCTGCTAGTCAGAACCTCGATGTCCTGGAACGTGCGCCGAAAGATCCAAACCTCGAAAGTTGAGATCAATAACCATTTCTTTTACAGGAACTGTGACCCTTATTTTCCTAGGAAGATAGAAAGGGTCACTGGGACTACAATACATGTACAGGGATTCAAGGAACAGACAGAGTCATTATTTTTGGGACAGAGTTATACAACTGGGTTAGGGTCACTTTTTCAATTTTGTCTCTGCAGAAAATTTTTGAGGTTTGAAGTCGAAACACATCGAAAATTCCTAAAAGTGCCAAACCTGCGTATAAAAGGGAGAAGAGGAGGGAGAGAGCTTTATAAGTATCAGCTGTTTTATCAAATAGTCGGCAAGAAAAAAAGGATGAATTTGGGGGAAAATGTATAAAAAAGATCATTCATATTTTGCTGAAAATTTTTAAAGTTTAAAAATACATCCTAAAAGTTACCAAAACATGCAATAACACAAAGGACCATCCATAAATTATATATGCACCGGGCAAGCTGTATGGGGGGGGGGGGATGCTGGTAGTTGGATGCGAACTTTAAAGTCAAATTCCATGATGACGTCACAATTTAGTGCAAAACAAATAGAGGTCTCTGAAATTTATAAAAAAGTGCGTACGTTCTTTATCGATGGTTCCCAGGAAAATGCAACTAAAAATTATAGAGTTGAATATGAATATAAGATTAAAGTTTTAAAATTTTTCAAAATCATTCAAGAAATAAGAACTACTTAACATCACTTAGAATAATGGATATTTTATAGTGTGATAAGATATTGATTACGTTTACGAAAGATATGTTTCAATTTCTTGAAAAAATACCCCTTTTCTACAGATGTACTGATTGAGCAATAGACGCTGCAAAATTGTTGAAAATTACATACACATACAGTGTTAGAGCGGTTAATATTGTGGCCCAATCAAGGGTAATGACTAGTGTGAGAAAATTTCTAGCAGAAAAAAATATAGTTAGTTAGTAAAAAATATTTTGAACGAAAAAAAAGAGTATCAAAATAAAAAAAGGATGAAAAGCGAAAAAAGTATGAAAAAAAAGAATGATGAAAACTGAAAAAAATATATATACGAAAAAGTATTAAAGGGTAAAAAAGGATAAAATCGAGCTTTTCAAGAAAGGAAAATCCTTGATGTGGCAACATAGCTCCAAGAAGCGGTGCGCTAAAAAGTTTACAGGCACCGCTTCAAAGCCTCGCTATATAACGATAAGCAAGTCAACTGCGCTCGCTTTGAGGCACCCCTGTGGCTACTTTGTGCGAGATTCAACGACCCATAGGTGTTTTTTTTTTTGCTAAAGGCCCTCAAAGTACAACGGTAATCATATACAACTTCTGTGTTACGCTTTCTTTAAAAGAAAATAATACGGAAATAACCCCAATCTCCCGCAATAATTGACATTTGTTTGTATACAGGGACCATACTTTATTACGTGAAATTGTAACAATAATTTTTGCAATTATCCACCAAAAAACTTTTAAATTGATATTTCAAAAAGAACGTAAACATGAAAAGTCAAATATTGTGGGTGTACCAAATAAATTTATACGTAATTCTGCATCTTTCAACTATTTAATATATATTGTCCAAATAAACTATAACAACTTTGTTTAAATTTTCGGTCCTTTGACTTTGGTCACGTGACATTTAAAGGCCAGAATGTAAACAAACATTTGACAGGTGGGTGCGGAAGCTAACTTTTCTGCACTTCTATGAACAAATTAAAGATATACAGCTCATTAAAAACTGTGCCTGTTTTACAAAAAAAAGGGCATATTGAGCATGAACTTTCTGTAGATGTTTGAATAATAGGGGCTGGTATGCAGGATTCGTACCTCAGAAAATATGAAATCGAACCTTATTAGAGGAGCAATGGAAGGTTTCGTAGCTCTGACAGATATATATACGATGTTATACAAGTCAGAGCTACTCGGAGCTAGTGGCAACACTGCAGCTCCAAGAAGCGCATCCTTCATGATATAGGTCCAGTCCCTATACAAGTACGAGTTGAAACGAACTGGTATGAATAGGAAACGGAGCTGAACTAGAGCTAAACACAAGCAGTGCATGGCTGTAATAAGAGGCACACTACTGACCAATTACAGGGAACAAGTATACAACTCATGAACCAGTACCGCTACTGACATGCGCAAACTTGTTGAGAATTGCCGATTGTCCATTTCTACTCCTAAAGAAATGGTTTAAAAAACACCTTCGACTCACAAAAATGATTCCGTTTTATTGCCGTTACTGGTGATTACTTGGAGTCCTAAACTGAGCAGAAAGCGACAAAACTTTACAAACCTAAAATCAGATGTCATTTTTCAAAATATCCGCCATTCCGGAGTGAATTTAGACGTCTTGTTGATTGGTTCTATACCACCTGTTTTCTAAATCAATTGGTTCCCACAGCCACTCTAGAGAAGTTTATTAACGACACTTGCCGGCCTGTAATTCAATCACTTTTTGTATGGTTGGTTGCAAAATTTGTTCATCACTTTATGGTAATAACAAAGGAAAATTCTTATGACAGATTAATTTTTTTGTAATATCAATTATTTGTGGGGAAAATGCTATAAATGGTACCTACTCTACATCAATTCTTGAATGTTACCCAAACCACAAGTTTTAATAAACTGTGAATAAATCTGGAAATAATTGCTACTTTCAAGTTAATCTAATTCCTGAAGGAATTGTTAGAAGTTTGTCTGTTACTTCACACAATAGTCACAAAGTGCCATCAAATTTAGAACATTAGTCGCATTATTCAAGATGGAGAAAAAGTGGTTATGTTCACTTGAAATATCAAAAAAATAAAAATGTTAAGGTGTTTCATTTTTAGTATTATGAGTTTTCGGTTTGAATGAGGCACAAAAGTAAACGGAGAAAGTCGTTAGAGTGATAAAAAATGTACTTATGTCTTGAAAGATCACGGTTTTTCGGAATATTCACGATAGAAATAAATCAATTCGATAGATTCATCTCTGCAATTCTATCTTTATTTTACATACGGAATTCTTTGCTCGGCAAAAAAAAAACACTTTTGGTTTTAGGGCATTTATTTGATGATGGTGCACGCCGATTGTTTTGTCTGCTATTTTGTCTTTCTTAATAATTCATTGTTTATTATTAATAATTTCCACCTATACCTTGTCAGATCACTCCTCTGACAAGATTTGGACTAGAGGAATAAACCTTGCTTCACAAATGGAACATACTAAGGAACAGAGCAGGATTTTAAATTTAGCAATTACAGAAGATGAATATTCGCTTTACATGTAACACGAAATTTGCTTGATATACAGAAGGAGTAAATGTGTTGTTTTTTTCTGAGTTCTTTGGCAGGTGACACAAGTTTTTGATTTCGAAAATATCGGCTTGTAGACTACGAAGCCAAAGGGTTTTCCAATGTATTTACATTGGTTATCGCGATCCATAATAAATGAAAAATTCTTTGGAACATATAGCACCACATGGCTAACCTTACCAGGTGCCCTGTTGCTATGTTTACTAGGCCTGTCAACCAACCGACCAATCAGCGCACGCTCCAGTTCCTATCATGTGACCGAATCATTCCCAACTTATCGCGATCCGAATAACAGGAGATATTTTCTCCTATACAATTTTGTTAAAATGACGGTTCAAAATCAAGGTAAATGCATACATTTTTAGATATGACTTATCTTGGATATTATATCTACGTATACTGTAGGTTTTTGTTGGCTGCGGGTACGTTTTCTATGTTTTGTTGACTTTGCTGATTCCTAAACGTCTTTGTTCTGGGTTTTGTCAGACCGACTTTCGTTCGGTAAATGCTTCCCTGCCATCAGAACGTAGTGCAGGTTATGTGTAATAGACAGTGAGATGGTTTCTGGGCGATTTTCTCAGTTTCCATTTCGAGGGTTGCCCTCATTGTCAGCAAACAGTTTGCATTGAGTAGGCTGTATACAGGAAGGTTTGCTTCTGCCTTCAACTGGCTTTCTTCCTTTTGCCAGCGTTAGGGCATTGTAAGCAGTTCGACACGCAGTTATCACGGGTTCGGGAAGTTTTGACTTCTGTTACCTCGATACTGCGGCGACTTTCTGGAGAGAGTGGCATACTTTCCTCTTTCGTGTTTTTAACACCCCTAGGCTGCCTGCTACGGCGTTGTTTTTTCGCAGTGGGGACTAGTGTAGCCGCTTCTGTACACATTTGACTCGGTGTAGAATCGATCACGTGACGGAACAGCGGCGTTGTATATATATGTATATGTATCCAAACTACGGCTGTTGGAGCAACATGTAGTGTTATCTTCCATAACAGGTCGTGGTACGGGGTTAGCATAGGGATTTTTTCCCTGTTCGCGTTTGACACCGTGTGTTAATCCGTGGCAGTGACGGTTACAACACAGTAGGGTGTTTGTGGCAATTTCGTATTGATTTGCCAGTCGTGTTGCCACCGACTCGATCTACTCACGGGTCGTGTTGCCACCGACTTGCTGTGCCCGCGGGTCGTGTCGCCACCGACTCGCTCCGCTCACGGATCGAGTTGCCACCGACTCGCTGTGCTCACGGGTCGTGTTGCCACCGACTCGATATACTAACGAGTCGTGTTGCCACCGACTTGCTGTGCTCGCGGATCGTGTTGCCACCGACTCGCTCCGCTCATGGGTGGAGTTGCCACCGACTCGTTTTGCTCACGGATTGTGTTGCCGACTCCCTGTGCTCAGCGGTCGTGTTGCCACCGACTCGCTCCGCTCATGGGTGGAGTTGCCACCGACTCGTTTTGCTCACGGATTGTGTTGCCGACTCGCTCCGCTCAGGGGTCGTGTTGCCACCGACCCGATCTACTCGTGTGTCGTGTTGCCACCGACTCGCTGTACTAATGGGTCGTGTTGCCACCGACTCGCTGTGCTCACGGGTCCTGTTGTCAACGTCTCGCTGCAAATGCCAGAATCTTTCACACACACATCCAACGTGCTGATGATCTTCATTCACACTGCACTGCCTACATACCGCCTACTCGGGCATTCAACCGTGTGCTTTAGAAAGCCGTTGCAACCAGTGTGGACATCTGGACCACTCCATGTTCGCGTTTACTCCAGCAGCTAGAGTCGGCAAGGGTTCGAAATAGAGGTCGCAGGCGCTCCAAGAGTGACAGGTCATGGATGTCCTGGTGCAAGCCCTTTCACTTTTGATTTTGCCGACAGAGCTTATACCGGATATAGACTCAGGAGATTCTGCCAACGGCGAAAGTAACTCCTAAGATTATTCCGTTGACGCCTATGCAGTCTGTTGGTGCTGCGCAACCTGTGTATGTGATGCAGCAGGGCCAAGTTGATGTCACGTCTCCCATGGGAATTGCGTTAGTGACTGCGACTCGTGCGCTGCAGGCCCCCGTTCAATCGATTTTGCATGTACCTTTGCACACGGATGCAACAACGGATACTAATACGGTGCAACTTGATGCATCGATGCAGCAATTGCCTGCTTCCGCGCACTTAGACGTTACAGTCTCCACGGCAGTGAAATAGGTGTTGTCAGGGTCTTCCCCTCGGAGAAAGGAACTGTTTCCTCTAAAGAAGTTTGTGTTGAGTTTGAACTTACACCCCGACACGTTACGCCACGCACCGGATGAAGAGTTGAAGATGTTGCATAAGTCATGATTTGTGGCGTCGGCAACGTTGCAACCGAAGTTGCAACCGCCTGCCCTTCCTCTCATTGTACCCATTCAACCGCAGACGGATAAATCACGTACTGTACGTCGTAGCGCAGTGTATGAATCCTCCTCAGCTTCTTCGCCAGATAATTCTTCGTCTGTGAAAGAGGAGCAGTCGTTCATTAGTGAACAGGAACATCCTCAGCCGCGTGTTTCTCAGTCTCCGGTCGTTACTGCGATGGCATCGCTCACGGTGTCACCGCCACGACCCACGCCTCTCGTTTTATTGCAGGCTACAGCATCAGATTCTCTACAGCCGGACACGTATCAGCACTCGCCACGGGAGGTGCTTAGGCCTTTCAGGCCGTTACGTACCCCCGAGCTACCTGGAATGGAGCTTCCACCGGAAGAGTGAGAAGAGACGTCAACGGTGGATTTTTCTGCAGCGGATTTTCCACTCTCAGATGTATTGCCGATAACTCTTCAGCGTCGTTAGTGACTTTGCAGCCGCATGTCAGTAGCCCGGCTTTGTTTTTTTTGCGGCTCAATCACAGCCTCCCCAACGTGACGATTTCATGACGCCATTCACGGCTCCATGCGTAGCCAACGTCCTACAGGCACGGGTGGAAGAGTTACGGTCGCTGCAGCAGGTTTGGTCACGTTCTTGGCCACGTTTATTGCCATCAAAAGTGTTACACATCAGGACAGCGTCTTATCGGTCCAATGATGGTGTTCTGCCGGTTTAAACCCTGGTCTATCTCAAGGATATGGTACCCTGGATACCGAAGATTAATCCCGACCCGAGTGTACCGTTAGCGGAGCCTGAGTGTCGGTTCTTGGAGGAGGTGGTCAGGAAATCAATGCGTACCTTGTCTTTCCAAGATGCAGCGTTTCAGGCGCTCCATAAGTTCGTAAACTCCGGCACCAACGTACTGTTTGACAGGGTGTTTGATTCCGTGGTCACGACGTCATCGGATTTATTGAAGTTAAACGCCTAATTGCAGTCGTCATTGGTGGTCTTACGTAAGTATCAGGTTTTGTCGTTACGGGCCGGTTCAGAGAAGCAACGTCACACGACTGCCTCTACAACAGCTACGCCACGGAAGAGGCAGAGTACGAGTCCTGTCTCGGCGCCCCAGCCAAAGAAGAACAAATTGGACACAAAAAAGCAGGCTACCACTCATAAGGAGAGGTAGCAACCAATTAAAGTATCCGGCCCAGATCGCGCGACGATCTCTGCCAGATACTCACGAATCGAGAGTAAATGTGTCCGTAGGGAGAAGTCTAAGGAATTTTTGGCAAGCCTGGCGAGCTCTGGCAGCTCCCAAATACGTACTCCGGTGGTTGCGATGGGGTTACCCTTAGCCCTTTGCAAGGGACAGGTCGGGTTGTCAAACTCTTCCAACGCTAGCCAAGCTTCCCAATCCTTCTTTAGTCACGACGTACGATAAAATTCCAGAAAAGCAACTTGTATTGCAACGGATGGTGCAAGAGCTCTTAGACAAGACGGCTGTAGAAAAGATGCCAGTAGGCACACCTGCATTCTTCAGTTGTGTCTTTCTCGTACCGAAAAATAAGGGGTTGGCGGTTTGTCATAGACTTGTCGCAACTGAAGCAGTTTCTCCATCTTATATCGTTTACAATGGATACGCCCCAGTGAATCAAGTCAGGGGATGTGGGCGGTGTCGGTGGATTTGTCTGATGCATATCTCCACATTCCGCTCGTCGTTTTATTGCATTTACGGTAGGGGATCAGAATTATTGGTTTCTTGCCCTCCCCTTTGAATTGTCAACGGCCCCGTTTGTGCTTACACAAGTGATGAAGGTACTCAAAAGGTGGAGTCGTCCAGAAGGGGATACTGTTGTTCCAATATCTGGACGACTTGTTGTTAGTAAATGCGGACAGGCAGTTGCTCCTATCACAGTTGGATGTTCTGTTAAGTCGTTGTGGGGTCCTGGGTTTACTGGTCAATCACAAAAAAGTTGGAGTTGGTTCCTAATCAGAAAATAGAGTTTCTGGGGGAGTTGTTGGATTTTGCGTGTGCCAGAGCTTGTCTCCATTCCCTAAGCCTCGGGTAACTCAGCTAGAGTCTCTCCTCGGATTGTTAGTTGTCAGAAAAGACGGTCCAGCTAGGCAGGTGTCATTTTCGGGAGTTTCAGCGGGTGGTCTTGAAGGCTTTGCGTCATGGCAGGTTGCCGACACGTTGCCTAAAGTTGTCGTTGCTAGCCCTAAGGGATCTGGACTGGTGGTCATGTCAACCCAATCTCCTGCTCGGTGTTCCCTTTTCTCTCCCAGCTCCATCGAGGCAAGTGCGGACGGACGCTTATTGCACCGGTTATGGTGTTGCTTTCCAAGGTTGCATGTGGAAGGGAGCGTGGTCAGATCACGAACGACGCTTGCATATCAATGTACTGGAAATGAAGTCGGTTTTGATAGATTGTCAAACTAAACTCTGTAAACATTTCTATGCGGTCATGTAGTTCAGTTTCTCGTAGACAATCAAACGGTGGTGTCATATTTGGCCAAGCAGGGTTGCACTCGCTCACCCATGTTGTCTCGTCTCACCAAAGAGGTCTTATTGCTTGCCCGGGAGGGCCGATTCTTCATTCAACCTTCCCACATTGCCGGAAGTCTGAATATTCTAGCGGACTTAGCATCTCGGAAGGGTCAGGTTGTTTACACCGAGTGGGCGTTAGCGGATTACAAGTTTCGATGGATTGCCTCGGAGTCTCCATGGAGTGCACTTCAGGCAGATTTGTTTGCCCACAGACTCAATGATCGTCTCACGGGCGTACATGTCTCCGTGTCCAGATCTGGGGGCAAAAGCGATCGTTGCATTGCTTTGTCACTGGCCGGTGCAACTGTTGTTTGCCTTCCCGCCGACGTCTCTCATGATGAAAGTTCTTATCAAGGTTTGGCATGAGAGGCCTCAGCGCCTCCTGTTGTTAGCTCCCGATCTTCCAGAACTGTCTTGGTCTCCTTTGTTGATGCGGTTACCGTGCTTCATGAGTCTTCCGGTTCCCCTGGAGTATGGCAGTATGCGTCAACCTCATTGGGAGCATTATCACCCAAACCTCAGTTATTTCGAATCAAGCTTTGGTGCATAAGTTTTTCTTCTTGATATTGAAGGGGTTTTTTCAGCGAGTACTGTAAAGAATGGATAGAACTCACAAGGATTTCACCAACAAGGTGTACCTGTCGCATTGGCGTTTGTTGGAATCTTGGTGTCTGGATAGGGATATCGATCACGTGGCTGCTACGGCGGTGGCAGTGGCCGACTTTTTCTGTATCTGTTCGAGGTCAGGAGGATGTCGGTTAGATTGATCATGACTTATCGCTCCGCTCTCACCTTTATTTTAAAGAGAACATCGCGATATGATTTATCATTTTGGTGAGATTTTGTCGGATTTGGTTAGCTCCTTTCAATTGGAACGGCCTTTTCCGGATAAAACAGTGGTGCCTTGGGATTTGTCATTAGTTTTGAAGAATCTCACATTGCCACTTTTCCATCATTCCATCATTTTGGACAAATTGCTTACTCTAAAGTGTGTGTTTCTGGTGGCATTGGCCTCGGGTAAACGCCACGGGGAGATACACGCATTGCAGAACGTTGCCGGTTAGGTCAATGGCTCGTGGGAGGTGGTTGTTCCCAAACCATTACCGTCTTTTTTTGGGCAAGACGCATATTGCGGCTAAAGATTTGGATACCTTTGAACAGATCGTGATTTCGGCCTTGCCGGGGGTTAGGTCACGTGTCGATACAGCATCCCTTTGTCCCGTATCCCTGTTACGCACGAACGTTAAACGCTCGGCTACGTATCGCGGCCTGCTGCAAAGTCGTCTGTTTATCTCATTACGGTAGATCTGTTGAAAGCGTCTATTTCTAATTATATTAAGAAAACCATAATGTTAGGATATGATGATAGAATTAAAGAGCCTGAAGATGTAATCCAACAGAGATTGTCAATTAAAGCTCATCAGGTCAGACATTTGGCGCACTCCTTGCGTAGTACTAACGGGGTGTCAATGTGTAAATTGTTGCGCGTTGGTTGTTGGGCGTCACCTAACACTTTTATTAAGCATTATTTGCAAGAGTGCACAACTGATGCGTTGAGTAATTTGCATAGTCTTGGTCCCTTTGTTGCTGCTGAATCAGTGATTCATAACAGTCCTCCTTCTTGGGGGCTCCCCAGCAGTCCCCTGGGAAGAAGCATTACAAGAAGAAGAAGACCTCTAAATAGAATGGGGGTACAGACGCAGTATGGATCTGAAGCGACAGGGTGGCAGCTTCTCGACCACGTGACTGTTCTCTTCCCGGCCCGGCGCAGTACATTTGTACCATGGTCTCGTTTCGGACAGTGCGGTTTTGCGCATGGTAACATCTGTAGTGTTGTCTTTGATACTGTTCATAATCCTCTCTTTGGAAAAGAGGGGGGGGGGGGGGTTTAGCTCCCTCGTATCTGCGTGTCACTATTGTTCGAACTAACGATGTTTGATAATGGGTATGCCGTGGTGAAACCCCACTGATCTTGTTATTTGTTATTACATGGGCAGTTTGCGGTGACGGTATGATAGACAGATGGTAAAAGTGTTACCCATGGGTGGGATCGAACCACCGATCTTTCGCCCACGAGTCCCATGCTTTACCAGGTGAGCTACTCGGGACGTAAGGATAATGTTCTTGAAAACAATCATCATATAGGGTTAGGGTTACGGTCACTTGACCGATGATTGACAGACGTCACGATGATTGACAGGTCACGTGACTGATGACGTCACGATGATTGACAGGTGTGGTGGATGTTAGGGTTAGGGTTATGTCTCCAAGGGGAGTCTGATGTCATTATGTTTCGAAATTCGGTGCTATAAGCCAATTCGCACTTTCGGGTCTTTCCGGTGGAGGTGTTTCGACTGGAATTTGTTGGAATTATTCCAGGTTTTTATACAAACTAGAAGCCGCGCAATTCACCATGACATTTTTATTAAAATTTATGGCAACCTTCTGCAGCTAACAGACCCGTTTGTTATTTAACCAATTACGATGTGCTGTTCGGTTTGAATGCTCCTTGTCTTATACTCGTACTGGATTTACGTAAGTACCAGTACTCCGGTTTTTTGGATACACACGCATATAGAAGTCAAGGGTGAAAACATCAAAAACACTTTAAAATAGATATAGTACTTTTTGTGTTAGAAATCCATTTTAGTACTAGTAATGTGATAAATTATTTTTCCCATATGCCAATAAAGTTTTGACACCTTACAGAAAGTCGGAGAAAATCAACTTTTAATAAATTTTCCTTATGTTTTTTTTTCACCTTTTATCCCTATTAGAATTCTATAAATTTCTATTACTGATCACACGCACTGAAAACCATCAAGAAGCCAGTTTGTACTTTCGGGCCTTTCCGATAGAGGTACCGTCTGCAATTTTTGGGATATAAATTATAAAGAAATGATAAGGGTAAAACATGAAAATTCTAATTTTTTCTCACCATGCCCATTTTAAATAAACAAAGCCAGCATATGATCTTTTAAAAACTCCTTCCAAGGACATGTGTTTCTCATTATTGTAGATGTCCATTCCAGATGGCCGAATTGTGGAAAATATCACAGCCCAAGAGACGATCAAAACATTGCAAGAACTGTACAGCGCGTTTGGTATGTGTGACGTCATTTGTAGTGATAACGGAGATACGTTTCACTCTGATGCCTTCCCGAAAAGATGCACGGTATTATAAAAAAACCTACAAGCGTTTATAAACCTTCGATCAATGGCAGAAAGAATAGTTCAAAGTCTCAAGTCCAGTAGGCAATGAGGGACGAAATTCAACCATGCACGTTAAAGTAACAAAGTTCTTCCTGATGTATAACTCGACCAAAAATGCCACAACCAACAAAATCCCTGTGTTACTCTTTTTGGGACGTGAAATCAAAACTAGACTCGATCTGGCGAAACCCAACTCTCCAGAAAATCTTTTTCTGTCGGAGAAGAAGTACTAGTTAGGGACTATGGACGGAAACGAAAAGTGGATATTTGCCACAATCTGGAGACGTCATGTCGATCATATTCGTAGTTCCCAACCTCCTATCGAAGAAAGAAAATCGGTTATGAGCGACAATTCCATCCTACCAAAAGTTTATACCCCGGCACTGATTGATGATCGAGTTTCGGAAGTGACATCTAGACACCATACTGTACCCGGATCCACGAAAACTGAAAAGACTGTTATTTCTAAACAAAAGACTGTAAAAGTAAAAGTACCTGAGTTTTCCAAAGACATTTCAATACTGGCATTGTCTTCACCTCCCCCCCCCCCCTCCAAGCACCGGTATAAAAATATCGCGTTCAGTTCGATCGGTGAAAGTCCCCAAGAAATGCGGTTTTGATGAGTAGTGTGAATCTTGTACCTTTAGTTAAAATGGCTCTGTGTACATAATTCATTTATTTAATTTAACGTACGTGTTTATTGATCAGATATCTGTTATTCTTGTTTACAGAAAAGAAGCAGTCAATCAAAAGTAGAGTTCCACTAAAGTTTGAGAGTACTGATCAAGTACAGTTTTATTGCGGTTCCAGCTAATTTCATTGCAGCTGCTGAATTTTACTAATGGTAACGCTTAAAAAACAGTTGATTTCCAAGAATACTGTTGTGTTTATTTGATTGAAGTTAATAATAAGCTTATAGTAGGGAGTTTAAATCATAAGAAGTAGTAAGTGTCTTATAGGAATGGTTATAAGTCTTTAAACACAACTATAGAACGCTTGGACTTACATAGACACTCCTGAAGGACGCTTTATTTTGAGTATCTGAGCTTCCATTTTGTAAAATGGACTCGAACGATAATAAAAAAGGTTTCATTAATTTAAGTAAGTAATTCCATTTTTAATTTTTCAGAGCATATATGGTTCTTATAGATTTTGTTTTGAATCTGTTTATTAAGGTTTAAAGGTTAAAGTCTATTGCTGGTAACAGATCAGGTACTAAGTACTGTAATATCCTAGTTTACAGCTAAGACAGAAGTCTTTGATTAGAGGGTGAGTGAGTGTGTTAAGTTATGGTTACATCTGCTCGGTATATAGTCTGACTTCCGCTAGAAAATAAAGATGTCACGTATAGTCAAAGTTCGGAGTTCTTTCCTTGAAATGATGTAGGACACAGCACCATGAACCACAATTTATTTTACATAGACTTTCTGTGTAACCTTTTAAAATATGGCACTGTCCGCAACATTGCACGATCTAAAACAACCACAAAATCAGATGTACTGGATCTTAAGAAGAACAGAAACTACTAAAAAAAATGGGGGCTCTCGATCGGATTTTTGCTGTGCTGATTGGAAAATAGCTAGCGTGGTTTTCCCAATTTATGGCTTATTTCCACTTGCATTCACAGTAATTTTGTTTCCTAGAACAATCCAGCCTATTCTGATTATTTTACAACAATAACTTTTATTTATTGACTGCACAAGTGTTACATAATATAACATTTACCGCGGCACTGCTTTTGGTATTACTCCTTGCGTGTTTAGGCCCTACCAAGAAATGTTATTGTGGTCCATGGCCAGAAATCAAAATTATAATCAGCATCATTGTAATAAAACAAAATTCACAATACGAACTATAAATATGCTCCTGGTAATTTCACGGCTCCGTTGGAAAAGCAAATGCCTTAAAGCAAATTTGTTCAAATAATATTTATAGGTTTAGAGATTGTGCAATAAAATTTAATTGAAAAGTTTAAAGATTCATGTTCATACATTTCTGTGCTTCGGGTTCTGATATTCTACACAAATATGTACTGTGTCGTTATGATGTTTAAAGTCTATTGCGAATTTCAAAAGTTTGCAAAGCAAATTATTCTTTAATATACTTAAAGGAATATGTGTTAGTGGAAGTGAATTAATGTTACAACTGGTGGAAAATGATATTGTGTGCAAATTTAGTTTCGTCACAAACTGGTACAGTTCCACGTTAGAAACTGCTTGAACGAGTTAAGGTAATATCATATCTGTAGGAGCAGAATATGATTCTAACAATAAATAAATAGTTTGCTTTCTAACATAAATGATATTTTCAGTAAAAATTATCCATGATAATGCCACAATTGTTCGCTTTTAATTTGCTATCAAATTCAAGTTGGGCGATATGGTTATTTACAAGCAATATCATGTAAAGCAGCAAAGGCTATGAAAAGCAACTCGTCTACCTAATTGTCCTGTTAGTTTCATATGAATTAAAAACCAATGCAACAGAATGTGTCTCAGAAATTTGCAGAGTATTCTTAAATTTTAAAGCACACAGCCGGAGCATGACCCGGGAAAGTGACCCTACTTAAAACACCAGCTAAAATAGTTGATTTGTTGACGCAAACCTGTATATATGTAAGAGAAAAAGAAAGAAACTGCAGCGCAATTCACATATCATCTAAACTGGAGAAAAAATTATTCTTTCGCAATTTAAAAGAAAGCATTTCGTCTGGTTGAACCATTGGAAACACCACCGCGGTGTGTGTACAATTTTGAGAAAAGAGAACTGCTTAAAGCATTTTTGCACATGGTCTTAGCGCGGCGAGATATATGCTTATAAATATTATCATTAAATTTCTTTAGAAATGTATGCAACATCGATAGCCGAGATTGAAAATCATTAAAAGAGATTTTTCCCAGTTATCGCTCACTTATCAAGCCTCTTCAATAAGCCAATTCGTACTTACGGATCTTTCCGATGGAGTATTCGTCTCGACTACAAATTTTTTGAGATAAGTCATAAAGAAATGATAAGGAAAAAACATGAAAATTCTAATGTTCTTTCAGCATGCACATTTTCAAATTTATAAAGCCACCATATGATCTTTTAAAACTATTTTACGTATTATTCACTCCCTTTAATAACCAACGTGAATATGTTTGTGGCAAAATGGAATTTTGTTGATTTTTGCCGTTTGTATAATTTCTTTATATCCTTATCGCAATTGAATTCAGCCGAAACCCAACAACCTTTCAACAAAAGTCAAAGTGCGAATTGGCTTATTATTATTGAGTTCAGCTGGATATGTTATATCTGAGATACTTGCATTAAATGGTAAAGGTGGGCGATAATGAAAGATTTAAAGTGCAAATCGTCTCAGATGAATCTTGCGGTCTCCCTGTGACAGCAGCAGTCAGAAGTTGCCATTGATGTGACTTTTGCTAATCTAACGAACCGGGCCAGTGGCATTATTTTAGAAATCGTGCATCAGAGTAATGACTCCGAAGGCGAATTAACAGTTTTTCGTCTGACTCCATAAGCGGATTCATAGTTTCTGGTTTAGACTCGTACGGGATTTACACAAAAACAGTATTCCAGTTTTTTTTAATAAACGGAGAAGGAGAAAAACTTGGAAGCATAGGAGATAGTGCAGAAATACATTAAAATTACTTTGAAATAGATATACAGCTATTTCTTTTTTTTTTCTTTTTTTTTTTTTCTCTTATTTATTTCCATTTTAAACAACATATACATATATACGGAAATATGGTATTCGAAAAGCTTTAATTGTGTTTAAAAGAAAAGGTGGAACAAGAAAGTTTACACTTATTAAGCGGTCCACCCGTTTGCAAAATTACTTTCATACTGAGTAACCATTCCGGCGAGATTATCTATATTTCCATGTATATATCATATATTTATATATTTATCTATAGTTAAGAAAACACCATATAGGAAAGCAACTCCATTACACAGTATTCACATCTTGACAAAGTATAATGTATTTATATGAGTGACAAGATCTACTAATAGCCACTTTCAAGCACGAAATAAATAATATTTAAACTAGTATGACTCTATAACAACATTCTTAAAACGCCTTTTAAAATCACAGAGGGTTTTACAATGATATAAGCTATCGTCCAAATTATTCCAAAGACCGGGTCCAATGAGACTTATACAAAATGACCTCTTTTTTGTACGTCGATATTTAACCTGAAATTTTCCTGCCTGACGTGTACATCCCATATTCAAGTCGAACAAATCATTAATTCTAGGGGGTAATAGGTTGAACTTCGCTTTGAACATTATGAGACATGTATTAAGTTTCACAATATCATGGAACCTTAATAATCTAAGTCGACCAAATAAGACACTGGTATGGAACCTAAAATGTACACCTTCTATCAATCTAATAGCTTTCTTTTGTAAAATCATAAGATTTTTAGTTCTTGCTTGATAATTATTACCCCAAATTTCACAACAATAGTTCAAATAAGGGAGAATTAAAGAGCAATATAATGTTTGTAAGGCCGTTTTATCTAGAACATGTTTCACTTTATACATTACTGCAATACTTTTAGCGACTTTATTTTGTACATGTTTAATCTGAGTTTCCCAAGACAGCTTAGAATCAATAAAGACACCTAGGAATTTGGTGGAGTACACCCTTTCGATAGAAGTACCATTAATATTAATATCACAATCATTGCATACAGTATTTGAAAATACGATAAAATTAGTTTTAGACACATTCAAGGAAAGTTTATTGACTCGAAACCATATATCTAATTTCACTAATTCTCTACTTAAAGTGTTACAAATTTCAAATATTTCATGACCAGAGTAGAAGATGTTAGTATCGTCCGCAAACAATATGTAATTCAAAATAGACGAAACATTATGTAAATCATTAATATATAACAAAAATAACGTGGGACCCAAGACAGAGCCTTGGGGAACACCACATAACACTGTCAATAAATCTGAAACATTATCTTCAACTTCAACATATTGCAATCTATTACTTAAATAACTATGAATCCATGACAGAGCTGTACCTCTAATTCCATACATGTTAAGTTTATTTAAAAGAATTTCGTGATCAATGGTGTCAAACGCCTTGCGTAAATCTATAAATACACCTACAGTTGTACTTTTATTATCGATCGCACTTGACAAACTTTCAATAAAATCTAATAAAGCAAGGTTCGTAGAGTGGTCTTTTCGGAAGCCATATTGACCTTCATATAGTATATTATTTTTTGACACGAATTTGGTTAACCTTATATTGTATAATTTTTCAAGAATTTTCGAAAATTGTGGTAACAGTGAGACTGGTCTATAATTGGTATAAATTTGTTTATTACCTGATTTAAATAAAGGAATAATTTTACCAATTTTCATTCTATCAGGGAATACACCATTACTAAAGGATTTGTTACAAATTTCGGCAAAGGGTTCAGCAATTATATGGCTTATTTGTTTAACTATTGACATGTTTAACCCATTAGTATCCACTGATGTTTTATTATCACACAATCCTATAATTTTTAATACCTCCTCAGGACATGTAGGCTCTAAGAACATAGAGTTATTACAACTATATTTAATAAAATCACAATAATCTTTATCTTCACATTTCTGAATATTATTTGCAAGGTTTGGTCCGACATTTGTAAAGAATTGATTAAAACCATTAGCAATTTCTGTACGATCACTTATCGTTTTACCATTGTTACAAAAATACTCTGGAAACTCAGATACTGAATGAGACCTCTTTATACATTTATTTATAATTTGCCATGTTTTTTTAATATCCTTTTTGTGCTTTTGTAAGAATACACTGTAATATTCTTTTTCGACTGACCTCAGTACCGACGTTAGTTTATTTCTATATTTTTTATATCTTTCGATTGATTTAGTAGTTTTCAGTTTCACAGATAACCAAAAGAGACAATGCCTTTTCTTTATAGCATTCAGTAGGCCGCTGGACAACCAAGGTTTTTTGACATTTGAAGTCTTTACCTTTACTCTTTTTATTGGACAATGTTGATCGTAAAGTTTAATAGTCGTGTCAATAAAGTAACCATACGCAATATTAACATCCTCTTGAGATTTAATTTCGGACCAATCTGTTTTATTCAGTTCTTCTATGAATTTATTTACATTACACTCTCTCAAATCCCTTTTGTTAACAAACTTCTTGCATGTAACAATATCCAATTTGTAATCACAAAAGGCAAACACAGGCAAATGATCAGTAATGTCGCTTACAAGAAGCCCGCTATTAATATCATTATAACATTCATTTGTAAAAATATTATCAATCAGTGTAGTAGTAAATTCCGTAATTCGACTTGGCTTTGTAATCAACGGACGAAACCCATAACTGAATATGAGGTCTACATATGCATTTGTACCTTCATTGCAATGATAGTTCAGAAGATTAATATTGAGATCGCCACATATGTAAATTGTTTTCCGTTTAAAAGATTTTAATATTTCATTCAACTCTTGATTAAACTGCTCTATCTGAGTATTTGGTGGTCTGTATATCGTACTTACAATAATTTTCTTATTTTTGTTCAACTCAATTTCTACACTAACTATATCACATATATTTTCGATACTTTTTGAGTGGTCCTTTAAAATGGTGTGCTTAAGAGTTTCTTTAACGTAAACAGCGACGCCACCACCTTTTTTGTTACTTCTAGATATATAATATGATATGTACCCTTGTAGTGGAAAGTCACTATGAGAATGTATATCAAGCCATGTTTCTGAAAAACATATAACATCGAATTTCACAGACAACAGTTTCATATAATTAACAATAGGATTGAAATTTGCATTAAAGCTCCTTGCATTGAAATGTACTATACTCAAACCGGTTTTACTAAATCTATCATTAAATTGGTCATCTAGATAATAATCACAGTGAGTTGAAATACGATTATAAAAATTGTTTTCTGGATCGATATCGCTATCAAAATACTTATCTGTATCAGCAAATGTATAAGGTTCAAAAGTTAGATCTATACATCTTTTGTAAAGACCACTAAGTTCCTCATTAACATTTTCATGATATGCAAAAAATTCATTATCAGTAAGATTAGAGAACGGAAAAACTTCATTTTTACACTTTATACAGAACCAAAAAGAGTCTGATAGACCAAGGCGGATAAGTTCGTTCTTTGACAGAACAGCACATCTTCTATGTATCCAACTATGACAGGCATCACATTGTATAGAGTCAAAGTTCACTACTTTATTACAAATCCCACATTCATACTTCATTTGGTTGTGTTGCACTTGATATTTGGGTTGGTATTTTCACTATATCACTCATCGTCTTAAGTTGCAAGGTTTTTGGATTTTCGTTCAGCTTTGCGCAGTATCTGACGAAAACTTTGCAGTTTGTAACCCAGGTCTCTATCACTCGGCCCTGCTTTTTCAGCTGTCGCCCTTCGTATGCTAATTTTGCACTCATCTCTGTTAGGTGATCGTTTATAAACACTTGTGGTGTTCGACCTTTAAGGTTCTTTCTGCATTTCATTATTTCTGTCTTTGTTTGTCGCGAAACAAACCTAACTATAATGTCTTTTCTATTGTTTTTTCTTTGAAGGTAATGAACGGCTGATATATCGGCAGGTTCTACATTGCAACCAAGTTCGTCATTGAGCAGAGAAAGAACCTTTTGCTGAACATTATTTGTTTCACTCTGTGATGGCTCCTCGCGATTCGGGTCAGTAGCAGAGGCATACGATTGAGCGTTGAGTCCAGATATCACTATGTTTTCTTGTCTGCTATATTGTTCTAGTGCATCGATACGCGTTTGGAGACTATCCACTTTAACACTGAGTTCGTTTTTACTCTTTTCTAGTTCACTGATTTGCTTTTTTTGCTCTACATTTTCAGATTCAAGAGTTGATATGCGCGTTTTCAAGTTAACTAAGAGTTCACTTTGCTGCAGCACATTTTCTTTTACTTCTTGTAGTGTTAGTTCAAGAGTATCGAGCTTACTTAATTGACTATTGATGCTTTTCAGCGATTCGCTTAGTTCTACATCGCCCACTCCGCTCATATTGGTCAAGGAAGCCGATTTGGCCCGTGTTTTGATCATTACTGCAAACAGTATCTGTTAGAATCACTGTGATTTTCCTGTTTTTACAAGAATCCTCAATTATCGCCCACTTCGGACACAAATATCAGTTTTAGGTTGTCTCAAATTTTGTAAAGTCACAGTTCAATAAAGTTTGTATTATGTAAACAAATTATATATGATAAATTTATTGCTTAACTATGGCTAATCTTACTGTTTTTCTAGGTTTAATTTATAAATTTGAAAAAAGTATGCCAATCGAAATGGCTACCCGCACTATACTGCGGGTAGCCATTTCGATTTCGGAATATTTCTGTGTTGGAAAACCATTTTCTGTAAGCCAGATCACACGTTGGGCGTTCCGAATGAATGCGCAAAAATTCTGCGTTTCGAATACAAACTAACCGGGTAAAAATGAATGAAATGATGGAGAGATTTCGCCTCAATGTCAGACCTTGCACCAAAGAGCAGTCGTGCTTTCAACAACCCGTTCGCTGTTTTAAAAATTAATTAAAAGTTTTAACAAACAGTTTCAAGTTTCAATTTCTTTTATGTTCCGGATTTTTACCGGGTTCCGTCGCAGTCGAAATTCAAATTCTTGCACATTTTATTCGAAACAACCATAGTGCGATTTGGCGTGTAATATCATAAATAAATTTTCCAACATTCTAATACAGTTTTGACACCTCATCGCTACGTCATGACAGAGAAAATCAACTTTTACTACATTTTCTTTATTTGTTCCTTTATGTTTTTCCCACTGGAATCCTTCGAATTTCCTTTGCTGAGCATGTACGTTTGAAACCGTGAACTGGCTTATTATGAATAGCATACATTGACTGACTTGTGCGACTTGCGCTCGAATATAGTCAGTCAACACTTCGTACACTAAAAAGTGGTGTTTCTTAGAATCATGTCTTGACCATTTTGTTTTACTCAGATCCTGGATCTGAGAACTTTTCTAACTTATCTTTTTCTCAGTGCCTGCCTTACAGACTGTATATATTCTTCTCAATCACATGTCATTGACCTTCGCCAAATTCCAAACCAGAACAGGGGACAAAATTTGCTATAATGCAAAGATTTTTCACTATCTGATACCATTACAAAACTAGTTTTTTTCTCTAACAGAAATTTGTAATTTGCTCGTAGATTTGCAAAGAAAGATTGATAAAAGTGCATTTCTACCCCCAAACAATTTTGTTGATAGGGAATATCCCTTGCAGTTGATTAGTTGACGTCGGTGTGTTGGAAAGAATACGGATTACGGGCTAGGGCTGAGTCGGCTATCCCTTTTACTAGGTATATCTCTGTGTCAAAACTACGAAGTGTTCTATCGTTCAGCTAAAAGGGGTCAACTTTATACGTTCTGAGGCTCGAATCCTGCATACCAGTTCCTATTATACAAGCATTTCCTGAAGATCAGTGTACAATATACTCTTGTTGCAGAGCATGCGCAATTTTTAATGGACTGCATATCTGTCCCTTCTTCGTTAAATTGAAGAAAAATTAGCTTCCGCGCTCAACTGTCAAATATGAACAGGACCAACCCCCCGGACTAAACTCCCCAGACCAAACCCCCCGGGGGCAAGCCCCTCTCCCCCATGCCAACCCCCTCCCCCCATATAGGGAAGACAACCTCCTCCTCCGGCCACGACAGTTTTGTTATAGATACCAAATTTTATCGCGTTTTATTTACAAATACACAAATATTCTGTGCACAAAACTGGAAAAACAGTGGTTCTAAAAAATCTAATGCTTCTTGGAGCTAATTACAGGCAGCATTATGAATTATGGCGTACAGTTGTTATGGTCAAATACCAATTTTTTTACTGGGAAAAATAGTTTTTTGTAGTGGGTAGGATGAAACCCCAGTATCGCCCACAACAACATTGAATATATGATGCCAAAACCACTCTTTACCCCAGCTCGGGACTCATCGAGGCCAATAATGCACAATGATTCTTCTCAGTGCGCTTTTAAAGAAAAAGTCTGCTGGTTGGAATCTCTGTGCCTTGGACCGTACGCCGAAAGAGTCATCGCCTGGAAATTTGACATCTATAGTTATTAGGCCCCAACCCTTCGGATTGGAGCCTATAGGTTTGGGGTGTCCGTCCCTCTGTCGGTCTGTCCGTCCGTCTGTCCGTCATCGCTTTATACCCCTATGAATTTGGATAGCGGTTGGGGCCTGCTTGTGTTTCAAAAATACTTACTTGTTTCAATTGGCGGACGTGTGACCCTCTTTTCTGTCCTGGGCAGATAGAAAGGACCGGCTTGGACTAGAGTGCAAACACACATAGAAAGAGTGTTTAATAATGTCTAGTCACTGAACTTCATGCATCATGGTACTCATTTTTCCGGAAAGGTGCTGGAATTTTCATCAAAATTAGTATTTGTACGAGCAGGAGACCCGAAATCAAGCTCAGTTTTTCTGTTTCAGTTTGTATTCTCTGGGTGATATACTTGGAAGAGTATATGTCATAAAATTAATCAAATTGATTGTATGGTGTTTGGTAAGCAGAAATGACAAAACTGGACCGACTAATCAGCTGTTGTTTAACCATAAAATATTGCTGCATAGTTTAGACTGGAATATTTTTTGTGATGCACCTTTTTGCAAATGCTATTATCAGAACTATGACTCTTGCTGGGAAGAGTCATCTAGGGCTAAAACGTCAGGACTTATTTCTATTAACTAATGGTTGATTTAAACTCCTGTGTCAATAGTACCTTTTGTTCTCACTAATTCAGTGTATATTTATTTCTCTACAGTCATTAGAAACCCATATTTTTTATCTCAGTTACGGATCGCTTCCTTGTATATGCATTTATTTTAGGGATGTCAATACGTATATATTATAGGGACCCCGCGTTAATTCGTCCTCGGTTAACTCGGTCCCCCGGCTAATTCGTACCGATTTCGCTGGTCCCGATTTTGGGACCCATTTACTTCTGTGTAAAAGTACGAATTAACGAGGACTCGGATAATTCGTCCAAGAAGTGACACCCGTTATTCAGGCCTGTTAACAATGTAGAGTAAAACAAACGGCACTTTTCACGTAGTTTAAACAAAACGCAGCTCAGGCGTCATGCGTTGTAAAATAAAAGGAATTAATAAACACGCACGGTGGGGCATAAATGCTCGGGTGCCAGTGTTGTGACTCACACGGTCTACTCCGTGAACTGCCTGTCTTAGGGTACACAGTCTTTTCATGGCATCACCACTCCGGAGCGTTGTTTCTTCGCGTGCTGCGCTCCAGCTTAAGATGCCTTTTGTTTACTACGGACAGTTTAGAAACTACGAGCGAGCATAAAAATTGTGAACACTGGTCAATTCAACAATTCAACTTGCAAAATGGCAACAGAACGAAAACACCATGACTACACTTTGGACTTTAAGTTCAAAGTGTTGAAGCAAATAACGAGTTAGTCAAAAACCAGAACGCAGATCATGATAGAGTACGGGATACCCAAAAATACTCTTGCGTCATGGATAAAAAGTAAAGGTAAAATAATCAATGGTGTTAAAACCCGCAAAATTCGACCCCCGCTTAATTGGTACCCTTGGTTAATTCGTACTTTTCCTTTGTCCCGAAGAGTACGCATTGACGCGGGGCCCCTGTACTTGTAAACTTGTTTTCGTGCACACTTTACAAGATCTTCAACAAAAAAAAAAAAAAAAAGAGTTGGATATGCATTTTAATTGTTCATTTGAAGACGAATTTGCTTATTTCATCTATTTTAAAGGAAGATACCGCAGAAAGGGTGATATTCCTCGCAAATGTGAAGTTCTGGAGTAGTTAGAAAATGTTTTGTTGCACTAACTAATTAGGGATTGGAATTTCCCTTTTTTTCTTGTGCTCAAAAATGAATTGTCAGTGACGCTCAAACCATGTTACGGTTAAGTGACGCTGTTGTATTAGTTTTTCCTGGAGACTCATTTGTCATTCACTTTAAATGTTGCTTGTTATCGTCATATAATCCTGTAATAATGGTTTTGTACAAATATCACAAATTTAATATCAGTTAAGGAAAGCAAGGCCTTTTGACAGCAATGTGAAAAAAAAGCGCCATGGATAACGAAGAGTGACTCAAGTTGTTTGTCTGAAACAACAACAATAAACTTAAAAACGGAATCGCTAAATGGCAAGAGAACTTTACTAAAAGAGAAAGAAGGAAAGAAAAACGCTACATAGAAATAAATACTGAAATAAAGCAGTTATAACTTTTAACTTTTGAACTAATATAATATCAACTTAATGTCAACAGTAAACTGTCCCAATTAAGTAGGTGATGAAAAATGGTGACCATTTTATATTTAACTGCAACCGTTCATTTTTGCAAGTTAAAATCTCAGTTCTTTCCATTCAAATGAAAAAGCAATTTAGTAATTATTGGTACGATTTAGTTATGAAAATAGATGTTCAAATAGTATATTTATTTACCATAAACTTGTATAACATACCGGTAGATACTATTTCGTAACAGTGGTAAACAGTAGGTCTTGCGAAATACGTTTTCCCACCGCACGGGAAAACTAAGTCCTGAATTTTGCCTCCGTGGTATACCTCTGTTCATGTTTAAAAAAAAACCCAAAAAGATAATCATGAACGTCGTGAAGTTGTGTCTCGTCTCTCATGTCTGCACATAATCCCTGTATTCTTTTCATGTTCATGCGTTCATGCGAACAGATTCGTAAGAAGGCAAAAGTTCGACCAATCTAATTGGGTTTAATAGCATAGTGGTTCAAAAAGTTAAGCTTTCATTCTAGGCCCCTCCGTATTTTGCTACGAAGGATCTCCAAAGAATATAGCAACTCTTTATCAATGGCCAATAAGTAAAAACAAGACAAATCAGTCTAATTCTGTGGATTGGGCCTTGTAGTGTCCGAGTACTTGCCCGGAAAGTTTCTGACAGCAAATAATTTTTGGTTGACATCAAACGTAATACGAAGTCGCACATTTACACTGTGTCGTGTAGTTATCAAGAACATGCTCAGTCGAATTCTCGAGACAACATGTGTTAATTTTTGTTATCTTTTGACAAAGTGCCATTTTGACAATTTCTAGCAGATTTAAAACATAACACGACTTTGTATATAATACATACATTTTATGTGCAACGAATATTCACAACCACAGGACAAATAACTTGAATTAGATGGCGTGGATAAAAATGTTAAAGGACGGAAGTTGCGATAGCAATAACTTTCAGCCAAATGATGTACACATCAGTTTAACTTAATTGAGTTTGTTTCGATATAATCTCAATTTCCCAAATTTTTTTTTACCCAAATTTTTAGAAATTTGATCACTGAACTTCCGCCAGAGTCGACCTTTGTTCGAGGTGTCCGAAAGCTACGCAACGATAGTTAAGGTGTTGCAGAAAGGCTTTTTTTTTATTGATTCGAGTTCTACAAAAAAATGTTAAATTATCCAGGTTTAAAGTTTGCTGTAAAACAAGAATAAGTGATAGTGTGACTACTAACTAATTTCAGCAACAGACTGACGATTGAAACTGTGCAAATTTGTATCAGTTGTCCATACTTGATATTACGTTTTGGTTTTCTCTAGAGATCTTTCATATCAAAACTTGTTTCAAACAGTGGTGTGGAAAGAGCGCATGAATGTAAGTTACATATAATTTAAGACCCATCACAGTCTACATGAACATTTTTTTTATTATTTTATGCTTCTTTTTTTATTAAGGCGGAGGCGTCCTGAAAGATAACCCTGACAATACAGTCCAAAGACAATGGAGAGCGATGGCAAGGAGATTGATGCTTTAAAGGCCAAGATTCAGGCCACTGATGAAGAAATAGAAGTTCTCAAGAAAGAGTAAAACCACATTCGCTTCACTCGTGATCCCAACTTTTTTCAAAAATGTTTCTCCTACTTGTGTGCTATTAATGATAAAGTCAGTAATGTGCCTAGGTGTTCCTGAGTTCATCTTCTGTCAAACAACATTTTTTGCGCCCCCCCCCCCCCTAGCCAGCAATATATATATATATATATATATATATAAATGTCTAAGGTTCTGAGACTTCTGTCAGATCGCTTTCAAATTTCACCTGAGTTCTGCCGAAGGGTTATTCTACCAGGCTTAAAGAAATAAATAAAATAAACTGGCGGATTACGCATTTTTCTATCATGATGTAAACAAGCATGTCCATGCACATGGCGTTGAGGCTGAAACATCAGTAATTGACCTGGTAACGGACAGCTCAAGACAACTTTGTCAATATCAACAGTTGAGCCTTAAAAATGTAACATTTGCTTCACCTTCGCCAGTCTTCTGTGATTTTAAAAAGGTGGCCAATAGAAAACTCGAGAATAGAGAATATTTATATCCATTTAAAGCGATTCGGCCTAAAGTTGCATCGCCCAGCATTTAAAATTTCTGTTATGTGAGATATTAAGTCTACAATTCGGTCAATTATTTTCCGGTTTTCAAACGGAAAGGAAAATATGGTAGAGAAACACTAAATTGGTAAAAAATATGGTAAAAACACTAAATTTTAAAATATTGCACAAGACGGCAGAAAGGAAGTCCTGGAGGTTGAAAATGCACCGAAAATTATTTTTCAGACTTATATAGGATCAATAATAGAAAAAATCAGTTGAGACGTATTTTTTATTTACAATCTATGTATAATCTATGTAATCGATGCCTATATGTACATGTATATATGGTAAACATTCCGGAAACGTGCTGCAAAATGGTCCTGCGAAGTTCTGGAAAAGTCCTGGAAATTGGCTGTCTCAACTTGATACGAACCCTGGCTTTATAGGCACTCTAGACCGTCCCTAAGTTCCACCAAAGATCCAGTCTACCAAAATTTAAAGACTGGCCATTCTCGAGCGTTAATTGTTCGAAAGGATCTGTCATGACAGGCACACACAGACGCGCAGTTATTATAGTGATTGCACACCGAATACCGTCATGTCTTTTCAGGGGTTTGGATGAAGACGAACTGAAAGTCCACATCGATAAAATGCACGAATACAACGAAGTGAAAGATGCCGCCCAAATGGTCCTTGGACGCATTGGTAAGATTCGCTAGCAAATCCACTTGCCTACTGGCCATCTGTACTTCGTGTGTTGACGTTTTGTTATCTTGTAAAACAACCCGTTGCAGAAAGGTTGCTGTGGGACTTCGAAATTCGCTGAAAGATTTTGTTATAAAGCCCATCTCCCCTCCCTCACCTAAAAAACCTAGGTGTTTGCCAGGTATATATTTACTGTTACACCAGATTTCTTTATGCATACATGTGAAGACAATAATTTGCCATATTTTTATGATGCATGTATTGTTGCCGCGTCAGTCTTGTTCTCCTGTTTTGTTATTTTCAGCTGTTCAAGAAGGTGTAACAACTCGCTCCCTTTATTCCCGATTCGGCCTTGATCTAAACGACTAACCACCGCCGGCGCGTCAAAATACAAGTAACAGATCAACCCGAATCGTGTACAACGTGAAATGGTTGTTGTGCCTCTTGGTCGATAAGGACTGACACATCTAAGAAGTGCATTTATTTGACAGTCATTGTTATGTACAGTGTTGTTTCTTGCGAAGAATTCATGTTGCGTTGCACGGAATAAAGTTGGTACAAAAAATGTGTTCTCGGCATTGGTGATATTTGTTTCACATTTTATATAAGAACGAGTGTTGATAACGACCGTGCCTCCAGTGGCAGCATCAGAAATGTGTTGGCGGAAACGATTAAGCTTACGTTTTCAATGTAAGGAGTATTCGTGGTGTGGCTGTAAGAGGGGAGAGCTAAAGTAAAATCATAAAGTCTAGAAGCTATTGATGTGCATCTACATATTCTCAGCGATGAATGCGGTGTGTGGATACAGCGAAGCAGGTATACAGACATGGGATGGAATGCGGACAGTGAAGGTGTTTGGGCACGGTGAAGTAGGTGTTCTGACACTGAAGGGGGTATACAGACAGGGTGAAGGTGTGCGGACAGTGAAGATGTACAGACACTGAAGGTGAACGGACACGCTGAAGCAGGTGATGGACACTGAAGATCCTATACAGACAGGGTGAATGTGGTGTACGGATAGTGAGGGAGGTGGTCTATGATGAAGGAGGTCTATGGATACAATGAAGGAGGTGTACGGACACAGCGAACAGTGTGATTGGGTGATTTATGAACTATTTCAACAGGGCTTAAAGTTTACGCCTGCCTGCCGGGCGGGTACCTAAAGCAGGCAGCTTTCTGACCGGTGGAGGCGGGTGAAACTGTTGCAGCGCCTGAAAATATAATGAAGTTGAAAGAAAAGATGATGCACTGGCTTACAATGTTAAACAGCCTTGGTAACATTTTCTTGAAGAACAAAACTGTTATTGAAGCACAATTTTGTTTTAAATAATTTCATCCAGTATCCGTTTAGTTTTCAGATTACAAGGCGCGTTAGGGGGGCGGGGGTGGGAGGCTGGGTTTGGTGGTTGGGCAGTTAAAAAGTGTGGTCGGGAAGACAGATCTCTTAACCTTCCTGCCGAGCGGGCAGCTGTTAATCAGACGTACTTAGAGCCATGCTGTTTGTTATATTCAGAATTAAATCTTACAGATTGCATTTGATGTGTTTGCATTTATAAGATGTTGACATGCTGCCCGCGTGGTCAGCAGATGCGTTAACACAGCAGACTATGACACGTTCTACCTTATCAAAGTCACTAAATATTCTAAATATAGACGTGATGAACTGCTACTTCAGCACTGCTAATTATTGAACGCCTGACTGCAATAAAATTATCAAAATAAAATAGTAAAATAATTTGAACTGTATTTTATTAACATTCTAAATTAATTTCAGGACAATATATGCCAATGAATAAAACTTTAAACATCAAATACGTTAGTTTTTCCTACAAAATTTGCCTTTATCCAACAAGTTGTTCTTCCCGCACACAAACCATGAGACAAAATTTCAAAACCGACTGACACTATATTTTGAATGGTGCCATTAACATACCTCCGTGATTGTGAAATACATTTTCCTCAAAGTTATAGTAACTACGAAAAAACGCGGTTTTTTCCAGAAAATCAAGAAAAAACCTTCACAAATAAACACAGAGCTATTTGATCCACAGTAGCATTTTAATCTCTTTCCTTTCAAGCCTTTCGTTGGTACTTTTTGACAATCTTTCAGTTGAAGTTTGAAAAGTGCGATTAAGTTATTAAAAACACATAAATAATACTTGCTATATGCAGCCTTATGTTATCAACCAGTTGTAAGGTTTGCTTGTACTATTATTTATTTTTATTGATCTGACTTGTCCCATGTTCTGAATTTAGGGGCTGGAACTGTTCTCACTCACTTTTTACTTCACATGTCAAAATTTCAATGTGGAAATTTAAGTAACCGTATAGAAATTCAAAAACTGATTGAGAAATCCCCTTCGATCCGTACACCAAATTTTCGAGGACGAAATAAATAGCTTCAGACAAACGCAGTATCAGAAATAATTTGGTAATGTGCAAATTTTGTAGAATCGAGAAGAAAATTAAGGCGAAAGAACCCACTGGAGAACTTGTTTCACTACTGGAGGCATTAAAACCGACAGCATATTTTTGAATGTTTTTGTCTCATTTTTTAATCATACTGACCGCGCAGTTTTTAAAAGAAGGTTGGTCTGCATAATTTGAGAGACTGGGAACCCGATTATTATTTATCCTCGTCAGAATCCAAAGATACGCCTCGTTTGTCTCTTACAACTTGCAAAAATCGACGACCAAAAAGATTTATGTTGCGTAGCTAGAGAAGCCTCTTTACCTTTCCAGTTTTCTCTCAAGTAAAGGGTAATTTTGTACCTTAATGTACTGTCACCTCAAACACCTGAATAAATACGTTCACAAATTTACCAAAAATACTGCTTGTTAACTGGGCCAACTTCAAAGAAACAAGTTATCAGTGACACTGATGAATGCCCCCCGCCATGAACTATCTTGTTGGAGAGGGAATTAAACTAAAAAGTCGACGTTTTTTGGTCGAATCGAAAAATAATACGACGTCGCACAACTTCAATATATACATTTTCATTGTGGCAACAATCAAAAGCCAAGGTTGAATAGCGGCTGAGATATCGCGTGCACAAATTTGTGCTTCCAAGTGTCGCCAGAGAGACAGACGGACGGACGGACCCGAATACAAAAGTCCCGCGCTACGCGGCGGCGGGGGACTAATAACTGAAAAGAGATCCACAATCAATATTTTTTTTCAATATGTTCGTCATTTCCTGAAAATATACTCTCTCGCTTTTAACTTAGGGATCACCAGATTTATTTCTCTTCGGTAAAATCAGCAAGTTATCTGTAAGTGATACCGACCCTCCCGTGGGTGGGCGTTTCCCTCCTTGCTTCGGTGTCCTTCCGCTTCGGCCCGACGGCGAAGGTGTCGGCAGCAGGACAGGCGTCCGCTCGCTCCCCTTCCGTCGTAGAGGACTCGGCGTATAGCTACTCGCTAAAGCTTTGTCTGTTCCCATGGAAATGCCGAGTCGGCCACTGGCGAGTTTTTGGGCAGCCGGCGATAGACCAGTCAAACGATCAGTCTTAGATGCCCCAAACCTCGGGGATGGAGTGGCGATACTTCTTTGCACTCGTTTTATTGCTTCATTTTTCTTATCGCGATGGGCTTTGCTAGCCTTTTCGGCCAGCTGAAACCCAATTCTATCGCGACGGGGCACTTCGGGTATTTTAAACTGTGGCCCAGGGGTCGGGCGTAGAAGGGGCGTACTACCGCCATCAAGTCCAAATGGAGTGCCTTCAATTTCACCCCACGTCATAAGCGGCGTGTCTTCCACCCCCGGAGCCGGGGTAGGGGTGGCCACGAATCCGTACCCATTGACACGAGGTGTTGCTTTTGGCAGTACCTCTTTCCCGTCTACCCCTACTTTACCCATTAACAAAGCAGTCTGCGTGCTCGCCGCCTCTTTGATTGTCTTCTGACTCTCCGCCACATCGAACGGATTTGACTTAAACCGCGTGTTCTTATGCTCAATAAGCCTCCCACCTTTGCCCTTGATCTTCATCTTCTCCTCTGACGTCATCTCTCTGCCTTCGGGAAAGTACATGACAGCATTTTTGGCCTGGTATGTCCACGTGTCCACTTTACTATTGCTGTCCATAATCGCTTGTTTTTCTATGCTTGGCAAGGCCAGTCTTTCCGTCAAGTCATTTTGCTGCGCCGCTTCTTGGTCAAACAACCAAGCATGTTTGATTCTGTGTTTCTTCTCCGATTCCGCCATAATTTCTCGGAACGATTGATTATCCTCACTTGTGTTTTTGGCTAAAAATTTATCCAGCGGTAAATCGGAATCCTCTTTTTTCTTTTTCAAAGGTTTCGGTTCTGGATTTCGAAATGGACGCTCGTTTGACGGTTCTGATTCACCATGGCTCACACTTCCACTATCGAAACCGGGCAAATTTTCTATTTCCGGTAGCTCCTTCTCTTTTGACTTTTCGATTGGCGTTTCGAATGATGACGAAGGCGTTGGTAACATACTCATTGGCCTAGCAGTTCCCGGGGTTTGTTTCAAATATTTCATATGCAATGCACGGATTTTTTCTGTGTCATTCCGCCGTAATGCATCCAGATATTCTTGTTTTTCACGTAACTCAGGCAAATCCGGATAAAAATCGCGTACAATAATCTTCTCCAATTTGCCTGTGTATTCTTCTTCATCTAAAATTTTCTTTTGAACTTTGGCGCAATTTCCGCTTTCTAAAGGTATGTCAGGACCAAGGGCAATAAGCGCCTTTCCAACGACCTTTTCACCCTCCATTTTACAACACACACTCCAATTTAAGTACAAAACTTTTTTTTTCAAACTTCCTCCTTTACTTGTGTCACTGCACTTGCCGACCGCACTGTCTCTTTATAATCATTGGTTTATATTTGTTGTTTTCTAATGCTTTGGCGTTTCCTAAGGTCATCCGAGCGCCTGGAAAGAAACAAAGATCATGTTTCTCGTTAAATAAATCTTATTTCTCATGCAATACGATTAACAGGATTTTACTAGCTTCAACTGCGCATTAAGTGCTCGCACTTAAGCATAAATATTGACTTATTTTGAGCTCATGTGATTCGCCGATATTTTCGAAACTGCTCGTAAATAATCTGATTGCAATTTTATCAATTTATGGTCAGTATGAAAAATAACACAACGACGCACATCTGCTTCAACCGAAAACCGATCCGATCAAGATTTTCAGTGCAACATATGTCTAAAGTTTGACGATCCATAAGGTTGTTTACGAGCTAGAAGATATTTTGGAGGGAAATCCATGATGACAGTCAGTGTGACGTTGAAATTGGGTCAAGCCCAAAGTAAACCTGCCGTACATCTACCTACTATCAAAGGTCATTTGTTTCCCACATATCACTGGAAACATATCATCGGAAGTAATAGCCGGCGATGGACTGAAGAATGAGACACAAAACCTATAGTCTACCCCAAGGCTTAACGCCTTGGGGTTAATTAATTGATAAATGCAGAAATAATTTATTCTATATAGCTGTAAAATTTAAGTTGTAATTTGTTCCATACTTTTCTAAACATAAATTAAGGTTATTAAGAAAGGAAAATAGCTCAATTTTAATGCACTAAACCCCCCCCCCCTCGCACCTGCAGGTAAAGAAATGTGAACTGTAATAAGGCGGTGTTGTCCTAGGTTACTGGTAGTTTCAGGGATAGCCTGAAATTAATATTCTAAAACTAGAGCAGCCAGTGCACATAAAACATAAGTGCACAGGCTTAATCACACACTTTCAATTGATTTATAATTATCGGACCAGACCGAAACAATTAATCATCTAATTACGCATTTCTCTATGCATAAGTTATTACACTGAAACAGACCAAAATCTCTCGTTTTAACTATGAACTAGAGGCGTGTCCGATCGCAGCACGAATGCCCCGTCTGGCGGATAGTCAGTGACATAATCTTAGTTTGAAGGATGTGATTCTTCTTGAAGAATGAATGAATAAGCACGGACTTGGTAACGAGCACCTAACTGCAGTAAAATTGCCTCAAAGTTCAAAGGACAATTTCGACCGAATAAACGCCTCGTTGGACAAACGGGCGACGCCCTGCACAACTTCAATATATTTATCAATAATCGATAAACAAATAAATCACCAAACAAATATGTAGAGTAAGGTTCGATCCACAAAACTTAGTACATAAAACATCTAACTACAGTAAAATTGCCTAAGTTCAAATCCCAGTTCCGACCGAATAAACGCCTCGTCGGACAAAAGGATGACGTCCTGCACAACTTCAATATATTGGAAATAATATCCCCAAAATAAAAAATGCTGCCGGCCAAATAGCTACGCTACAGTGCGATCCACAAAACTTGGTACCGAGCACCTAACTGCAGTAAAATTGCCTAAGTTCAAAGGTCAATTTCGACCGAATAAACGCCTCGTCCGACAAAGGGACGACGTCCTGCACAACTTCAATATATTAGAAACAATAATCTATAAACAAATAAATGACCAAACAAATATGTAGAGTGACTCGCGATCCACAAAACTTAGTACATAAAACATCTAACTACAGCAAAACTGCCTAAGTTCAAACCCCAATTCCGACCGAATAAACACCTATTCGGACAAAAGGACGATCTCCTGCACAACTTCAATATATTAGAAACAAGATCCCATCAACAAAAAAGTTGCCGGCCAAATAGCTACGCTACAGTGCGATCCACAAAACTTGGTACCTAAAGCGTAACGTACACACAGGCAAACGGACGGACAGACGCACAAGTCAAACACTATATGCCATGCTGACATTTGTCAGGCGGGGCATAATGATGTTTAATGATATTAGGGAAATATGCCCAGCATCACTTGGAACAAATGTACACTACTGACAGAGGAGGTCGAGCCAAACACTGCTGATACAAAACACAACAAATTCCTGGTATATAGCCAGGAAAAAAAAGAATACAGCAAAAATAAGCAAGCTTGGTAAATAAAACGGCAGTCTGCAAGTGAATCAATTGCCAACAGCGATACAAACAATGTCGCAGAGACCAAGATGGTAACGTCAACAAAAATGAGCTGATCAGTCTGCGCAGTTTTTTAAATATTTTTCTTAAACAACACATGACATTTTCAATTTTATATCACAATATTACGAAATACACTTTGCTAAGTATATGGTACTAAGGACCTACAACAGAGAAATGAGTAAGTATGTTTCAGACTATCTACGTCAAATTTACCATTCTACCATCCTTCTTAAGGTCTGTCTTCCTAGGACAGAAAGGGTCACAGTTCTTGTAATAGAAATGATCACAGATGCCAACTTTCCGTGCTACGAATCTTTCGGTGCGCGGTCCAGGCTCACAGGTTGAAACTAGCAATCTTCATCTTAAAAACTTAAACGAAACTCCCAAACTTGAGTAAAGAGTGGTTCTGCAAAAGAATATTGATTGTTGTGGGCGATAACGGGGGTGTCGCCAGGTATGTCAGTTTGCGAAATGTTCAGATAAATGTTGGGGAGTGTAATGTAGCTGGTATTGGAAACGAGCGAACGAGTAAGCAGGGAATCAAGGGATCTGATACGTACATTCAGGGTTGCATTGGGCTGCCGGAATGACACATGTTTTTAAGGGCTAAATTAAACACAAATTTGTCACCAGGTGATAAACTTGCTGCCTAATTAAAAACCTTAGAATATCACGAACATTTTCACGTGTTTTCAGGGTGTTTGAATTGTAAAATGGCAAGTTCCCTAATATCATACATTTGCATGTAGTGACTTAGTACCTGTTTCTGGCAGCCTTCTGTTGTGACTAATACTGTATATGGTACTTTTATAGTTTCCCTGTTTCAAAATGGCGACAAATACCCCTGCGGTTTGTACTTAGCCTCCGTTCGACTGTGCTAAAGTCTTCGCTATGGTGTTTAGAGGATGAGTTATGCTCAAATGTTTCCCCCATGACGTCAGATATTTCTTTTCTTCCTGTTATAGTGGTATTGTTCGTTTGCAACTCGCTCACTGGACCTAGACAAACCTTCGCCGGATATTTTCCTAACCATGTCCCACGTTTTCTTTAATGAAGTTTCCCGTTTAGCTTTGAAACAAACTCCTCCCATGAGCTTTTTTTTACTTTGTTTTACAGTCTTGCGAGCAATCGCATTGAGCCTGTTATATTCCATTCTTCTAACGGTGTCCGGATGACTGATGAACTGTTTTAATGCTTGTTTTTGAAGAGCTATTGACCGTTTACATTCGTTGTTGAACAAAATTTTGTGTAGTTTTTTTCCGACAGCCAGATATTTTGGGGATAGTCTTTTCCATTATTGATCGTATCAGAGCAGTGAATAATAAAATGGGGTCATTGTCATTTTCAATATGTTCTCGTGTAATTGATTGATGGAATAATTCTTCGAATTGTAGACAATCTGGTTTGTTAAAATTCTACTTTTCTACTGTTTCTTATCGTGGTGGAATGGATTTTTAAGTACAATTGGAAAGTGATCGCTTCAATGTAGACCGTCTATAACTTTCCAGCTAAAATCCAGATGCAATTTGGCAGAGGCTATAGACAGGTCAATAGAGGTTTTTGAACCAGTGCTTACATGGAAATATGTTGGTGTTTTATCATTGAATAAAGAAAGGCTGTGATGGTCTATTATCTTTCCTTCTTGAACTGTTGTATGGTTGCCCAATAAGGGTTAGTCAGTTAAATAATTTGTTTAGCGACACGATCGACCACGAGCGGGTTACACTGTGCCAAAACATGTCAGTTACCAGAGCACAATGCTACAGGTTAAAATCGAAGTAAGCTAAAACCGTGTATATTCTAAAATCATAAAATAAGCAGCGACTAGAAATACTGATACAGGTTGAATTCTTTTAAAAATTGTTTAATTTTGCTAGGTTCTACTTCATCAAAGAGCTGCCTCAAAGAGTCAACTCTGAAATGACGTGAGCGGACGTCTTGGAAATATCAGTACAGTCTATTAAAATATGTTTCACTGCGTAAGGTTCCTGACACCCGACACAATCGGGTGCCGGCCCGCCTCTTAAAAGATGCTTGTGACTGATAAATGTATGTCCTATTCTGGCTCTATGGTAAACCATTTCATCTCGCACACTGTTTAGTGGCGGGGGTTTTTGTCCGACTAAGGAGTTAGTTTGATACAGCTTGTTGTTTCTTTGTTTGTTCCATCTTTCTTGCAATCTTTCTTGGTATGAGCATATCAGTACAATTGTCATTTAGAGCCTCTTTTGCAGCTTGTCGGCTATCTCGTTTCCTCGGATACCCACGTGACTTGGGACCCAGCAGAACACTATGTCTTTGCCAGCTTTGGCGGCATCGTGTCATGCTTTTCCAGAAGGTCAAGTATAAGGGGGTTTGATATTTGTAAATTTTCAATTGATTGCAGGACGGACATAGAGTCCACGCATAACATAAACTTTTTGTATCGGCTGATTTTCACTATCTGGATGGAAGATGTAAAGCTTTAATTTCGGCTGAGGAAATAAAAGATCTGGAAGTCTTGTTTTTAAGGTGTTGTTTTCAGTTATTTACCAAAAACTTTTGAATTGGCATTAAAAAGTAAAATATTGTGGGTTTACGGAATAAACTTGTACCTAATAATTCTGCATCTATCAATTACGCTCTTTCAGGCACTTCTGCGGCTATTTTATACGAGATTCAACGACCGACAAGTCTTTTTGGCACTTGCTAAAGGCCTTCAAAGTACAATGGTAGTTAATACAACTTATGTGTTGCGCTTTCTTTAAAAGGAAATAATATGGCAACAACCACAAATCTCCCGCAATAATTGTCATTTTTCTTTATAAAGGTGCATAGTTTGTTACGTGAAAAAGTAATAATAATTTTTGTAATTATCCACCAAACAGCTTTTGAATTGATATTTCAAAAACAAGGAAAGAAATTAAAAGTTATATATTATGGGTGCGCAAAATAAATTTATAGCCAATTCTGCATTTTTATGTAAATTTTTGGTCATTTCACTTTGGTCACACGGCATTTGAAGGCCGGAATGTAAATAAACATTTCACAGGTGAGTGCGGAGGCTAACTTATCTCCACTTTAATGAAGAAATAGAGATATACAGCCCATTAGAAATTGTGCCATGCTTTACAAAAAGGACATACTGGGCATGAACGTTCTTTAAAGCTTTGAATAATTGGGACAGGTATGCAGGATTCGTGCCTCAGAAGATATGAAGTTGAGCACTATTAGTGGTACGTTGTAAGGCTCTAGCTGTGACAGAGAGATATATTACGTTATGTAAGTCAGAGCTGACTCGGAGATAACTCAGAGCTTACTAGTCCTAGATAAATCTTGCTTCCTTCCCAGCAAGAGTCATAGTTATATCAAGAGTCATATCTTTGATCTCGATTTTGTCCATCTCGGCGCAAGACTGGCGCCAATGGCGTTATTTTAAAAAGTGTGCATCACATAATCAGTCCTATTATAAGTTATGCAGCACAATTGTTATGGTCAGCTAACAATTTTGTACTGAGACAGATGGATGTTTTAGTTCAGAATATAGAATCACCCATTATCGCCCACAACAACAATGAATCTACACTTGCAAAACCACTCTTTACTCAAGTTTGGTAGTTTGGCCAAGGTCGAAAATAATGCGCAAGGATACTTCTCAGTGTGCTTCTAAGAAATAGCCTGCCACTCCGAACTTCGGTGTCTTGGAACGTGCGACGAAGGATCCAAAGTTGAGATCAATGGACATTTCTATTACAGGAACTGGGTGGACGGAAACTCCCCGCCCCCGGCCCTTTTCCCGCCCGGCTCGATTCCCCCCTTTTGTTCACACTAGGCCTTTTTCCCGCCCGGGTTTATTCCTTTTGACACTCCCCCACCCCAATTTTTTATACTTTCCTGAAAAAAAAAATCAAAACATATTTAAACATGTTTTTGTGATCTTAATGGATCAAAACCTCTTTCAAGTCATTATGTGAGCACCTAAGATCATCTTAACGCCCGCTCTCCTGATGTTTCCGCTACCGGAGATACCGGAGGTAAGTTGCAACTAGAACAGTGTGCAAAGCCCACATATTCCCCACAGCCCCCCGATCCCCCCCCCCCCCCCTTCATCACTTAAACACGGCCATCAAAAGTCAATCAAGAGCTGAAATTTTCCAATTGCAGTTGGTGCAGTTTCCTTGGACGAACCTGGCCCATTTACCATACCGATCTGTGTTCGTTCCCATAGAAGCTACACACCAAGTTGCATTAAAATCCCCGCAGTTGTAACAACCTCATCCATTTTGGTTGATTTTCCTTGGGTCAACCTAACTCGTTCACACTTCCGATCCTTGTTAGTGCCCATAGAAGCTACATACCAAGTTTCATTAAAATAACTGCAGTTGCTCTTGAGATATCGTGTTAACAAACTTATGCCGATGCTAATAATCTCTAGGATTTGGTAAATTTCAAAGTCCCTTTGGTTCATTATTCTTGGGCCAACGTAACCCATTTACAATACCGATCCTTGTTACTGCCCTCAGAAGCTACACACCAAGTTTCATTAAAATCCTTGCAGTTGTTCTTGAGGTATCGTGTTAACAATGGTCAATCAAGAGCTGAAATTTTGGTCCATTTTCCTTGGACGAACCTGGCCCATTTACAATACCGATCTGTGTTTGTTCCCATGGAAGCTACATACCAAGTTTCATTAAAATCTTTGCAACAATTTTTAAGGTATCGTGTTAACAAGCTCTTATGATAGACCGACACACTGACCGACCAACACACGGCTGATCGCATATATTCCCCACAGGTTCTACTTGTGGGGAATAAATTAAGTTTACATCTATAATTTCACTTCTAAATAGATCAATTGATATTTCAAATTGCAATTAATTTCCATCTGAAATCGCAGTTATCAACAGATCAATTAACCTAGTGATCACTGTGATAACAGCACTTCTCAATACATTTGTTAGTCGATTGATCACTGTGATAAATTTAATAAAATCGGTTGGGGGGGGGGGGGGTTGGCACGCCAATCCATCATTTTGGAAATCGCTTGAGTGCTTTCAGCAGGATGCATTCCTCGTTCTGACGCAGTTAGCGCAGAGCGAAGTCGGCCAACCTCCGGCAAAGTGAGTACGAATGCAAACGGTTGCTCTTCAGAAACGCTTGAAGGCATTGTGCACTGACTGTGTCTCCGGTCGAAAGTCCACTGCAGAATGCCTGAATGGATTCGCTCACAATGTCAGACTCAAATAGACAATGAAACCAGGGAACTGTTGTATTTATATTGTGTTCGGAAAATGAGAAGCAATTTATTGTAATTGTGGAGAAACAAGTAAGTATCTGCAGGGGTGCACATAACACCTTCGCATTTCGCCATGGCGAAGGTGAACAGAATTACCTTCGCCAAATTGGCGAAGGTGAATATTTTCATAATCAAGCTTGATGAAAAGTTAAACGCTTTAGATGAAAGCTAGAAATCGGTCGGGACTAAGTAACTACCGATGTGGCTCCATAAAGACATAAACTGGACAATATAGTCGAGAACATGTATAGTTTCGATACAATTAACAAGTTAAGTTACAGTTTTAGTACGGGGGTTAATTTGGCGAAGGTGAATTCGATTTGGCGAAGGTGAGCTGAACGTCCTTCGCCAAACTGGCGAAAGTTAAAAAATCCTTATGTGCACCCCTGTATCTGTGAAACACAAGCAGGCCCCAACCGCCCCCAATTCATTGGGGTATAAAGCGATGACGGACACCCCAAACCTATAGGCCCCAATCCGAAGGGTTTGGGCCTAATAAATCAGATTAAAGTGTGTGCAATTGAATTTGAACTGATAAACCTAATTCCCCCTTACTCTCTCCTTACTCTCCCCTGCCCCCAGTACAACTGATCTGTTGAGAATTAAAGTTAACCGCAACTCGCATTACAATCTTCGATCTTGCAAATATCAATTGATCTACTGAGAACTGCCGGCATAATACTCAAAATTACTTGAAAAAGGCTTTGATCCATTAAGACCACAAAAATGTAATATTTCGTACGACAAATATGTTTAAATATAATTTTTTCATTATTTTAAAATAATTTGCCATTTTTTTTTTTGAAAAGTATAAAAACAATTGGAGGAAAAAGTTCCGGACGGGAAAAACACCAGGGCGGGAAAAAGGTCTAGTGTGCACAAAAGGAGGAAGAGGCTGGGGAGAAGGACCGGGAGGGAAAATTTCCGGGATTCCAGGACCTGTGTCCCTTTCTTACCTAGAAAGACAGAAAGGGTCCACTGGCACTACTCGTAGGAGCTCAAGCACTCGTAAATGTATGAAGTTGGGTGAACGAAATTGTCAAATCGACCCACTTGGATTTATTTTGCAATCTAAATGAGACACTAACAGCTCTGAAGTATATTCAATCAATACCTTAATAGTATTATATTTATCAATTCAGCTTAAAATAAGTCTTTCCAGGGTTGCGAAAAAGATCCGTCCAGTTATATGTGAACAGTTCTATTATTTACCCCAAAACCCGTTTTTATGCTTCGGTTGAACATCATTGGTGTCGAATGCTCACCAATTGAACGTTGTTATAAAATAACTGACCTCCAGAAAATACTTTTTTTTTTTAAGTTTTAGAATCACAAAAATAATTGTTATAAAAGTAGTTCCTTTCCCTGATAACAGTGATCCCTTTTGGATCGGTAGATGACACTTGTATTTACCCAACATGCATATTCCGTACAGGATTAATGTTCGGCAACGGCGCCTTGTAAAAACCTAAATTAATCTCCACTTGTCATCGTAGAATAATTTGCAAATCTCGCCAGCATAGCAGCAACCAATTTTTTTTTAACTAAAGAAAAATTAAATTATATATGTTGAAAGGGCAAGAGTCATGTAAGAGTAACTTTGAAACATTATTGTAAGCAGACACATGACCACACAATACTGCAAGATCACTTATCTGAAAAGGGAATAAATTCAAAGTTAAAATTTAAACTATGTTTAACCTAACTTAACACGTAGGAGGATGACGTTGAGTGCTGTTATTTAAAGTCATCGGCGTCTTCTTAATTTGGCTTTCTAAACCTTAAGAGGAAAGACGGCTTTTTAATCTATCTGGAAATCTTAAACAGATTTTTTTCAGCGCGCCTATATGCTTCCAACTCTCCCGCTATTCATTTAAATAGAAGGTTGAACAGTGCAAGAAGCGAATCTGTCCATCTTTTATTAGACTGAAAAGCGCCATTAATAAACTAATCTAGAGCAGCTGTGGATACCTACTTAATCCTTTATGAGCAGTTTCATGTTATTTTATTTATTTTGATAGCTAGTTGAATGTGAAAACAAGACGAATAAAACCAAGAAAATGGAAGAACAACCACCTCTAGATATTTTGGTTATATTTAATTTTGCCTTAGTTGTGAAGAACCATATTAAAATAACGTGTTAAACTGTAGAAAACATACTCTTTTTTTCACATTTTTGACCGGTTAAATTCTTCAGTGTATTTTGTGCAAGACTGTCTCATATCAGTGCACAATAATTCGGAACTACTTTCTTTTTTTTATTTATAATTTATTGGATCTATCATTGTATCTTGAAGAAGAATAATTTTGGTTTCTTATGCTACCCTTTTACTTAAGATTGACAGTTAAGTTTCATAAATATTATATTTGTGTGAAGAACTACTTTCTTGCATGTGCGAACTGAACGCGAAGTAAACAGAGTGATGTGGTGAAACGAGTAAAGTGAAGACAGCCGATGTTTCCTCGAAAATAAAGAAACGTTTCACGTTTTATGCCTGAACGTTTTGTCGCACACTCCTGACAACAGATTGTTTTGAACTGTTTAGTGATACATAATGATTGATCCCGAGTTAGAGTTTATTCCACCCCCAGAGGCTCCTGTTTTTGAGCCAACTTGGGAAGAATTTCAAGATCCATTAGGATACATAGCGAAAATCAAACCTATTGCTGAAAGAGCTGGGATTTGTAAAATCAAACCACCAGCGGTACGCCTTTTTCTTAATGAAATACAATAGATAGAAGTCAGTTGGACATAACCCTACCCCCAGTCCACGAAATCAGCATGTAAAATCAGTGCAATTTACAATTGTTTGACGGTGATGTGTTTTCTTCATTGAAGGCCATTTGGCATCATGGCGACCTTTGTTTGTGATGGGCTATCTCACGGTGCAGTCTAGTCCTGAAATGGGGCCTTCACATATTTACTAATTTTTACGTTAAACAGCGCCGCAGTGTTTTCTGGAGTGTTTCTAATAAATGCAAAATAAAATAAGGAATGTTTTGAAACCGCATTTTATGTGAAGACAGTTGATTGAAAGGAAAATTTTGCAGTTAAATTGAAACAAAAAGTCAGAGAAAAATTATGTTGTATATCCTGAATATTTCGGACATTTTCTTGCATGGCAATTGCTTTACAAAATTGGAAGCCAAGTGCCTATTTGGTCAAACATTCAAAAGGTTTCACTGTTTCGTTTATTGAAAACTGAGTTGAAAAAAACCTTCGCATTTCTAAATTTAAGTTAATGGTTAAATTTAAGGGCAAGTGTTATTTTTAATACGCAAATCATTACTGAAGCTATTTAGGTTAATGACAATCCAAGATGGTGGGTTCTTTAGTTTTTTCCGAATCACTTTTTATTTTGGTGTTTGCACATATTGAATAAACTATTTAATGGGGATTGATATGTATACTTTTAAATGTTATTATTAACCAGGACTAGTGTTACAATAACTAAATGCATTTGAATTTGAAAAGGACATGAAGTACACTTTAAAAATGAACCTTAACACGAATTAATCGTGTCTTCAGGTGGTAGCTGTTTTATTCTCTTGTTGAAGGATCGGTAGTCTGTATTTATTTCTAAATTGGCTCTTTTTATAGGAGTGGCAACCGCCGTTTGCTGTTGACGTGGACACTTTCCGATTTACTCCACGCGTACAGCGTTTAAATGAATTAGAGGTAAAGATTATGTCGTGTATATCCTAGTTAATGAAATATCTATGGATAATATTTTTGTACACTCCAAGTTAACGCTTTACACTATCGTGAAAATTTAAAAGGTGTATTGCAGCAATTAGGTCAGTGTAGAAGAAAACAATTTTTTGACCACGTAACTCTTTGCACTTTTCAGGCCAAGACCAGGATAAAATTACAATTTCTCGATCAGCTGTGTAAATTTTGGGAACTTCAGGTGAGCTTTTTTGTACGAGGGTCGAACAGTAAAATTTACAGCAGTAAATCAATGTAAAATATTGATAAGTTGCAAAGACTTCATAGTTTTACTGTGTCTAAAATAATTGATTATTTATACCCCGGGGGAGACGGGGGGGGGGGCATTTGGTATCATTTAATCAAAAATTAGCACTCCGCATGATGGTAATACGCAAGTGCAATGGTCAAACATGTATTGCGGTGCCATGAAAATATGAAATGTTATCAAATATCACGACTTTTTATTTGTGTAGGGCACACCGCTTCGCATTCCATGTGTAGAACGAAAATACCTCGACCTGTACTTGCTTAGAACGGTATGTTTTTTTTTACTGCATTAATTAAAGAGTGGCTCGATTAAATTAAGAAATACTTTCGGAAATTTCAACTCGTTTCACGTGAAAAATGTTTGAATGTGCCAGAAGATGTTGGCAGATAAATTTGGAAGTTGTCATGTAAGGTGTTTTGTTGACTGGATAAGTATTTTTTGGACTAGGTATGAAGAGTAAGCCCCCAGCAGTAATTTAACTTTAACGTCTTGAGCTATTCGGCTTCATAAGGTAAAGTTGGCGGCTCTCCGAAGCTACTCCTTATGTATCGTTTTGTGTAAAGTTTAATTTTAGGCCGCACTCTTTCTTAACAGATCGTGAATGAAGAAGGCGGATTTGAAAATGTATGCCGGGAGAGAAAATGGTCCAAGATTTCAAATCGAATGAATTATCCCTTAAACAAAGGTGTTGGTACTACACTGAGGAATCATTATGAAAAGATACTGTATCCGTTTGATGTCTTCAAAGCCGGTGCTCTCATTGATCCAAAGGTAAGTCGTAGCTGCTCGTATGCTTAAATTTTCGCAATTTGCGCATGGAATTGACGGCTTTTTATTCTTGAAGCTTATCCTTAACTTTTTTTACCAAGTCTGTGCGAGGTCGTTGGCCATTTTCACATGAACGCATTTGGCAATATACTTCCATAACATACTCGCCCATGATTCCATTAGAAATTAAGCGGATTACGCCTGAGAGGGGACAGATGGAAGGTGTAGTTGTAAATTTCCAGTCACTAAGGGCCGATTTCACTATTTAAGTCTAGACCTAGTCTAAAACCAGATTTCAAAACCATTATAGGCAGGGCTTTGTCAGTTTATACAGACATAGAAGATCACATATGAATGCGGTCTGGACCGAGGCTGTGAAATTCACTGTGGTCTGAAACCCAAGCTAAACCACGGTCTAGATTGAGTTTGCTCCAAATCAGGTCTAGACTTAAGTAGTGAAATCGGCCCTAAAAGTTTGTACTATACATATTTTCATGTGAATGCGGCATATTAGTAGAGTTTGCACATGCTTTACAAAAAAAAAAAAAAAAAACTCAGGTTAAGCTTTGCACTTCTTTTGTTTTATTCTGCAAATAAGAAGAAAAAGAGAGGAGTATCAAAACACGAGGTCAGTTAGAATGCGGTAAAGTGCGGTGACGCTTTTTTTTTCTTGTAGACTGCGTCGTGGTTTAGAGATCTTGTCCTTGATATCACTTCTTGTATTGTACTTTATTCTGTTGTAACCACGAAAATTTCATGTTGGGACTTGTGGAGGCTGTGTTTTTAACACCCTCTGCTTTTGATGTTTGTTTTTTTGTTTTCTTTTTCAAAGTAATATATAGGCATGGCACAGTCGAAACCGATTAATTGCTTGGCCCATTTTCCAAAGAAATTGTAAGTTAATCCGGTTTCTGCGAATATGCAGTATAGATATTTTAAACGTGAAGGAAAGGCGGAGGAGTTCCAAACAATATGCAGTTAACCGGTTTATGCGATCAATCGCCATGCAGTTAACGCATTTACCTTTATATATATTCGTTGTCGTTTGAAGTATTTGAGTCAAATTGCTATTGAGTTAGTTCTTTTTGGTGACACATTCATATATGAGTTGAAACGGGCTCAGGACATCTCGCCATAAATCCAACTCGCCATATGGCGAGTTAGTATACAAACTCGCCATATGGCGAGTTAGTATACAAACTCGCCATATGGCGAGTTAGTATACCAACTCGCCATATGGCGACTTGGAAACCAACTCGCCATACTTTTTTTTGCTTACATTTTACAAACCATTTTCATGAGAATGTCCTCTTTTACTTCAGTCTAATTTCATGCTTTCATTGTTTATGCATGATTAACTTAATGTTTTTTTTTTGTTTTTTTTCTTGTTTTTTTTTTGCTTCAGTTTTACACACCATTTTAAGTTTAGCAACAATGGATCGCAATTCCTTTAACTGAAATACATGAAAGTAATTCAGTAAAACCGGGAGAGAAGGAATTAGTTGGAAATACACTGGAGTATAAGTGGGAGATATTGTGATTGTTCTTGAAATGAAATTGCAATCCTATTATAAGCGGGAAAGAGTGCAATTATTATTTTTAAATGAAATTGCAATGGAGTGCTAGTGGGAGATATTGCAATTATTTTTGAAATGAAATTGCAATTGAGTGTTAATGGGAGAGATTTCGATTATTTTTTAAGTTAAATTGTAATGGAGTGTTATTTGGAGAGATTACAATAATATTGCTGATAGTCATAGTTAACCAATGAGACTACCGGGAGTTTCCGAAAAGAAGCTCCCCCCATATAAAAGCCCCGGGGCTCTTATTAGGAAACTGTTTCCCAAAAGAAGCCCCGTAGCAAAATGAAGAGAGAATTCTGTCACTGGGTAACCCGACAGACCAATCATACTACGACACAGGACAGTTTTCCTGTATAAAAGAAGTAAATTTTTGGTCTTGAAATCAGTTCAACAAATCTGGATAAAAAATTTGTTTTTCCTTCTATTTCTTACTTTTTAAAACCCCTTTTCGATAGCAAACAATTTCCTTATACACGCACACACTGTTTAGTTCTTGTATTTTACACACCATTTTTGGGTTGTAACCAATATATATACAAGGCCGAAAGGGCATTTGAAAAGTATGGCGAGCTGGCAAGACCTATGGCGAGTTGGTAAGCATTTCGGAAATTATGGCGACTTGGTTTATGACGAGTTGGTAAAGGGGAGTATGGTGAGTTGGCATTATGGCGAGTTGTCCATACTCCGAGTTGAAACAAGGGGCGAGACTGGGTATTTTGCATTTTCGGATTAAACTCCTATTTGTGGTTTGGGGAAGAGATACAACGCAAAAGAAATAGTAAAGTGTACAAAGCTTTGTAGCTGTTAGCACACAGTGTGACCCACACATAGTCCGATGTCCTTTAGATAGGGAGAAAAGCCAAAACTAAATGAAAGTTGTTCCCTTCCATTTAAGTGAAAAAAAAAAATAGTGAGCTTTTTCTGAGTAAGCACTTTTGACTGGGCTTGCTTCGTTGTTTATGCGTAAAACCTTTGATTACTTCCTCGCTACCAACATAGAAACTAAAGCGCATTATACACATGAAAAATTTTCGGTGGTTTAGCTCCTCACATTTTTCGCAAACTTACGGGGGCGAGGGGGGGAATGCTGGATTGCAATTTAATGGGAGATTTACAGGGCTGTTGGTGTTTGACTAGCAACATCGGAGGATGGACTGCACTTTGGCCATTATAAAAGCATTCACTCTCAAGAGTGAATCTTGGCTGCGGCGTCTCAGCACGTGGGTAATTTAGGCAGTCCCGTAAGTTGTGGTGGGCGAACAGGGGATTTTATGTGGAGTAGGGTCAAAACGCTCAAAATACAAATCACCCCAAGTTTTTGTCAGTGATTAGAACCTTTGACAAAGTACCCCAGAAATTCTGGTCGGATGGCTCGAACACGTGTAAAATTGCCCAAAAATTCTGGGGTCGGATCGCCCAAAAGTTTCTTCAAGTTTCCCAACCGTTTTTAGACTGGTCTCTGCCTTATGGCCCGAATTACAGTCTCTGTGAATTTCGAGAGAGGAGACAGGAGTGTTTCAATAAAGTTTTTTGAATGAGACTCGTTTCTTCGTTAGTGATGTTTGCAGAGTTGAAAAGTGTGCTTGAGTATTTCTGTTTTACTCGCTGGCGTTTATTCCTTTGTAGATTTCTTAATCACATGTCTTGATACCTTATGGCATTGCTGTTGCATATTTGTGGCGTTGGCTTCTGTTTATATTAATGCGTCTTTCTAACCTCTAGTTTAATGCACTTTTGCGAATGAAAAAAAAAGAGTGCGTTGCTTTAAAGTCACCTAATGTTGATGTTTGTTATGTTTTTGAAAACTAAAGGTTATGGAGGAGCCGGAGAAAAAAGAAGTAAAGGATGTATTAAACGACGAGGACTGTTATATAACCCATAAAGCCCCGGATGATGTAAATATTAAACGCTCTCCTTTTCTGCTTGGATATCGTTTTACTGCGTATTTCTGCCTAGGCATATATGTACATGCGTGTTGAAATGTTTCAGTTTTGTCTTTAGATAAGCTTATCTTGTTCACAGAATGATTTTGAACGTGACAATTGTCTTGGTGAACTCGTGGTTTATGGCACGTATTGCAATACAGCAAGCGAATGTGCGCTGCCATAAATTTGTCCTCATCTTTAAGGCCAATATTTTTATTGTGTGCACATTTAAATCAATACCACTCTTAAAGTTTCGAACTCATATGAGAATAACTTTTGTATAGTTACTAAAAGAAAAGAGGAAGGAAGAGACAGAGTTGTCTGAATGCCGTAATGAAGATGTGCAATAAAGCGACAGTTTGATATGTTTTCTTTGCTGCACAATAAATTTGTTAACGGTTTATTCGTGGTTTGAATTGTTGCGAACAAAGCTTGCGTGACTTGCATGCACAATTACTTATTCCTGAAATGGTTTGGTTTGTATGTATCGCAAAGCGCCCTTTATTAACAGTTTACAATTGAAGGAGTCCATGCATAAACTTGATAACTCCACTTATCAGGAAAATGCACTATTACCACCACGGTATTTCTTGGCCTCTGTTCTATCATTTATGTAACTCTTACACCTCAAAACCGATTAGAAGTGGGCATTTTTTAAGGAAAATGCGATGGGAAAAACCTATGTTTGTTACTAAAATTTCAAACTTTAAAAGCGTTTTTCTCCACTGCTGATAACTGCAGTTATCAGGTTTATGCATGGACCCCTTCAATTGTGTTCTCCGCACACGGATAACATCAAGTGAACTAAACATTACCGCTCGTGTTTGTTCGCCAGAGCATTTAGCAGTTGGCTTTTCATCATGCTCGAGGTAAATTATTGTGCTGCAAGGATATATGACGGAGGTAGAGACTCTGTAATTGGAAATTTTAAAAAAAATTGCAGAAAATAAAAGACGACGAGATAGTGAAGACTGAAGTGATCGAAATCAAGCACGATGATGAGACTGAAGAAATGAAAAGCGAGGGCGATGAGGGCGGGGGAATGCGGAGGTCGAAACGCATACAGCGAGAGGTATGGTGTGCTCCTGCTCGTCACGCATGCGTGTGTGTGTGGTTGTGTCTTGTGGAGTTATATGTATATATGTGTAGTTTTATGTCAAGAGTGCAGAAAAAACTTTTTGGGACACAAGACTTTTAATACACTTACAAGTGTAAATGAGTGAGTATTTCTGTTTTTTTTTTCGAGGAGGGGGGGGGGGCATTGGATGCAAATACTTCCAGTGCAAAACATTGTTGAGGCCGGTCAGTTATAGATACCTGTTCATATTTGTAGTTCTGGTTGTTACGACCAAAGGCTTGAACGCCGCTGCTCACACCACCATTGGTGTGATCAAACGCAAGAAGTAATAAGTTTAAAAAGTAACTTCGTTTTTTTTTTTTTTTTTTTTTTTTTTTTTTTTGCACATTTAAGAAAAAAAAACACATATATACAGCACTAAACTTTGCGTTTGAAAACGCAGACTGACGATTTGTTACAGGAGCAGCAGAAGTCCATGTTCACGATCAACAAGGAGCTGGCTAGGTTACAGTTCTACGGCGCCGGACCCAAGGCCGCTGTCATCGCTCCGGACAGCGTGGGTAAGCTCCACAACTACTGCTCTGTGAATCTGGAGAGCGGCTAAGAAATATGTTTATTTTGTGGGTAAAAGTTCATGAAGTTGGAAAATGTACATAAATTTTGTTCAGTTTCACCCAGCAACTAAATAACTGTAATAATAATAATAATAATAATAATAATAATAAACTATGGTGGTAATGTCTTCCGTAGCCTTAGAGGTCTCATTCGGCTTCTGTGGACACTTCTGTCCCCATGGTTTGTAGGCGTCACAATTCTGTGTTGTTTACGTCATCATTATTTTATTGAAGATGGAGAAGAGACGACGAAGCTTGAGGAAGGAAAGAAGCGAATTAAAACACGTGACCGGAAGGGTGTATCTTATGTAAGTTTTCGGACCTTTGCCCTTTGTGGTGCGTTGTGTCCTGTTTAGCGGGTGTGTGCATATTCAGCTCCCAGTGTGAACAAATCTCCACAATACACACATTTGTAGATTGTAATCTTGTGTGGTTTGGGTGCCTTGTGAACAGAGATGCATTGCAGAAATGGTGTGGATTTGATACCCATGTATCATGTGCATGCCATGGAAGTCATTTAAGTATGGTCTCTTCGTTATAATTATCCCGGCACGTGGTCTGTTATCCTCCTTCCTCACCACGCATCCCCCTCCTCCCTCCCGTCCAGGTGGGAACGGGTGTCCAGTTCGAACCATCTTGCGTGTAGGAATATATTCCATGTTCAGCACTTATACCCCACTTTTATTTTCTGTGTTTCTTTAGACAAAAGTACCAAGTACAAAAGTGGTAAGGATTGCCTCACCTGTATAATTCGTTGGCAAAAGAAAAAAAAAACGCTGCGATTGCGAGTAACCAGCTGGCCGTGTTGCCCTTATCCTAAAGAGTTTGCACACTCGATCCTTCATGCATGCTGTCGTTAAATATGGCATTGTATTTAGCATTTGCAGTTTTCGCAACTTTTTAAAATTCAGTCTCGGGGAGCCTGGGAAAGCTGAAAACCAGTTTCAGTTTTGAAGGGGAGGGGAGGGATGGTGTCTTAAAAACTTGGCGTTGCATCCCGAATGCTGAAACATATTGAATCATTTTGTGAATTTTTGATGGCTGCTTCATATTTGCATTCACAACTGTATTCCAACAATCAACATTATTGATAGCGCAGGGCTAACTACAGTCGAACATTGTTTTTACGCGTGGTTGCTTTGCTCACTGGATGGCTTGCGTATGGAACTGTCGCTCCCATCCTTGACCTTGTAGTGGCATGACTTCATAGTTTGCGTTGAGCTAGAAACTGTGCTCGCCACGTCAGCGTTGTTGGTATGCTGTTACACTTCTGCAGTGTTTATTGATTTAGCCGTTGCACAACCATTTGTTTTGATAACTGCATTGATGGTAGCGCTAATATATATTTTTTGCATGTTTGACGCTTGCGTGCGTTGTTATAAAACAGCTCACCTCTGAGGAGATCAATCTGTTATGTATGAACACAGAGCGAAGCGGATGGATATCTCTATCTATCTAGCCGTATTGTGCATCGCTCAGTGTGAGGTATTCTTGCACATGGGTGAAAAAGGTGCATATGAGTGTCCAAGTCACTCAAATATATATTTTAGTAACTTTTTAAATAAAGTGATTCCTCTCCCTTATGAGTACTATTTTGCGCGGAATCCCCAGTGGGTTTGCGGAGTAAGAAGGCATTATACACAACAGACCGAACCGCTGTAGAGGTTGGCTGTTGAACAACAACGGCTTGTGTGTGGATAAAGTACGCGCGTACTTTCTTTCAGACGTTTTGATAACAAACGCAAAAGCGTCGCCAGTTCACTAAGAGATAGCGTACTCAGTCGTAAGCCACCCCCCTCCCATCCACAACCCTCTCCATGTGTACGCTGTTTATTGGCTCTTGTACGCGCGAACTGTATCTGAGCTAGCATAAAGCTAGTGTACAAAGATCGCGTTAGGCTGTCCGTTTGCCAGCAGTACCCCGTCCCCTTCAACGCTTCGGCTTATAGTAAACTATTGTTCATTCAAGTTTTTTATTTCCAAAATTTGCTTCATTTAAGGCATTACCATTAAAAGACATGCTCCTCTGTAATGAGTCAGCCATTTTTTATATTGTTGCAATATTTTTCGTTGTTGCCATGTTGTTTAGTGTTTTCAGATTAACCATACTGTTCAGTTACCATTTTGTTTCGTGTTGTCATATCGTTCCCATAGTGTTTGCCAAATTGTCCAGCGTTGCTGTGTTGTTCAGAGTATAAAAAACGAAAGGAAAAAAGGGGGAAAAAAAAGCAAAATCACATTGCCAGCGTCCGATCAGGTCAATTGTGCAAATCTTTGCATACTTGTAAGACTTCTGAAAAATGTCGTAAAACATTTGTAATCTAGTATATATTGATAATGTCCGTTTGTCTATCTATTTGCCTAGGGCAAATTATGAGTATCTAAGGCATGCTTCCAACAAAAAAAAGTTTTTTCCTGAACAGAATATGCAGTGTTTGTTTAGTTGGCTTGATCCAGACAAGAATACCACGCTTTGATGGGTTGTAATGCTTAGGATTATTGAGCTACAAGAGACTGTGATGAAGATTAGTGGTTGTTGTTGCCTTATGGATCGGGCGTCGCTGGGTGTTGCCGTGGTCGGGTTTTTTTTGCCATGGTCTTCTGTAGCAGCTACACGTCATCTGTTTGGCAGGTGGACTCGTACATGTGCAGCGTGTGCAGCAAGGGCGATGACGAGCACTACATGCTGCTGTGCGACAGCTGCGATGACGCCTTCCACACCTACTGCCTTATCCCGCCCCTGGAGACAATACCCAAGGGCGACTGGAGGTGCCCGCGCTGTGTAGCCAAGGAGTGCAACAGGCCCAAAGAAGTCTACGGTTTTGCCCAGGCCAAGAAAGAATACTCGCTGCAGACATTCGGAGAGATGGCCGATCAGTTTAAGCTTGATTACTTCAATATGCCTGTCCATGTAAGTTGCTTTCAGCAAGGTATGCGAAGTTGCGCATTCAGTTTCGTGTTATTTTTCTGATCTATAGCGCATAATTTCTTCATTAGGTCTGCATATGGTGTAATGTAGGTATGTGATTAACTTGATAAATCATTATTTCTTCATAACTTTCGTAATGAGGGAGAATTCTGCCGAAGCGGAACAGATGGGTCCCACAATTTCTTAATGAATCGGTTTGTGTTACCAAGTGTATGCAGAAGTGCTTCAGGGACATTTTGTGATGTGGTAGAAGGTGCCGTGTTCGACGGTGGAGAAGGAGTTCTGGCGGCTCGTCAGCCATACGGGGGAGGGGTGGGGGTGGGGGGGGGGGCAAGGGTGCTTTAGTGGGATTTTTTGATGTGGTAGATGGTGCTGTGTTCGACGGTGGAGAAGGAGTTCTGGCGGCTCGTCAGCCGTACGGGGGTGGGGTGGGGGGGGGGGGGCAAGGGTGCTTTAGTGGCATTTTTTGATGTGGTACAGATGGTGCCATGTTCCACGGTGGAGAAGGGAGTTCTGGCAGCTCGTCAGCTATACCGGGTGGGGGGGGGGTGAGGCTGGTAGGAGTGCTTCAGTGACATTTTTTGATGTGGTACAGATGGTGCCGTGTTCCACGGTGGAGAAGGAGTTCTGGCGGCTTGTCAGCTGCATAGAGGAAGACGTGATCGTCGAGTACGGAGCCGATGTGCACGCGTTAGAGATGGGCAGCGGCTTCCCTACCGAGACGACGCGCAGCCAGTTCCCCGACGACGAGGTGGGTGATCAAGTCATCGCCCTCCTCCACCATCCATACCCCCACCCCGCCAATCTGCGCTTCCCTGCCGAGACGACTGCAGCCAGTTCCCCAACGTGGGTGCTCAAGCAATCGCCATCCCACTCTCTCCCCTCCCCCTCCCTCGCTTATCAGCACTTCCCTGCCGCGACGACACAGAGGTGGGCGCGTGGGTAGGTAATCGCCTGTCTCCTCATACCCCACTCAGCACCACAAGCTGCCCCCCCCCCACCTCCAGCGATGATTGTTGTCGTGGGGGTGGAGGAATAATGCCAAAAGAGTGAGCATAGGAAAGTCTTATACCGAGGTGAACTGGCATTTAAATTTCTTTTTTTTTTCAAAGCAAATCATATATAAACTTCCTGTAACTCAGTGAATTTTTTATAGAAAGAAGTAAACGGATATTTACGAAATTGACCATTTGACAAGTAAAATGCGATTTAACGTTCTGGTCATGACTGCAGCCTTAAATAACTTAAATAACATGACTAAAGCCTCAGATGATTAAGGCGAATACATGTTTGGTTTGCAAATCACTTACGAATCAACCCATTGTTTACAGGAATACATAACCAGCGGCTGGAACCTGAATGTGCTACCCGTTCTCGACAAGTCCGTTCTCAAACATATCAACGCCGATATATCAGGAATGAAGGTTAATGCGGCAAATTCGTGATATTTTAACAGATCAATTAGAACAACTTAGTAAGATTATCTGAGCAGAAAAGTTTTACAAAGTTGTTTTCGTGGAAATTAAACTGTGTTTTGGCAAAGGAACAGTTGAAAAGGCTTTTCAGTTACCGCTTGCTGTTGTGCGATAGGTTCAGATTAGAAAAATGTAATAGCGTTGATCTGTGGTAATGTGGTTGAGGAAACTACAATTGTTTTTTCTTATTTAAAAGTATTATTATGTAATTTAACAGTTCGATGTCATGGAATTGTCAGATCTTTACTGATTCAGTTGTCTGCATTAAGTCTTTTTCGTGCAGGCTACATAAAACATGCTGACATAGTGGAAGCTCCTGATTGGCTGTTGTAGATCCCGTGGTGTTACGTGGGCATGTGTTTCTCCAGTTTCTGTTGGCACAATGAGGATCACTGGAGCTACTCCATCAACTACATGCATTGGTAAGATTGAGAGGGGAGTAATAATTACCTGTAGAAATAAATATCTATAAATAGAACATAGACACTATTGTGGAAAATGTTTTTCTTAGTAGCAGTGTCATAATTTTTGCTTCATCTCGCGCATTTTATGTAATGAAAAAAAAAAAAAACTGGGGAAATGCTGTCGGGGGTGGATTGCGTGTTATCCTCTCCTGTCCGCCCCTCCTCCTGGGTCCGCCATTGGCTATGAGCTTGTGGGAGGGCTGATTGTGTGCGCCGTTTGCAGGGGGGAGCCGAAGACGTGGTACGGCGTGCCGGGCGAGAAGGCGCCGCTGCTGGAGGAGTGCATGAAGAAGAACGCGCCCGAGCTGTTTGAGCAGTCGCCGGATCTCCTCCACCAGCTCACCACCATCATGAACCCAAACATCCTCATGTCGTACGGGGTGCCTGTGAGTGTTTTCTGCCGTCTCTTGCCTTCACATGCCCACTCCATCCCCCGAGTGCATTGGTAAAGTTAGAAGTTCAACTGTTAAACTGTATACTGTATACACGTCAAACAAAATGAGTTTGGGATTGCTTTAATAACACATGTAAAGAGTGGTATTTTGAGTTGCATGAAATTAAACCATGGTTAAAAGTACACTGAATTAAAAAAAATGAAAAAGAAAAAAAAAAAAACGGGCAGAAAGTAAAATGTTGTTTAATGTTTTATGTAGATTGTCCGTACGAATCAGCATGCGGGCGAGTTTGTGGTCACCTTCCCGCGAGCCTACCACGCGGGCTTTAACCAGGGCTATAACTTTGCCGAGGCCGTTAACTTTTGCCCTGCGGACTGGGTACGTCTGTGTTTGATTATTGATTATTATTTCTTTTAAAATATTAGAGAAGATAAGTCTGCTTCCCCAACTACAATAAATGAACTGCTGGAACATTCAGGTTATGTAATGATCCGGCTAGAGCATATTGTTAAGGTTATCACATATGCCGAAGTTAAGCGTGGGGGTTTGTTGTTTCTTTATTGTCACAGATTCGCCGAAGCACATTGTGATACGGCCATCTTTCAGCTTCATTGCTACTACCGCTTGTAAGACAATTGGTTTGTTTTGTTTATTGCTGTTGGCAGATGGAGATGGGGCGCGGCTGTATAGAGCACTACAGGATGCTACACAGGCAGTGCGTCTTCTCACACGAGGAGCTCGTCTGCAAAATGGCGGCCAATCCGGATCAACTGGATCTCGGCATGGCTGCTGCCGTCCATGGTGACATGCTGATCATGGTGGAGAGTGAGAAAAACGCCCGTAAACAGCTGCTGGACAGGGTAAGTATACAGCTGTGTGGTGGTCATGGTGGAGAGAGAGAAAAACGCCCGTAAACAGCTGCTGGATCGGGTAAGTATACAGCTGTGTGGTGGTCATGGTGGAGAGAGAGAAAAAACGCCCGTAAACAGCTGCTGGATCGGGTAAGTATACAGCTGTGTGGTGGTCATGGTGGAGAGAGAGAAAAACGCCCGTAAACAGCTGCTGGATCGGGTAAGTATACAGCTGTGTGGTGGTCATGGTAAAGAGAGAGAAAAACGCCCGTAAACAGCTGCTGGATAGGGTAAGTATCCAGCTGTGCGGTGGTCATGGTGTTAAGTAAGAAATACACCCGCAAGTAGGTGGACAGAATCAGTGCCCTGCTGTACTCTGATCGCATAGGGGAGTGAGGAAAACATCCGCAGACAGCTGTTGGGCAGGGTAAGCCCCACACTCTATGCTGATCTTGGTAATGGTGAGGAAAAAACCCCCGTTAACAGGTGCTACTAAAAGTGATGTTTCCAGCTACATGCATGTCATGGCAGGAGTACGAAAACGCCCGGGAACAGGTGATAAGATGAGTAAGTGCTTAATTGTGAAGCCGATCGTGTTGTTGTTAGTTTGGCCATGGTAGTTTTTTTGAGTACTGTGCTTTTCGCTGCAGGGCACGACGGAGGCGGAGAGAGAGGCTTTCGAGTTACTGCCAGACGACGAGAGGCAATGTGAATTCTGCAAGACTACCTGCTTCCTGTCAGCCCTTACGTGTTCCTGCTCACCAAGTATGTATCCGAAAGGGGTGGGAGCTGCAAAACCACCTGATTTTGGCAGCCCTTTCTTGATTCTGCTCAAAAAAAGTGCTGGGAGTGGGTGTGTGTTGGGGGGGGGGGGGGAGGTGGGGGGGTCTCTCTTTTTGACGTACTTCAGGCCATTGAAAACACTGTTTTGTAAGGGGGTGGGGGGGGGGGGGCTTTTGCTTTCGGCGGCGTTATTGCAGTTCCTAACAAGAATTCTTATGTGAAGTGATGGGGGGGAGGGGGGAATGGAGAGGTCTTCCTTTAAACCTGGTATGTCGTCGTTTTCAGCCCTCTCATGGCGCTGCTCAGCAAAATTTGGAAGGAGAGGGGGTGGGGTGGGGAGGTGTCTTGTGTTTAAAAAGAAAAAATAAAATAAGAAAGTTTAAAAAAAGTGACAGTTGGGAAATCTAGGGATTTTAGTTAGATGTGTTAAATAAGTGACGATTAGGGAACAATGTAAATGTGTTAAAGTTTGTCCTTCAGGTGAAATGGCAGAATATTAACATGAACTTTTGCAGATAAGCTAGTTTGCATGCAGCACATGGACAAGCTGTGTAAGTGCCCGGCCTCCAATCACTGCCTGCGCTACCGTTACACGCTCGACGAGCTGCCCGCCATGTTACACCGCCTCAAGGTCAGGGCCGAGTCGTTCGATAACTGGGCGTACAAGGTCAAGGCCGCGCTGGAAGCTCCACAAGAGAAACGATTAGGTAGGTCTAGGAGAGGAGGCGGGCACGCGGAGTTTCAACGTGATAAATGTATAATGTTCAGATTTGATTCTGGTAAGGCTCCGCTATTTTTGTTGAGCACAGGCAGCAATCTAACTACGAGAGGGAAGTATTCTTGCATCTCGTGAATCTTTGGCGTAGAAAATGCATTGTCGTTTTTGGGATGACTACACCTAGAGAGTGAACACAGGCTTGCTGTCAGGTATTCAGTTCTTACATGATGTTTATGGAGTGCGCGGAACATGTTGGTAGATATCCGTGACCTGCGGGACTTCGTGTGCGAGGCGACAGAGAAGAAGTTCCCGGACAGCCCGCTCCTGCAGAGCCTGGAGGAAGCCATTGCTGAGGCGGAGAAGTGTGCTGCGGTGGCCAACCAGCTCGTCAGCACCAAAGTCAGGACCAGGTGAGAGACAAGTAGACGTGATAGTGTTGTAGGACTTTACAGGGTTGGAGACTCGCCTCGGATAAACCGAGCGAAAAGGCACACTTTTGGGGCGACTGCTGATTTCCAAGGCTGATATTTGCTTGGTTCTGTCGAATGGTAACTGAATATTGGGCAAACAATGTAATATTGGCTTATTTTCTGACCTATCAGAACGCTTAATACATAAAGTTAACTGCCGTGATATACAAGGCTTGCATTATGTTGTATTGCGTGTTTCAGGTGCCGTCAATCGGGTGACAGCAAGTACCAAGCCAAGCTGAGCCTGGAGGAATTGCAAGCGTTTAGTGAGCAGATGAACAGCCTGCCGTGTAAGATCAAGGAGGCCGAGCTCGTCAATGTAAGTCTGCCAGTCGTCTGTGGCTGTAAGAGAAGGCTGAAAAAAAAGCACGTAAAATTGTGACAGTGACAGCACCTCGTTCCCAAAAAAAAAACCCCTCGCAAGACGCCCTCGCTGGGTACGCTATGGTTTGGACAAAAAGGAAATTAACCTGGTGGGGCAGGAAGGAGTGGTTCGAGAGCGAACTGCAACAGAAGTGTACACGAGCTGCGTTAAATGACAGATGGCTTTACGGATGATTGCAGGACCTGCTGCAGAAGGTGCTCGAGTTCCAGACTGAGGCGCTGCAGGCCCTGGATGCCGAGCGGCCCGATTCGGTGCTGCTGGACAAGCTGCTCGATGCTGGCGTCTCGCTCGATGTCGATCTGCCCGAGATGCCCAGGCTCAAACAGCTGCTCAACCAGGCCAAGTGGCTGGACGAGGTACGAGGGAGATTGGCGGTGGGGGGGGGGGGCGGAGAATGTGGTGGCGCTTGTCGGCTGTTTGTGTCTGAGAAAGTTGTGCTTTAGCAGTCAAAGCATCACGCGAGTCTTTGAAAGTTGAACTTCTAGCCGAAATTTCAACTGTTTCATATTTGGGTCTGTATTTATTTGCAGCACCATATTACAGTGTTTTGGGGGAATAATTGGCTGTTTGGTGCTATTTGGTTGGTATCGTGCAAGTTACATTTACCAATCGTAATATTAGGGTTCGATTTTTCGTCGTCGGTGACCGAGATGCAGATTAAGTGAAGGGAAGGGGTAGGGCGGGGGGGGGGGGGGGGTTGTAGGAGATAGGTTATGATAAATTGTCCAGGTGGGTTGTATGGTTAGTTACGACTTTTCGCGACCCCTAGTGAATGTGTTATTAAAAACAACCAGCAGTGCTAAAATTTATAGTCGTGTCACTCACGACTACAAAGGCTCAACTGAACTGGACCTCCGCAGCATACGAAAATTGTTGTCACAGTTAAACGAATGCACAGGTGGAACAGCGATGCGCTGTTTGCACAGACATTGTTGCGTTCTGAAGATGACACGCGCCTGCGATTACATTGTTCTCATATGATGTGTTATAAACTGATGCACCAAGTAAATCAAACAGTTTTAAATGGCAAGAACCTGGTTGCAAGCATAACTTCTGTTAGCCAGACATATGTAAATGGTGTATGTAAATTGCTAACAAAGATGTTGGGTGCTAGCAAAGATGTTGGGTTCAAAGTTGCTCGTATGTTGCTATTATTCGAAATTCTATGTTGGAGGTACATGTAGGTGAGTTATGATATGTGGTGAAGACTTTTATGTTTTAATTGCTTATGGCCGTATGTAGGTGCTTATGATGGTGTATGTAAATTGCTATGTTGCTTTGGAAGGTACAAGATATGCTGGCGGACCCATCCGAGGTGACACTGGAGAACATGCGCAAGCTGATCGAATCAGGCGTGGCCCTGGTGCCGCACCCGGCCTGCGAGAAGGCCATGGCCGAGCTACAGCAGCTGCTCACACGCGGCGAGCAGTGGGAGGAGAAGGCGCGCGTCTGTCTCCAGTCCAGGTGTCTGTCTGTCTTTCCTCGTTGGTGTTGTCGCGGCAGAGGTTTCAGTGTATAAGAGAATCCACCATTACACCGTATGCTGCACAAAAATTTTGTGTTGTGCTAACAAATTAGAAAAAATATAATTAAAAAAACTTACCTGTCGAATAAGATTTTGACAAGCACACTAGCAATTCAGAGTTGGACAATTTCTTCACAAAAACCGATTTTGAGAGAGACCGTTGATATAATCATAGGAAAGAGCATCAAGTATTTCAGGATATTCACTTCATTGGAGTTTAATGAAGGAAACTTATTTTACTTGGATAGACCACGCCAGATGATAGCCGTGTTGGAAGGG